>JAWZYV010012286.1:0-600000 GCA_038373885.1 Cheiracanthium punctorium | reverse complement strand
ATGCACCATTCCTTAAAAATAACATTTGTAACTATTATTATTATTATTTGGACTAGCAAATTTCAAATATCAATTGAAAAGATTGAGTGCCATAGAGCTTCCAACTTTTAAGTACTCTTTTAATATGTGGATGAGTCCCTAAGGCAAATTACTGCTTAGAATAATACAGATCATTTGCCGAATTAGAACGGTACCTTGTCTATACCTTAGTCAGGATGCAAATGGTTTGAATGGGTTTTTTTTTTTTTGGGGGGGGGGGGCTTACAAAAAAGATGTCTATAGCGTTATTTATTTATTTTGACTGAAGCACAAAAATAAAGAAAATTCTAATGCTTTAGAAGAGGTTTCTAAAATTGTGTGCCTCGCGAAAACAGTAAGTGTTCCGGGGAAAAAAAGAAAAGAAAAAAGAAAGAAAAAAAAGAAAGAAAAAAAAGAAAGAAAAATCTTGTTGCTTTACGAAATGGCGCACCATTTACACTTATCACTTTACACGTTCATCTTGAAGAAATCATGCAAAGTGATAAGTGTAGATTGCCTTTCTTTTTTGTTTCCTCCAAAGTGTACGCTAAAGAGGAACGATGAAACGATTTGACTCCGTACTAACATTAGATGAAATAACCTTCCCCTGAATCTAAAATTCATCCGTAGTGAAGGTTTGCTTGTTTGCTTGTTTGCCAGGAGAGGACAGCTCACGTTACTGAATTTGTCGTTTAGAGATACACAAATCCTTCCCGGAGTTTCCGCCATAATTTTGGATCCTCATCAGAATCTAGGGAATCAGACCCGGACTGGCCAGGTCGGATGGTCGGAGATTGCCGGGGCCCCCCTGGCCAAGGGGCCCCCGCAGAGGCCTCCAAATGGGATATACTATACAATTAAAGTAATTTGATATATCAGAGTAATTTGATTATTTATTTCTCAGTAATCTTAAATCTTTACGCAGTGGCGCAACGGAGGACTCCAGAAACTCCGCGGCTAGAGGGGCCCCCTGAAGAGTCAAGGGCACATAAACTCTAAAATAGCTAAATATAGTTTTTAGGCACGTAAGCCTAATTTTCAAATATTACACATTCGAATATTTTTTCCCTCTAAATTCCTCGGTACGGGTACCTTTTCAATCTCCAGTTGACGGTCCCAAATGTAGGGAACTTCTGAATATTGGCATCCCTCGGAAACTGTTAACCACTGCCGATACAGTGAAGGACTGTGAAAAATTTGAACAAACAATCCAGTTCCTCCGCCTCATTCACTATTGTTACGAATTTTGGGGGCAACCCGCTGTCCTGGGGTTTAAAATAGTTTAAAATTCGTGTTATACTCGTCAAAATGTTAAATTTTGCATTTTGTGGCATCAAAATCAGTTAAATAGAACCGGAGAAATGGAGTTTTGGTTTTTCCGTTGGTTTACAACATAGAGATATGAATACAAGTAGACGGCATTAGCTATCTGATAGTGAAGCAGAAACTGTAACCGATTCGCCATATTGCTTAAACCACATTGCAATATGACTGTGTTATTTTATGGTGACAGCTCCAATTTTAATGAAAAGAATAATTATGGATTTGGCATAACTGTAAAACTTTTAACTGTAGAATGCTGAAATTTTGTATTTAGAACTATTGTAACATATAATTGTGCATCTTCATTTTTTAATCCGTAAAGTCGTGCATATTACACTGTTATTTAAAAAGAAACCAACAAAATGTTCCGCCATACTTAGACCAATACAGTTACTTCATTGCATCTAATGCTGAAGATAGCTAATGCCATCTCCTTGTATTCATATCTCTGTGGTTTACATAGCGTTTTCTAGAAATCTTGAGAAATATAGGTCGTAGACCTTCGCTAACCTTACATTTAGGGACTTATTTTCGGGTGAGAAATTTGGCGATATTTCGCCAAAAAGTTGCCAAGCTCGGCGACATTTCGATCATTTGGCGCGATTTTCCCAATGGGGCTTGTAAAGCTAGTTTTCCTGCATTAACATTACATAGAGCCTAATATTGCTCTATTACGTAATCAAAATTCGCGCTTTACGAGGATCTTTCAAGAAACAGTTTCTTCCAGAAATTTCTAATAGCTTCTGCGTCATCTATATAAAAAGGAGCGGGCTGCCCGGTCCAGTCTGTCTTGCTTCTGTTTGTTCAGAGAGCAGATGTCCGTGAAAGCTTAAGACTTTGTATTGACGTTTTAGAAGCGGTATTATCGTTTCTTTTAAAGTGCTGTGTGTAAATTCTTCATTGCTGAGTCTTGAGGGACTGTTTAGGATTTCCCTCGTAAGATTTCACTGAATTTTTGCCTGTGGAAGTGTTTTATTTTGTGTGAGAAATACAGCATTTGTGAACGGTTTTGTACTGAGGGGACTATTATCAGCACGTTACTGGCTGATTGCGTCTGTGAATTTTGTACAGCTGAGTTCTAAAAGTTAGTGTTCCATCCTGACTAGTGGACTTTTCACTAGAACTTTCTACACCTACCAAACACCTACTGTAGGACGACGAACCCAGAAACTAGCAGAGTACTCTACAACACTGTTTAATTGAGAGTACTTGAGAGGGTTTGTGCAAGTTCAACAGTGGCAATGTGCGTGAGGAGAAACCACCCAACTGGGTGAAGATGCATGAAAAATGAGATCATGGATGACTTCACTATGATTGATTCACTTTGGATGCACATCAAAAGTGATGCACTGTAAATCCCGCTTTAGCTTCAAATATCCTAAACTTAGATTAACAAAAACAGCTCCGGCAAAAATTCATACCCTAATAATGCCCCATTAGAGAAAAGTTTGAGAAACCCTACTTTCGAATGTATTAGGCAGCGCCTTTTTAAAACTTTCATTTATTTCAAGTAAACCTACCTATATAGTTCAAGAAATTATTAGGCTCTCCATAGAAATCTCAATCGTTGTACTTTTTGGCTCTCTTGGCTAATGACTTGCCGATCACTGGGATAATCGCTCTTGTCGCGTCCACAATTAAAGCCGAACAGTTTAATAATGCGTTAAGCAATTAAGTACTTAAGCAGATAAAATGGTGTCGGAAAATGCTTTTATAAGAGATGCGTAAGGCATGATCAGGCTTTCTTTATTAGCATGACAAGTGCTTCAAAAACTTGACATATTCGTCCACAAAAGCTCTTAACAACTCAATCTCTTTCTCCAGGGAAAAGGAAAATGATAGATTCGGCCGCATGATTTATCACAATATTTGCTGCGTGTTTGTAATTTTATTTCAAGTTGCCTTCACCCCATGCTGATCTTCTGTTCGATCATCTCAACACCTTCGAAGCTGACTATACATTCGTCGTCTTAAAATAACCTTAGGAGGAGGGAGAAAAATAAAATGAAGTCGTGACTTGTTCCGCCGTTACAATCACAGTTAAACACGCGCCAAGAAGCAAGTAGTCGAATAAAGGCAAAACTTATTCAAAACGAAGACAAAATACACCATGTTTTTTATCCCGGTGCGCATCAATGAATCAAAATTATTTGAGGCACATTGAGGATTTTAAACCCGTTTGATAGATTGATGAAGCATGCACTTGCACCCTGTACTGCTATGAGAATCAGATCGGCAGAGTGATGGTTTGAGGACAACATGTAGGTCGATGCATCCGATATAAATATGCTGTAGCACTTGCTTGTTCTTTATCGGGAAATTAGAGGCAGCGTGTGTATTAATAGCGTAATTGTCTTACATATGGGTCCCTTTTTCTCAAACCAGATTTTTTAATTTTTAATGCTTTCCAACAAAGCTGAAAAATGTTTATGGTTTCGTTTTGTCTACCTGTCCGGACGATGAAATTTATTTTTTTTATTGGATTATTACACTGGACCAGGCCCGGACTGATTCCTTTGGGGGCCTTCGGCTAGAGATTGAAAAGGAGCCGCCCCTTACTGGGGAATTTAGAGGGAATAGAATATTAGAATATGTAATATTAGAAAATTATATATAAGCTTATGTGCTTAAAAACTAATTCAACTATTTTAATGCTTTTGAGGCCCCTAACTCTTGGGGGACCCCTCGACTCGCGGGGTTTCTAGGGTTCTCCGCTGCGCCACTGAGTAAAGGCGTAAGATTACTGGGAAATAAATAATCAAATTACTCTAATATATATCAAATTACTCTTATTATAAAGTAGTATATCCATTTTTGGGGGGCCTCTCCGGGTCCCCTTTTGGGCCGGGGACCCTCGGCAATCGTTGCTTTTTTTTAAGGCTTTTCTTTTTGGAAATCATGCAACTTTTGAACAGCTTTAAAAAAATGTAATTGCGCTAGAGACTCGTAAAAAGCAAGAATGTACCATTACAAGTTGTACCGTGAACTTTCACAAAAAAACGACTCTGTAGGAGTTACAAAACACTCAGGAAAAAATGCTAAACATATCAGCCATATTTCCCTAAACATGTAAATCCTTGTCCCATTTTCGAAGGTGATTTTTGTGCTTAAAATTATTTCTGAAATTTGCTTGAGACATAGCTTTAGTATTGGTCGATAGAGCACTAGGGTGAAGAAGCATTATTAATTTTTTAGAGTGTTTAAGATCATTGGTTTGTTCTTAAAGCTGTCCAAGTGTCCTGTGACGACGATCGCTCTTAAGGTGGAACACCGTTAAAGACATGGATAGGTGTGTAGTGCAGCCATCCAACATGATTTCTGCTCACATCCTACACTTCCGTTGTGCTGGTATAGTTTCTGATTAAAAGTACAAGTAGCAGATTTTCCATACATAAAAGTACATCGAAAATTAACAATTAGGCTTAACCGAGACCCATCATTGAAGAGAACAGTCGTTCATTGATCCGTGCACCAATTTCTATGATTTCTGCACTGTGTTATATGGACTCCTCTCCACCAAATTGGTCAGGACAAAAACAGTATGTTCTTTTAGAAGGAGCCTTCTCTCGTGATTACGAATCCTTCTGGAAACAGCAACCCTTGAAATTTGTATTCCTAGGGCTGCATAGAAATCACGAGAGAACTAACTTACTCCTTGCCTCGATGGACAAACTGCGGAATCTTCTTTAACCGCCGTGGCTCTGAATAATCTTAGAAAGCTTTCTTTCCACGAATCTGGTATTCTGAAACTGTTTTCATAAGTCTGACATTACATTGAAATCTTTACCAATCTGGACTTGAGACTGCACTGCAGGCCCGGACTGGCTCCTTAGGGGGCCCTCGGCTAGATATTGAAAAGGGGCCCCCCCTTACTGGGAATATAGAGGAAACTAAATACAAAATATGTAGCATTTGGAAATTAGGTAGGTTTACGCTCTTAAAAACCTCATTTAACTATTTTAAAGCTGTTCGGGCCCCTGACTCTTCGGGGACCCCTCGTGCAGCGGGATCTACGGGGTTCTGAGTAATATTACTGGGAAATAATTAATCAAATTCCTGTGAAATATCAAATTACTCTAATTATAAAGCAGTATGTCCAATTTGGGGAAACCCCTAAGAGGCGCCTTCGTCCGGTGGCTCTCGGCCTTCGGCAATCGCCGACCCTCCGACATGGCCAGTCTGGGCTTGCTGCTCTTCTAGACACTTTTCCCACCTGCTAGCCACCTTATTCCATAACATGAACGTTGGTGTTTGACTATTTTAGTTTGAATTTAACAGACAGCTGGGGAAAAAAATAGTGAGTGTGCGAGCGAACGAAGTGCAGATTTTGCCATGCTCACTTGTAAAGCGCGTTCCTCGATCAGCTTTGTCGTATACAACGGCTCCTTCCAAACACACGTTTACGCTTTCTTATTTGATATCAAGATTTTTGTCACTATTTAGAAGCAGTAGTTCGAGATTTCATCAGTTTTTTTTTCCCTGTGAAATTGGACGAAATGCGAATTCAATGAATTTCGATTGCCAGAGTACTTTTTCATAAAACCTAAATTCCAAAGTGCCCTATCCCCCTCCTTTATTTTTTGTCTGCACGGAGTGCGCCGAAAATATCTGATGAAATTATTAAGAGTTAGAGGGAGCAAAGATAACTGCGAATTATACAACAATGTAGAATCTGTTTCCGAACACCAGCTATTAATCAAAGTGATTTTTGAGCTATTGATAACAGCTTGAACCACGGTTTAGTAAAATATAATTATTACTTTCCCTTAAAAAGAAAAAAGAAAGAATGAAAACTAGTCTGATAATTAAGAACCTTTAATTTTTAGTAATGGGATTTTCAGACAATTATTCCGTTATGTAATTACCTAGTTAATGCGAATTTTTTAGAGTACGACTAAAACTTTTTAAGATAGTATTGACTGATGTGATTTCGGATTATCTTGGTTCTATTGAGCCACACTTTACAACTGTGATAGATATTTTCAAAGCATCGGACTTAGGGTATGTTCGTGTGCCGTGCTTGGGTGCAACCGCACCAACCGCAAGAATCGCCACAAAGAATCAGGGACCGCAAAATGTCAAACTTTATTTTTACATCACCTTGAAAACATTTCAGATCAATAGACATATTTCTCAACCTTCCAACAGATTCTGTAGCCAACACCCTTTGTATTAAATATCTACATGACTATATAAAATTTGAAAATCTGAATTTTCTACTGCGATCTGAATTATCCGTTTTCAAATTAAAGATCTACATCGCACTTCTATAAACACTGGTTTCACCTTCCCTCCTTATTAATACAACTTAAGCGTGCGTGATGCAGTATAAGTTTTAATGATAGATGAACTCATTACTCATTGCCATAAAATTAGGGGTGTGACATACTTAAACGCATACATATTTATAAGAGTGTCAGTACGTGAGTCATCATAGACTTAATACCATAGAAAATTAGGCGAAAACTAAGAAAAACTCTCAAATCAACTTGAATAATGTTGCTTGGTCCTATTATTTACATTATTGAGGAATAGATAAATTTAAGTATAAAATATTTCAGAAATAACTGTACTTTTGAGGGACGTGTACTAAGTTACAATATAAAGCGAAAATTTTAAGCTCCTTATTTTACTATTTTTATACTGAAAGAAGCTTATATATATATATAGAATAATACAAAAAGTCCTCAAAAAGTTGACCTTGCACCGAGTGTTCATCAGCTGATAATTTCAAATGTGTCATCGGCGCATTCCAGATTTGTGAACATGGAGTGAAAGTTGTACTTTGTTGAAAAAATAAAATCTGCCTCACTGTCTTACACGAAATAAAGTAATTGTAGAAAATACTCGAAATGATTCTTTATAAGTTGCGATACGCACTGAAATAAATGAAAAAACGACGCCTTTTATGAAACTTTCAGAAAAAATTTTTGAAAATGGAACTGAGCAGCAAAATTTTTAGAAGAGTGGCACAATCAGCAAAACGTTCGATTAAAAAAAATTTTTTTCTAAAAGTTTCAAACCTTTTACAGGTTTATCACTTATTACACTGCACAGTACAACTTGTGAAGAAGAATCATAATCACTCAATATAAGTTTATTTGTATTTATGTACCAAAATCACAATTTTTTTTTCAAAATACGTCATTAAATATGCCCTAGTTTCAAAATATTGTTCTCAACTGAATAATATCTTCAAACATATTAATTAACTTCAATTAATGAACTAATTATAAAACAGTTAGATTAAATACACTTTAAAATATCGTTAAAATGTGTTACCGAACGTGAATGTGTGTGTTTTAATAATGGCGAACCGTTAGAGCTAGGGGTGTCCAAATTCGGAAAACCCTTTGCTTAACCCTTTAACGCGCGGTGTCCTCACCGTGAGGACACAAAATTCTGACGTTTTGACTGTTGTCAGTCACGAAGAATAAATTTGATTTCTATAAAAATACTTGTGAGGGTGACATAGTTACACGAGAATCCTTTAATTTTTAGCACATCATTTCCCGCATCACAAAATAATCCTGACTACTTTTCAAATAATCGACAACTTTTACTGTCCATTATTTGTAAAGTTGTCAGGATTACTTTTAACAGTACCGAAATCTGCTGAGAACTGCAAGAATACGATGAAAATACACTGCTGGCCATCGTAAATGCAACACCCTGAAGGAAGCATGCAAATAATATGAAATTTACAACATGCATTAGCTGAGGTGAGATATGCAAATGATTAGAATTTCAGCGCAGACGCACATCAAGCGCGCCTGTGGCGCCACCTCAAAGCGCTATTTAAGGCTTGGAGATTTCGACGGTTTCAAGTACAGCAATTGTGTTTTTCTTGCTTTTTTTTCAAAAAAACGATAAATTATGCCTCGTAGGAAACAACGATCATCTTTTGATCAAGTATCCGAGTTTGACAGAGGAAGGATAGTGGCATACCGAGATTGTGGGTTATCTTTCAGGGAAATCGGTCGTCGTATTGGACGAAACCAAACAACTGTGATGCGGATATGTGATCGTTGGGTGCAGGAGGGTACGACGGACAGACGTGATCGACCGCATCGACCTCAGTGCACCACGTCACGTGATGACAGGCAGATTTGTACGCATGGCAGTGACGGACCGCTCAGTCACATCACGAACCATATCACAGCAGATTCAGTCTGTAACGCATCATCCAGTGTCTGCGCGTACCATTCGACGTCGTTTACAGCAGAATGGTCTGTCCGCAAGACGTCCGTTGCTTTGTCTACCTCTGACGCGGAACCACAGACGTCTCCGCCGCCAATGGTGCGATGAAAGAAGGATGTGGACGACAGAATGGAATGAAATTCTCTTTACTGACGAGTCACGCTTCTGTATGCAACACCACGACGGTCGGATTCGAGTCTGGAGACACCGTGGAGAGAGGATGCTGAACAGCTGCATTATGCACCGTCACACTGGTCCTGCACCGGGTATTATGGTATGGGGCGGTATCGGATATCTCTCTCGCACTCCTCTAGTACGCATTGCCGGTACTTTAACCAGCCAGCGCTACATCTCCGAGGTGTTGGAGCCAGTTGTCCTTTCTTACCTTCAGGGCTTGCCAACAGCCATATTTCAGCAGGATAATGCACGGCCACACGTGGCACGCATTGTCCAAGGGTTCTTCGTCAATCACCAGATTGAATTGCTTCCCTGGCCGGCGCGCTCTCCGGATCTTTCGCCGATAGAAAACATGTGGTCCATGGTTGCTCAACGACTGACCCAGAGTTCATCCCCAGCTGTCACACCAGATCAACTTTGGCAACGTGTGGAAGCTGCTTGGTCTGCTGTACCCCAAGAACACATTCAAAGTCTCTTTGAATCAATGCCGAGGCGTGTGGCAGCTGTGATCTCCAACAACGGCGGCTACTCTGGGTACTGATTTTGGCAGGAACCACGCTTCATAGAATGCTGTAAATTTAATCATTTGTTACTTGGTCAACATGTTATCTACACAATAAATTTTGTTGTGATATCTCTTGTTTTTCTTGGTGTTGCAATTTGGGTGGCCAGCAGTGTACATTGATATAGAAAGAACAACTGTATAGACTGTCCAATCCTAAAAAGGGCAGCCGTTGCCATCCTTCGATTTAACTACCAGCAAGATGGCGGTCGATCGAATCGTTCATCACGTGCCACAGATCTAGAGATCATTTTTTGACATATCTGGCTGTGCGCGCACATAACGTTTGTTTGTTTTGTTCTTGAGTCAATCTCTTCTTAGGCTTCTTAGAGATGGATACGAGACGAGACGAGACAAAGCTTTGCAGCTATTTTGCGAGACAAGACAGCTAAAAAGTCGTCTAGCTTCCATCCTGTTTGAGATATAGAAGTTTTTCTACCTTAGTAACATGGTCAGTATTTCCTCAGATCCGTTTAGAATGGGTCCCTTCTTTCCCCGTTTTAACTTTTAAAACTTCTGACTGTATTTTTAAAAGTAGATCCCCCGACACCATTTTATTAGGGTCAACTCAATACTTTAGGCCTCACCTTGGCCGCCTGGATAAGACACTGACCATGGTAGGCACGGTTTCCTCCAGATGTAACGTGAATACACGTTAGAACCTCTTAAAAAGCCCGCCGACCAAGGCACCCTTCTACCATAGGGAGGCAGATGCCACTTGTGTAGGCTTGCCATAACACAAAGCAAACTAATTACTTTGTTTAGATCTTTCGCACTTCTCAGGAGAGGCAAGAATTTATTGCCAATACACAAATAAATTCCAGCCATAAAAGTTTGCATGGGACACTCATCTGTATTTGAATATTGAATGGGAGACAATCGGGTGGCCTCCCTTCAGAGAGTCTAAGAAAGAGTGAAAGACGAGATTGTCACAATTGCCACTTGTCTGATCAACTTCCAACCACAATGGTGTTCTTGCTTGAGCTATTTCCTACACAACCATACAAGTTGCTTATCTGTCATACATAGCATATTTACTGTCTTCTTTACAGAAACTGCGGAGAAATGTAAACGTCTGTCTGTTAATCGCCTATTGTTCCTCGTACGGCCATTTTTTTATTACCATTCTTTTACGAATAACGAATACTGTAATTTCCCACGCATAATATTTGCATGAAGGGCTGTCTACTGAAATGAGCAGCATCGTCATTTCTTTTTTTTATGGTAACATCCTATTTTAAGCTCATTAAACGATCGTAGTCCTTCAAATTGACCTAGAAATAAATTTTCACGAACATTCTGTCAATCTTTACAAAGATACTGAGTATTCCCCAAAACGCGATTTTGAGAGATAATTTCCAAGTTAATGCAGAAGAATGACGCTCGAAAATTACTTGTGTCTGATTCTATTTTCGGCTGTAGAATTAATCATACATTATTTCAAAGAAACATGCTTATTTTTTTTCTGATAAATGGCTAAGTTTGACAACTTAAACGCCCCAGATTAAAATTGGGAAAAACTTATCTTTAAGTATTCTAAATAATCGAAAAGAAAGATTTATAATAGTGAACATACAATTGCAGTAAAATCGGGTTGCAAAAAGGTTCTTAGAGTAATTAGTTTCTTATAACACGCCAAAATAACCGATATATTATTTTATATATCAGTAGTTTTGTCAAAAATTGAAAATTCCACTGTAATTGCAAGTGCAATTTAAAAGATTTCAAGTAGTTATATGTATTGCAAGTAAATAAATAAACTATAAAAGACTAAAACCAACTTGTTTGCAAATAAAAATCTTCTGAAAACCAATTCTAGTGTCTTGTATTCGTTTTTCTTTTCTTATTACCTTTACGAATGGGAAGTTACTTTTAGAGAAATCATCTCAACATTTTTTAAAAACTTTTCAACACTTTCCCACAGTGCCACAGTGTTGAAAAGTGCTTATAATTTCCGTTTGTCTGTCTGTCCCGTCCGTCCGTCCTTCCTTACGTGCTCTAACTGTGCATATGCGTACGTGCTTACGTGCTCTAACTGTGCTCTACGTAAATATGCTTCGATTACTACGAAATTTACATATGTTATTTTTATGTACTGTACCATGTACCCTATTGAAATTAATGTATGTAGCATTTATTGTTCTTTTACAGGAGGACCCAAAAAAACTCCAATACATTATGCTTTAAAGTCAGTCATCCTATAAAGCATATTTTAGAGATATTTGGCTATATTTCAAACAAAACAAATTGATGTACGAAATTAAGGGTTACAAAATAAAGATCTCCATCGAAAAAAGTGTCTGTAGCATTTATAGTTCTTCAGGGCCATTCAAAAGAATTCCAATACATTACTGTATGTAGCAGTTTTGCGACATTCATCCATTTCAAGCACAATTCAATAAGTATACGATTATACCTGCTCACACTTCATAATAATCACTTTGTAACACGTGCTAAACTAATTGAGAACTTTCCGACCATTGTTTGTCATTAACTATCTTTCACGGAAAACACGTGACTGAAACTAATAGTTTAAAAATTCTGTTTCATTTCATTGATGAAATTTTTAGTGACGAGTCTATTGTTTATAGAACTTGATTAAGAACTTGTTAGTCGTATACTTCAGCTATTTTCCCAAAGTGATTATTTACAAGGTAAGTGAAAACGGCGTTCTTGACCGTTCTCGTGTTAAGTGTTCTACGACTGAGTTCGTCCTAATCATTATGGGACACTCTGTGTAGAGATCGTATCAAATACTGCAATTTCGCAAGCATAATATTTCCATACGTTCTAAACACCGAAAAAACGTCCTAAAATCCACCGTTCGCCGTTATAAAAGAAGCAGTTTGCATTATCAATGAGTAACGCATTACATCTACAAAATATGGATAGATGGGTTCGATTTGACGCGATTTGTGGTAACTTTATACCTTTGAAATGTTTATTTCCTGTGTAGTAGGAAAAAAAGATATAGTCCATGGCCAAAAACGTAAAACAAAATACGCATTGCAAAACACAGAATTAATTACAAACAGACTAAGTTCCCTAGCTTCCCAATAGCGGTAAAAAACAGAGGAACCATGAAGCAACGGACACTTAACAAAGTGGTCAGCAACCATCATTTCGACGCTACTGCATAGGGGGCACAAGAGGCTACTGAAGACATAGATTCTATAAAGATGTGAGGCGAGGAAGTCGTGTCTCGAGCTGGAAAAGTCTGATCCCTTGGGCTTTCGGGTAACCGGGAAATGGTGAAGTAGCCGTGGTTTATAATGGACTAGATCTTCCAGATCAAGCCTCTGAAGATGTTTAATTTTCAAATTTAGGAAATGTGAGCTTCTCGGTTGCCAGAGGGCATCTGAAACAACAACAATAGGTAAAATTTCAGTTAATGTAATTTGCGTCGTCTGTAAGTGTCAGCTATAAGTTTAACCCTTTGAGGCGCAACCCTTTCCCAATGCTGAAGAAAGGGCAGCCGTTGCCATCGCTCGACTACTTAACTACCAGCAAGATGGCGGACGACCGAAACGTTCATCGCGTGCCACAGACGCAGGACGCAGCTGGCTGTGCGGCACAGCCAGCTGGGTCTCTAGGTCTGTGGCACGCGATGAACGTTTCGATCGTCCGCCATCTTGCTGGTAGTTAAGTCGAGCGATGGCAACGGCTGCCCTTTTTTCAGCATTGGGCAATCTATTCAGCTGTTTTCGCATTCTTCCATTTTTCAGCAGATGTCAGCGCTGTTAAAAATAATCGTGTCAATTTTTTTACGGTAAATGACATGCTAAAAAGTAAAGGATTCTCGTGGAGCTATGTCACCCGCAACTATTTTTATAGAAATCAAATGTTTTCTTTGTGACTGGCAACAGTCAAAACGTCAGAATTTGGTGTTCGCAGAGCGGGATCACTGCGCTTTAAAGGGTTAAATTGATCGTCCTGTACTTACTATGTTACTAGTTAATGTGCTTATCCCTGTTTCCTATATACCTGCCAAACACTAATTCGAGTTCCTTAGGGAAAATTTGCTGAAGGCAATCTTTAAAAGAAAAGCCTGCTACAGACACGAATGATCCTACAATCATTAATTAATACCAAGAAATTCTCAGAAAAGTGATTTTATATTGATAGCTTCTGAACCATGTTTGTGTACACATAATTTTCCCTTGACTCCTTTTTATATAATAAGTAGTTATTTTATGATACATATTTTTGATTTTGTAATTTTTTTGATTATCGCAGAATTTAAGCTGAGTGATGTGGAGCACTTCCGAAATTAGAATGTTACTTTAGAGCAGTGGCGGATACAAGGGGTGGGGATGTCGTCCAACCCCTGAGTGTTTTTTAAACCGCTATTGAACCCATGTTTAACTAATTCGCTCCTACGCAACGGAAAATACTTTGTTTATTTGACCGATGTTGCTTCTCAGGGTGTTCCTTCCGTGATTACACCGGAACCAGTGATTGTGCAAACGCAAGACCCAGCACAGCAATAAAAGAATCATTCTGGGAAGCAACATCAGTCAAAGAAGGGAATCTTCTCCGTTGAGCCTTTTCAAATGATTAGATCGACCTTGTTGAGGATGGTTTCATTATTAAAAACGAAAAGGTAAAAAACGAGTGACTCATCGCTTATAATATGCTTCGTAATACTTACCGACACTCCCAAAAACTTCTCTGGATTCGCCACTGCTTTATCCCTTTGGAGTGCAACCATTTTCATATCAATAAAGAAGACCAACTGGATAGCCTGCCCAACGCTGAAAAAGTGAAGCCGTTGCCATCGATCCATTTGACTACCAAGAACATGGAGGTCGATCCAATCGCCCATCTGGCGCCACAGAGCTAAAGAAGTTTTCTGATACAGATGGTCGTGCGGCCGCGCAGAAAACTACTTTAGCTCTCTGGCGCCAGATGGGCGATTGGATCGACTGCCATGCTGGTAGTTAAATGGATCGATAGCAACGGCTGCACTTTTTTAACGTTGGCACCATTAAAACATATTTTTTTGCGACTAGCAGTGAAAGCGCTGAAATAAAGTGGTTTTTAACGGTGCAACCACCGTGCGTCAAAGGGTCAAAGTCGAATTTTCTTTTGCCAACTCCCCCTACATGGCAAGTTTCGCACGCCTTGTAGAGGATGGCATTTCTCATTTCACGCAGATCGGTTTTCAACGTCCTTTTCGGAATTGAGCCTTTTCACATTTTACTACTCGTGCCGTAATCGATAATGTATCCTTGTCCTTGATCTTTGTATTGGTCTTAACTCTTTTTCACCAAGCAGATTTAGATACAGTCCTCTAATGTTAATCAACGTCTTGTTCTGATATTCAAAATAAAGCTTTGGATCAGGCTACCTCGAAGAAGTACGTGATAAGTGATCAACTAGCTCTTCAGAACTCGAATCCTAATGTTAGCGAAATCTGTCAGCGCGTACAAGTCGATACTTTTCATACTTCGGCAATTTTCTAAATCAGCAAGATACTTTAGGGTACTAAAAATAGCTCCAGCTGTTATTGTTTTTCACCCTTCCGCACTATTTTTAACAACGTTGCGACATTTGTTTTGTCTGTGGCCTCGTTGACCTATTCCGTAACGTTGACCTGCCAAAATAAAATTATCTGATAATAACAGTTAATTTTTTATTACTTTGCGGTATATTCGAATCGAGGAACGTCTTAATTTTCCTTGGGAAAAAAACTTCCTGCATCTCGCCAGAACTCGCCAAATTTCCAAACTGAAGTTATTCGTACGGTCATTACCATCATCGATTGGGTTATACGCGAGACGAAAACTAGACCTGTCTCGTCCAACAAAGCTATCGCAAAGCTTTATCGTCTCCCAAAAACACCTTAAAATTATTGATAAAAGCATCTTCGCTTCTAAAAGCGTCTTGCATTGTAAATCTCTTGTCTCGCACTCATCACTAATCATCCGAAGGATTTCAGTTCCAGGGTAAATTAGTGAGATGTAGTTTCATATTAGACAAATTTGTTTTAATTCCATCCAGCCCCAGCTGCATTAACTCCAAATGCATTGATGGCGAAGTTTAGTACTTGTACATTCACGTTATAAACGGAGAATCTCACCAAATACTCATACAGCCAATCAAAGAAATCGATGGTGGCTGATGATTTTAAAAACGGGTGAAGCAAATTCGAGTATTCGGTGTTGCACGCGAAAAATGTCCAGAATTTGATAAAGAATACCGAAAAAATGGTTGAATACCGAATATCAAAAGTAAAAAAAAAAACATTTGAAATTCAAATAGGAAAATAAAATAAGCCCCCAAATAATTTAAAACCTCTGCTTCACCTGCGAACTTTTCTCACGAACCGCCACTGAAGGAAAGTTGGCCAGAGGTTTATTTTCCGCCTTCAGTACCCAACAAAAGGAGCCTGATGCGATTGCCTGACAGTTTGAATATAAGTATGTCTGTGTACGAAATATAGCTAAGAAGATTTAGCTCAGAGCAGTGCTTCTCAACCACTAGTTCGTGGACCGGTTCCTGTCCCCAAGACTTTACTGCAGGTCCACGTGTATAAAATTTATGAAAAAATAATCAGCAGCGAAAGTCATTCTATTAAAAATTATATTTTAGTAGATGTGTAGTAGTACATCTAGAACAAACATTAGTAATTTTAAAAACAGTAAATCGAAATTTTTCAATAAGAAGTTTAAAACAATAGAAGATGAAATATTTTATTTGAAAAAGTTTTTGTTTCTATGTTTTAAGGTAAGGTAAATTAGTGTACTGTTTGACATTCCTTAGCCACTAAATTTTTGTCACCTTGCAGTCATGGATGTTAGTATATCTACCGTATCCTAAACAAGAAAGAATAATCAAACCAATCACATCAGTTATAAATATAGTTTGGCAAATATACCTGTATACCAAAGTCTGTTTGCTTCCATCTTCGCAACGATGCAGCATCAGAAGTTTGTTTTATGTAAAGTTCGGCCTTAGAGGAAAGAACATTCCAAAATCGATTCGGCTAATCAACACTGGGCATAGAAGAGGAATATCCGCTATATTACCTTCAGAACAATGGATATGGTTAGCTCATTTCAAATTTATTGTAAAGTGCTAAAAATACTGCAATCTTTGAAAAAAAGAAAATTGAAAAATATTGATCTCTAAAAGGAGGCCAGAGTATTGGAAAGCACATTTCAAATTTTGAGCCTTTAAAATACATAACTGAATCACTATGTTAATGCGGATGTATCTGTCTAAACGGTTTTTTTTTTTTTTTTTTTTTTTTTTTTTTTTTTGACTATATCTTGCATTTGGTGCCCAGGACGCGTGCCCCAAACGGGGAAGAAAAGAAGAAGAAGAAAAGTAGAAAGGTGAAGTATAGTTTGACTATGCATGGCGAAAATTTGTAAAGAGTTTTGGTAGGAGATTTTAATATAGATTTCTATTCCGAAGAAGTGTTTTATGAAACAAAGAAGGAAAACACGGTACACTCGTGGATTATGATGCCCATTCCAAACAGTATTTAAAATATGTCTACGCGATATAGTTGGAATATGCCTATAGTTCGAATATGCCCGGCGAAGATTGTAAAACAGTTTCAGTAGGCGATTTTAAGATAGATTTCGATTCCAGAGATGTGTTTTATGGTTCAAGAAAGAGTTGATTACTATTTTAACGCCCCTACTCTCGCCAACCTAAAAATTCCCCGCACTTTGGTGAGCTTTGGAGTCCTGGGTTTCTAGGAGTTATGCACAAGTTTCAACGCTCCCAAAAGAACTAGATGAAAACTAAACTGAACAAATTAGCGATAAATGCCCAAGCTACAGAATTTGAAGACACTTAATTATTAAAACTATATTAATACGCAACCCAAAATAAATAAAAATGTAACGGAATGCTGTACTTACATGCTGTTCTAAATCGCCATTTTAATTTTAAATTACGGTTGCCACATAAAACAAAAAAATCGTCATGGTAACTGCATATATTTAATTATCGCCACCTTGGCGAGAGTCAGGGCGTTAAAGTAGGAATCAACCCAAGAAAGACAAATACGGCATACTCATGGATTATGATGCACATTCGAAACAAAACAGTGAAGTATAGTTGTAATATACTTGGCGACTATTGTAAAATAGTTTTAGTAGGCGATTTTAAGATAGATTTCGATTCTAAAGATGGGTTTTATGAAACAAGGAAGCAAAATACGGGACATTCATGAATAATGATACACTTTCCAACTTAATGGAATAAGGAAGAAAAATAGGGACGGCGCATAAATTATGATACGCTTTTAATTTATAGCACTATAGTGCGTATTTGAAATCTGAAAGTGTTTCAGATTTTCTTCCTTTTTTTCTTTTTTTTCCGAAGTTGAAATATTTGCTTACAAACTGCTAACACTTTAACACAGTACTGAAAGACGCTTATAATTTCGATTTGTCGTCTGCTAGTGCTAACACAAATAGGACAGATTTCACCGTAATTTATATTCTTTATTTATGGGTACAAAATTATGGTTTCTATTGAAAATGGTGCTCACAGCATTTACAATTTTTGTACAGGAACCTTCAGAAGACTTCCAATGTTTTATGAACTATGAACAATAATTGTTTAAGGCGAATTTTAGGAACGTTACTATGCTTCAAATAAATTAAAATTATTATCTAATAATGAAGTTTATAAGAGCATTCTCTATCGAAACTGCTTTGCAAGGGCCAGTAGCGGATATAGAAGTATTTTGGGGAGGGTCTAGTTAAAAAGAAGCTAATTTCACCTAAACAAACTGTACAATGAAGCAAAATATCACAAAAAATGTAATTTTTTGGTGAGGAGTTAATTTAATAAAAAAGTTTACTTGACTAAAACAAAATGTAGCATAAAATAAAATGTTCCCCTAAAGCATTTTTTGGGGAAAGACTAGAGCCCTCTACTCCCTCTCCCTCTTCCGTATCCGCCACCGACAAACATCCCCGAAATCATAGATTAAGTAATTAAAAAACTTTGTAAAAAACACACATAAGAAGTAAAAGGAAAAAGGATCCTTTTTCCTTTTACTTCTTATGTGTGTTTTTTACAAAGTTTTTTAATTACTTTATCGTTTAACACCAGTATTTTGAGTGTTTTTTCAATCATAGATTAAGCTCTAACGGCTGTATTCACCAAGTACTTGACACCTGTGTTAACCCACCAAAGCGAGAGTCAGATGTCGAATGGATGTCTATTTAACGTCTGAAGGAGTTAACACAGGTGTCAAGTTTTGGGTGAATACGGCCATTAGAGAGATAACTAAAAGAAAACTAGTGTCTTATTTTCTAAATTTGTTTGCTTGCATCGTTGCACAAAGGCAAAGCTAGGACTCAACGCTGCAAAAGAAGCGGAATTTCCGCCTTCATATCTTTACTACAACAACAGCGAAAAGTTCGATATCTGTTATTAAAGTAAGTATTTAAATGAACGAATAAAATTGTGTTGAAAAGTCCATTAATTGGGTGTAGCATAATTTATCCTACTTGTTAGATGTTTAGTGATATAACGAGACCTATAGGGATACATGTTAAAAATCAACTAAGACTCTAGTTCGTTAAAAAATGTTCAGGAATCCATTTCAGGAATAGCCTCAGTAAATAAATAATAAAGTTCATGCATATTCTTCATTGTCAAATATGCTGCTCGCAGAACTCAAGCAAGACAACTTACTCAAAAGATTTAATTGAAAACTTAATTTTTTATTTGAAGAAAAATATTTTTCCTTCTCAGTACCAAATTTAGAATATTTGTCGGCGTTGGAGGTGTCATATATAGAATATAGACGTTCGAAAGCAATTTCGACGCCATTTAACATGTGATAGGCTTATAATTTAGTTGATATCACAAAAGAGGTCAGGCCTGAATGTCTTTGATTCGAATTTTTCATTCAAGCAAGTTCAGTTCGATAATAATTTCGGCGAATAAATAGGAAGTGCGAAAATCTGGTTCCGAAATCTTTTCTTGGCACGCGAGATTCTAGCTCGAAATGTATTCCCGGTAGGCCTTCTTTGGCGGTCTTGTCGAGCATTTAATTAAAATTTATCACATAACTCGTCTTTGGGATAAAATAAATAACAGGTGTGTCTATCTGCTTGCATCCGTATCTCCCCCCCCCCTCCTCTCTCCAATATCTTGCTGATTATAGCGGCCGATTCTAATTGGATTTACAATGATTCGGATTGCAGTTCCAGTTAACAATAGTGCAGACTCTGAAGTTATTTTTAAGTGACGATATCGCTAATAAATAAAATAATTGCTTTTATCGTTCTCTAGAACAGGAATTTATGAATATATAGTATGCAATCAGGGAATATTTTGCTTCCAATATAAATTAAATTTAGAATATTACTCTTCTAATCCTTTGAATGAGAGTCTGAGCAAGTTACGAAGTGATTAAAAAAATTGGAATGAGAGATGTAAAGCATTGATTCTCATGACATGTAATTTATTTTTAGACATAAAGTTATTTTAAACACTAATTTTGTTATGTTGAGGCTCACGTAATAGTCAATAAATATTAAAGTATAAAATATTTCATTAAACACACATAGATTTTAAAAAAAAGTGCTAGACGTGCGATTTTGGTGGTACAACGGTACCTTACCACATCAAATGTACGCCCTGTGCTATTAATATATGTGTGGTTATTACAAAGTTTTTAATTTTAATTTTGACACTATGACCTTTGACTTTTGACCTGAAGTTTTAGTGTTTTTATTTCTTAATCAAATAACCGTAGGATATGTTTAAAGTTTTTATGACGCAATATTTCCAATCTCAAAATTGGGTTCTGGCCTTCCGCGTGGCTCTCGATCTAACTGTCTGGAGTTTTCTCCAGAAATAACCTGAATACGCGTTCGCACCCCCCAGGGCCCAAGGGGGGTGTGAATGTAGGCGATCGCCTAAGGGCCCGCGCTTAAAGAGGCCCCGCTCCTGGGCCATATTTTTGCTATCACATTAGACTGAGCTTGGTAGATTGTTGTGATATATCCCGAAAAAAGCAGAGAAATAAAGCTAATATGTACTAGCACTGCTAGTAGTAACTTACATAAGCCATGATAGAAATGAGGCCCCGCGCTTGTGCTTCGCCTGGGACCCGCACGCCCCTTGGGCCGGCTCTGCACCCCATTTAAAAATCGTCCGCCCAAGGCACGACCTCTTTAGGAAGTTACCCCTTGAGTAAGTTTGCATTAACATAACATAACATACAAAAACGACTTCATAAACTCATGCACTCATAAATGCTCAGCTAAAACAACTGAAGTTTGAAATACAAGATTAAGAGGGTGTATTCGTTTTAAGTAAAAGTTATTTAAGTACAAGATTTTGGAAAATTCGAGAAACTGTGGAGTGCAGTGAAGCTCGAAGAAAAATGAAGTTCCCTCGCCTAATTGCCCTACAGAGAGAGAGAGACTGCCACAAGTACACTTGTTCATTTTATGCATGTTTTTAATCCAGCTCATCCATATTACGTCCATGTTTACATACAGACATCCATCAGACGTATCAGTCCCGGACTGGCCACGTCGGCTGGTCGGCGATTGCCGAGGGCCCCCCACTCAAGGGGGTTCCGGATAGGCCCCCAAAATGGATATACCTCTTTATAATTACAGTAATTTGATATTTATATCAGAGTAATTGGATTATTTATTTTCCAGTAATTTTACGCCTTTACGCAGTGGTGCAGCGGAGGATTCCAGGAACCTCGCGGCTCGAGGGGACCCCCAAAGTGTCAGGGGCCCTAAAAGTTTAAAAAACTTAAATGTGGTTTTCAGACAAAGACAAAAAATTCCAAATATTACATGTTCTAATATTCTATTCCCTTAAAATTGATCAGTAATGGGCCCCTTTTCAATTTCTAACCGAGGGCCCCCAAAATAGCCAGTCCGGGCCTGTTATGAAGTAACTTATTACTGAAAACATGTAATTGCATTATGCCCAGACGAAAATACTCCCCCCACCCCACTGTACTGCAAAATACTGACCGAAAACGAAAGCTTTACCTTCTTATCGGTATCGCGGAGCGGGTTTAAAGCAGATTGAACCAATTATTTCTACAGCGCTTTTCATCGCGAATGATTCGACTCTTGAAATTAAATGATGGACGAAAAGAGATTGATAGTAAAAATGTTCTGATGTTGCCTCTTAAAGTTGCAAACTTAGCACCTTATATTTCGACTTTAAAAATACACACTTAATGACAGGAATAGTGATACAGTTAAATAGAGTTATTCCCGTATCTTCTGTGAACCGGCGAACTAAGAAAAATACTTCGCGGACCTGTCCACACTAAAAATACTATAAAAACAATATACAGGGTGTTACAACAAGACCGGATAAACTCTGCATAACCAGATTCGTCACGTGGAGTACATACAAAATGCTCAAAGAACCACACCTCTACTACCCATACTTTTCAAGAAAAAACAGAAACACACACGCAATATCTGGTGTACAAATAAAACCTTAAATGAAAAAATTAACAAAGTTTTTTTGCGTATGTTTACATAAAATGATATTCAAAATGTCCGGCATGCATATCGAGTCTTGCATGTGTGAGCCTTGTAATGGCTGACTGTTCACATGGCATCCATCGGGTGGACACAAAAATACACGAGCATGAGAGGGAGGGACTAAGTCACTCTTTGTGTAACTACGTTTCGATAGACCACTTTCTTCAGACGTTCCCATCGGAAGAGATCCGAAATTCCCAGATCTGGTGATCGTAGAGGTATCACCATCTACCCCCGTATCTAATAAAGCTCCCAATGTTCATGTTTCCAATTGTTTTCCTTGCACCAGATATGACGTCATTACCTTTCTTCGCATTTTCTCGAAAACTATGGGTCGTAGAGGTATAGTTTGTATGTACTCCAAGCTCCAAGTTTGTGCTGAGTTTATAGGGTCTTGTTGGGACAACCTGCATAAATAGGTATTTTATTTATGAATTCAAATGTTATAAAAATATGATTTTTATTTAGTGTGACATCTGCTGTTGCTTATTTCGTAATGCATTTGATGTACGTAGATCGACAGCAAAGTCCCGTTCCCCCGCGGTTAGAAAACACCTCTCGACACTAATTTCTAAAAAAAATCCCATATTTTCACAGGAATAGGCCTATTTTTATGCTTTAATGCTTTTGATAGCTCTACATAAATTTTAACTATTTTTGACTTAACTTTATTATTTTTTATTTGCTGAACAGTTTCCTTAACCCTTTGAGGCGCAACCCTTTCCCAATGCTGAAAAAAGGGCAGCGGTTGCCTTTTTTCAGCATTGGGCAGTCTATCCAGCTGTTCTCGCATTTTTCCATTTTTCAGCAGATGTCAGTGCTGTTAAAAACAATCTTTTTACGGGAAATGGCGTGCTATAAAGTAAAGAATTCTCTTGGAGCTATGTCACCCGCAACTATTTTTATAGAAATCAAATCTATTCTTCGTGACTGGCAAAAGTCAAAACGTCAGATTTTGGCCTTCCCAGAGCGGGAACACTGCGCGTTAAAGGGTTAAGATGCAGTTCCCATAAATATGAAACATGGCTCCTTCAGCGAAAATAAAGCGTTAGCAAATGGACAAAGAGCAGAGTGGTACAGTACAACATTAAGATCCCTTCAATGTTCTCTCTTTACTATAGCTAATATTTTCAAAACTACTGGTTCAAATGGAATCTAATCCATGTTCGTGGGTTTGGAAATATACGAATTCTCAAAGTTAAGTGTGTTCCTATTTATAAATTTTGAAATATGACTCCATGATTCATAATTAATGTGAAAAACAATAGTTATCCAGACAAAGGTGTCATGGTTAACATTTTACAATTCAAAGTTATGGCTTGAAGTTTGAAATTTCTCTTCAACATTAAAGAAGAACTTTGAATACAAATTACATTCGTTGAAAATGAATAAAAGTTTGTATTTTATTTATTTATTTATTTGATGCGCTGATTTCAAATATCACTCGGAAAAGTAACATCCTCAATAAATTTTCAACATAGATTTTGTTTTAATTTGTAGATGACCCTTCAAAACTCAAATTACTACATAAAGTAATAAAGTATATTTACCTAAACGGAACGATATGCCTTTCTTTTGTATGTTCCTCAACTAGAGCTGCAAACGGCTTTTGATTCGAATTTTTTTTTCTTTTTGTATTCTGTAAATACTTATTTATTAAACAATCCCTTACGGGACCGTACGAAGGTTAGAAACTGAAAAAAAAATGTTCAAAGCTTTAATATGTAAAGTAAAGTGGCAGTTAACTTTTAAGTTTTCTTCTTTTCGTAAGCTTTGATTTTTTGGCAAATTTCTATGGGGTTTGTTTTAAAATTTTCCTAACATTCCTATCCAATTTTTACAACCCTCTAAAAATTCATTTTTTTTTTCAATTCCTACTATTAGTTCACCTTCTCTCTATATATATTTATATATCTCTCTATATATATTTATATTCAAATTTTCAATCGTTAATAAAATACTTTTTATTCATCCACTCAAGTTCAAATACATTTTTTTTAAACTTGCAGTGGGTGACACTTGATGTTAATACAGTTTTTTTTAAATAAAAAGTAACTGAAATAAAAATTTTCTTTTTTGATCTAAGAAGGAATTGACTTAAATTTTTTAAATATTATTTTTAAGGCACGATAATGTCCTATACGGCTATTCATTAAGTGAAAAGTTATTGTGAACACACACTAAATGAACGCCTGCTTTCATTTCAGACACTTCCAGCGGAATGGAACGGTTATAGTACCAAAAGACAATAAAATTTACGGTTCATCCATGAAACCCTCAAATATAGATCGAATTCGCTGGACACTTCATGTCCGAAGCCCGTATACGTTGTCTATCAACTGATTCGATTGATAGACAATGGGTAAATTCTGCATATCCGTTTAAGTCGATCGATTCTCTGCATATACATTTTACGATTATGTTTTTTTCTGCGGTTAAACTTCACCATTTACCCTTCGTTGCTGGCGAAAAAAATTCTTTTTTCCCTACAGCTTCTACTGCTTCCCTTTCAATAAAATTCCGCACAACAGTATAAGTTATAACATTGTCCATTTAAATCACTGTAATAAAGCTTTGCAGTAACATGGGCGCCCATATGATTAATTGCAGGGGGGGGGGGATAAGTCACGGTCCTGTCCCAAAAAGGTACCAGATTTTAGTACTGAAGTACTTTATATGATAGTGGGCAAATCATAACGGTAATTTGGGAGACGGGGGGGGGGGGTGTCCCTTGCCCATAGGTATGGGCGCCCATGTTTAGTAAGCGAAACTTTATGAATAGAAAAGTTGATAAGTATGGTCTTTGAGGAAAAAAGACGATAAATAGAGGCCCTTTAATCCTTTAACGCGCAGTGTTCCCGCTCTGGAAACACCAAACTCTGACGTTTTGACTGTTGTCAGTCACGAAGAATAGATTTGATTTCTATAAAAATAGTTGCGGGTGACATAGCTCCATGAGAATCCTTTACTTTTTAGTACGTCATTTCCCGTAAAAAAAAAAAAAAAATGTCACGATTATTTTTAACAGCACTGACATCTGCTAAAAAATGGAAGAATGCGAGAACAGCTGGATGGATTGCCCAATGCTGAAAAAAGGGCAGCCGTTGCCATCGCTCGACTTAACTACCAGCAAGATGGCGGACGATTGAAACGTTCATCACGTGCCACAGATCTAGAGACCCTTTTTTTGACGACAGCTGTCTGTGCTCGCGCACAGCCAGCTGTCGTCAAAAAAAGGGCCTCACTTTGCGCCTCAAAGGGTTAATGTTGGGACAGTCAGCATTGAGCGGAAAAATTATTGAGAGGGAGAAAGATATTATATTTTAATGTTGAACTACTTCTACGTTACGCTAGTACGTAAATCGTAACAGTAATATGGGAGCTTAGGGGTGTCATGGCTCCACCCTGCCCAAAGGTATGAGTGCCCATGTTTACCAAGAAAAACTTTTTGAAAAGAAGAGTTGAAAAAAAGGCAAACTTACCTGTCCAAAGTGCTTTAACCAAAGCACGATCATTGATAGTTTTTAGAAATTCCCTGTTTCTCCCTTCCTCATTCGCTGATAGCGTGTGAAGAACGTCCGTGCAAATGGAATTTTTCTGTTTTAGAGATCACACAATCGCACAAAATCTTTACAGATAGGCTTCACTCTTTGCACTCTTTGTAAAAGAAAATAAATAGGTTCTTCTTTACTTTATTTGCAATCTTGCATTTTACATACTTTTGACTGAGACAGCAGAGGAGCCCACTCCCCCAGGCTCTATAACTCACCTCCCCCCCAATACACACATTTAAAAAAAACTCACACGATCTTTTTGTTCAAACATAACTTGTTATTATTATTTTTTTAATTTAAAAAGGAATACATACATGCATGCATGCATATATATATATATATATATACGAAGGGTATTCCATAAAACCTGAGAGTTACTTTTTTACGTAACTCTCAGGTAGGCCGCAGATCCGGTCATTAGAAAGAAAAAAAAATCGCCCAAAGTCACTGAGCATAGGCTTCATTAAATCACACTTCGTAAAAAAATTCTTCTTCTACCATATTTGTAATCCTTTATACTTTTGGCTGAGTAAACCCCAATATATGTCTATGATTTGAAACAAATGTTCATGTGCTTTGCAAACTTTAGAGTACATTTTAGCTCCATATGATGCATGGATTTTGAAGTTATTTGACGTGGTTTTTCCAATAAAATGCTCTATTTTATTCTGCAGCACTGCGAAACCCTCACAGATATTGATTGAAGCGACTCACTCCAACTTTTATCATAACTATCAGCTTATTTAACTTTTCGGGAGATTTTTCTGAACAACGAACCAGCATTAAGTTTCACTGCTGGATCGTAAACGACTTTGTTACAGTTGTAGTACTTCAGAAAGAATTACATGCAAAATTTAAAAAAAATATAATGTAAACAAATTTTGGGGGGAGGGAATTGGAAACATAAAAACAGAGGGCGCTGCTCCGTCAGGGAAGTCCCGTTAAGAAAGACGTGATTTTTCTTACATTTTCGGAATTTTTGAATACACGAAATAAAGTATTAAATATTACTTTGGAAATGAATCATAGTAATTTCAATAAAAATGTCAGAAAAAAGGAAAATGAGATAAACTTGCAAATTTTCTGAGTTTGTAAAAGAATTGACTTATTCTATTCAATTTGACAAATTATGCTTAAAAACTGTGGTAGTTTTATTTTTCTCTCACGCATGTTGTCCATCCTTCCTTGTTTCTTTCTTTCTTTTTTCTTTTTTCAACAAAGGATAAATAAGCAGATAGGAGGACAATGATAAGAGACGTGTGCAGTATGCGAGATATATTTTGCACGAGAGAATTTGATAAATTTTCAGTCTTCGAAATTGCGAGCCATATTGTGACAACGATTTGTTTTTTTTTTTTCCTTATTCTCACTCCAATCTTTCAATAACTCTAAAAAAAAACACCTCATTGACTCACCCGAATCACGCTTCTTCAAGGCTTTTTCAGGCCTCGTGTGCGTGAGTACTTGTTTTTATGAACAGAACCTCCATATTGATTGCCATTATTTTTTGTAAGATATCGATGAACTGAAAAACGTCCTGAATTCAGTACTGAGCTCCGATAAGAGATAAGTTAACCCTTTGAGGCGCAACCCTTTCTCAATGCTGAAAAAAAGGCAGCCGTTGCCATAGCTCGACTTAACTACCAGCAAGATGGCGGACGATCGAAACGTTCATCGCGTGCCACAGATCTAGATACCCCCTTTTTGACGACAGCTGGCTGTGCGGCACAGCCAGCTGTCGTCAAAAAAGGGTCTCTAGATCTGTGGCACGCGATGAACGTTTCGATCGTCCGCCATCTTGCTGGTAGTTAAACCGAGCGATGGCAACGGCTGCCCTTTTCTCAGCATTGGGCAATCTATCCAGCTGTTCTCGCATTCTTCCATTTTTCAGTAGATGTCAGTGCTGTTAAAAATAATCGTGATAATTTTTTTACGGGAAATGACGTGCTAAAAAGTAAAGGATTCTCTTGGAGCTATGTCACCCGCAACTATTTTTATAGAAATCAAATCTATTCTTAGTGACTGGCAACAGTCAAAATGTCAGAGTTTGGTGTTCCCAGAGCGGGATCACTGCGCGTTAAAGGGTTAATGTCCATGGCAAGGCCGTACACATGAGGGGTAGAACTCGGGGTTTCGCCTCCTTTAGAAATTTGGTTTTTCTCTTAGAGTATGGATATACGCGAGACGGAAAATAAACCTGTAAACCTGTCGCAAAGAAGCTGTAACGTCTTGTCACGTCCAGCAAAATCCCTAAACAGTAATTTTCAAAACGTGTATCTCGTCCCTCATAAAAGCTCTAAATCATTGTCCCGTCTGGACTCACATCAATCCCTAGTAAAGAACATTTTCAGCAGTAACAATTTTTAGCATTTTTCAAAGGGTACCGCGTCCTGCATGTATTTTTCCAGTACCCAAGAGCCATACCCTTTTTTACTGTTATACTGGTGCGCCCTACCTTTTTTTCTTTAGTGCCGGTGCACCCCTACCCATTACAAAAAGGAAAAAAAAAACATGACTGTTTTTCAGCACTTACCCAGCAAATCGTAACACTTTAAAAATATGCATTTTTTTTTTTCTTTTAGGAAAAAAAAAATGTAGTTCTTTTAGAATTTTTTAACATGGATAGGGATGAACGCGAGGCGAAAAATAGGCGTCTCGCAAAGCAGATTAAAATTGTCTCCTCTCGCAAAATCCCTATATCGTAATGTTAAAAATGTGTGTCTCGTCCCGCAAAAAGTCGTCTCGCGTCCATCCCTAAATATGGAGTAAGCTACTCCATCCTGCTTCAGCTCTATCCTCAACACTCGCCTACACTCAAGCCCAAAACGATTTTTTTTTTTTTTTTTTTTTTTTTTTATCTGCTCTCAGTTGGCTGAGACTGGAAATTCGCTATCAATATTTTAAATCAGTGGAGAAGGCAAAACGAGATTGCACGCTGACAATGGTGAGAAGAGAAGAGACCACTGAAATACACGGATACACAGTCGAACCTGCTCCATGGAATAGTCAATATGCCACTAAAATTTATTCTAATAAGAGGGATATTCTGTTATTCGGTATCACACTGACTCATTATTACGGTTTGGCTCATTGAAAATTTATTACAAGTGGGATATTCCTTTGAAAGGATATTCTATTAAGCTGGTTCGACTGTATAGTGCATTTTGTGCTAAGTTGTTGGTTCTGCAATTAGATACATAATATGCGATTTGAGATTAAATACTTAGCATGAGGTAAGGAAAATGCCTTTTTAAAAATAATACTAGCATTCTGGATAAAGAATTAATTGGGGTGCCGGGAAAATTGCCTTTTTCCTCAACAGAAAGTACCCTTTTTGATAAACCCACCTGCCCCGAGAGAAGTGAATATTGACTTTCAGACATTTTTTTTTGTTTGTTTGTTGTTGTTAGAAAGACAAATCGGTTTCTCCTCTCTGAAAGTATTTTCTGGTTAAGGAGGTGTCAGTCCGAGGATTATGTTGATTTCATTGGAAATATAAATTATTTTATGGCTTAACGTTTTAAGACCTCCTACAAAGGCACCCTCTCCACCCGTAGGCAGGTACCCCTAGCGTAGCCTTGCCATAGCACAAAACATAAAACATCAAATCTAATTTTAAGAAAAAAGTGACCTTAGGGGAACCTGGGGAGCCTTGACCACATTTTCAGAAAAACATTTTTGTAAATTTTATTTTGGCAGCAAAATAATCCTATTATAGTGCAATTTAAAGGAAATTTTATTGGCATTAAGAATATATTTATGATAATATAAATTGCGCATTTCTTCTTTTCTGAATTTAATATTTTTTTAAACGTTGGAAAGTGGGTCAAGGCTCCCTTTATAAGGGAGCTCTGACCCATGGTATGGGAGGCTTGGCCCAGGCAATTATGTATAATTTTAAAATAAGATAAAAGTAAATCTTTTTTTATTAGTTATATAAGCATTAAGTATAAAATCTTCAGTATGATAATTGAACACTCTGCTGTCATCATAACTTCTGTGGAGTACTTTTTACGAGCATTTCCTTTTGGTTTATGAAAAAAGAGCATCCTGAGAAAAAAATAATACTTATTATTAATACAGCATTTCAAAACATCTCATTTTTATATTAATATTCACAATAAAATGAATCAAAAGAAACATCCAGAAATTAATAGTTTTTCAGTAAAGATAACATTTATAACCCCCCCCACACACACAAAAAAAAAATAATAATAATAATAAATAAATAAATAAATAAAATTTGGTAATCTCTTTGTATAAATCTGGAAAATTATTATACTTGAATTATTCATAATTTAGTTTTTAGTATTAAATTTTGAAACAATTTTTATTGGACAATAATTGGTAGGTAACTTTTTGTGAACCACCTATCCTATTGTAAACATATAAAATTATTTATATTCATATCTAGGTATTATTTTATTTATGACAATGTTTGAAAAGCAGTATTGCTATATTTTCAAAACTATTTAACTAAGGAAGCCGTGCCCCAGTGGTCAACCCTCCCTTACATACAGTGGGTCAAGCCTCCCCATCACGCCATTTTGTAAAGAATGGTGCTTGGAAGTGATTTGAAACCTGATTCTTTCTATAAACTTTTTTACTTTAATAAGAGCTTAATATGACAGTATTTATAAAATCCCACTAGCTCAAAGTTAATTCAATTACTTTCTTTGAAAAACTCTTACAAAGTGTGTTTAAAATACTTACTTTTTAGGCAGAAAAACTTTCTTTCTTGTTTATTTCCACTCCACTATGAACTGACTGGATGAAACTATGATGGGTGTCTGATTACATCAGTAGCTTTGACTGCCATCTAGTGAGGGAAAGCTAAAATATTTTTAAATACTGAAATTCAAGGGTGGGTCAAGCCTCCCTTATGGTCAAGGCTCCCCAGGTTCCCCTACTGATGTAATGAAATTACTTTAATCGTTTATTTCCCTCTAAATAAGAACAAATTCCTATCCTAAAAATATTGTTACGTGAAGAAAATAGACAAAACACTGCGAGCATAAACAGAGATGAAAAGAAAAAGTATATTAAGAGTTAACATTTTTTTATTACCTTTTGAAAAATAATAGCAGAAAACCCACCAATCACTAAATAGGGAATAGTAAAATAATTCAAAAACTGTTATGGGATGCATAAATTACATAGAAATTATTTTTTCAGCTTATGCCGTAGAAGTTTAATTACAGCATTTCCATATTCATTTAACATTATTTATGAAAAAAATGAAAGGCTGATTAGAATATGAGCTATTGAGGAATCGGATAGAAGCATATGGTCCACAAAAAGTATTGTATTAGATTAAAATTAGCTACTAACATCGTTTCTTATTTTGTGTTCTACTACTTCTACACTGAATGTCAAGACATAAAGACTTATGGTTGACTCTCGGTACAATGGCCAAGGGTTCTTAAAAATTCTACAAAAAGCACCTTTTTCTGAAACTTTCACATTCGAAATCTTCTTGTGCCAAAAGTGAACCACAAAGGTACATATTTCGTTGAATACTTACTAAGAGAAATACTAAAAAAAGGTAAGATATATGTAGTTGCACTGAAAAATATGTTTTGTTGAATTTACAAAAATTTTTATTAAGATAACAAAATTATCCGGTTGAAACAGCGCCAACTAAATTTTTGTTGAACTAACAAAATAATTTGGCTAAAATTATCTCAATTAGACATCTGTTATATTAAAATGATACCAAACTTTCACGTACATTCCGGCATATGGACTCGAATTACAGTAAATACATTTTGGTATTGTTAAATTATTTAAAACAAGATAAATTGAACAGGAATACGAATTTGGGGAAAATATTCAAACACCATCATATAACTTTCATTTTTTAAAAAATTTTTATTGTTCACCGATTCAAATTTAGTTAAACGCATGGTAACAATCAAGTGTTCAGAAAGTCGAGTGAAGTTACTCCAGATATTTAATGTTATGTTACAAGAACACCCTCATGTTTCAACACAAAAAAATTTCTGAAAATTTCTTAATTGGCAGGGATTTATCGTTTATTACAGTGTTTAGTACGGTTTGTGAAGAGCCATTCTAAAGATTTTCAAATGACAAACTATCGTATTTATGTACCAAAATGATTTTTTCAACCTATTGTCTTAATAAGATATAACAAGTGGTTCTGTAGATTTGAAAGTAGCGATTCGACAATTTAATGCACATAAAATCCTGTTAAGATTTTAAAAAATGAAATTTTAATTATTAAAATATTTTTTTTAACATGCACTGTGCAATATCTGAAAGTTATCATTATGGCAGAATATTTCACACATTGTGCATAAAATTATCATTTCAAGATGATGTATTCTGCAAAATAATATACAAACAAAAAGATCCATATCCGTATCCGCGGATATGAGAGCAAATTATCCGTTTCCAGATCCGTATCCGCGGATCTAACTTTATGCCGATCCGGCATACCTCTAGTTTCATAGTCTTTTTATAACGTATGCAAAAGTGCACTTTTCGTCAAAAATTGCACAGTTTCAAGCGCAGTGCGAAGGCAGATGTCATTTGATCTGGAAAATAATGTAGACATACCTTATTAAACGCAGAAATCTCGAACCCAGAAACCCAGGGCTCATATCCCGAACTATTAGAATAACAACAGAGAAAAATAATTGTTTTCTGCGCTGAGTAAAAAGTGTCGATTTTTACACTAATTCCGAAATTCAAGTCCTATACGGAGGGGGGGGGGGGGCAGAAGATATTATCCAATCACAATAATATTTTATGCTCGAACTCAGAGAGAATCCTTTCTGGGTTGTTAAAAGAGTGAAATATTTTTAAAAAAAATTCTTTTTTCGGCCCACACTATTCGATATTTTGTTCTGAACCAAAACAGAACTCTTGTCCATTTTTTGTCCATATCTATTACAAGATATCTCCTGGATATCACTCTAAAGATATCTTTGGTAAAATTCATAATATGTTTCTAACGTGACATGAAATGGACATTTAAAAACCCTAATTATGTTCCTATATTGACAAAAACGGAAAACCATTGTTGATCTGTTCCATCTGCACGTTCAGAATTCACCCGTAAGATCTAATGTAAGTCGTTTTGTGCCATCGATAGGAATTACGGATTTATTATGGGAAAAATATAGATAAGTTATGATCATGTCAGTATGCTCATAACTTGCCTATTTGTCCAAATGGATAGATTCCGGACAAGTTTGTGCTGTACGAAAACATGTGTTTGAATACAAAGTATCAGACCGCATAATATAAAACTTGAATAAGTCATCATACAGATCTGTGAATTGATTTTACTTCTGCTGCACTTAACGCTAATTTTCCAGTTAGTTTCATACTTTGTCATTCTTGGCATAAGCAGTAGATGACCTTCAAAATCATGCAATTCTGTCTTTTCTGCAGTTTTAAGCTCAAATATTTCAGAACTCTATAAGTCAGCCCCACTATATTCTTCCAGTATATTTCTCATGAGTATGTATCCGCATAAATGTGCACCTTTGTGGTTCACTTTTGGCGCAACAAGATTTTGACTGTCAGAGTTAAGAAAAATGACTTTTTTTGTAGAATTTTGAATGACCTTTGGCCTTATTGCTAAGAGTCAACCATAAGTCTTGATGTCTTGATAGACAGTGTGGTAGTAGTAGAACACAAAATAATTGCTCATACCATGATACACTCTTGGCACAAAAAGTTTTGGCTCATGTAAATAGGTGTGCTTATTTTAAAATAAAGGACAATTCAATTTCGACCCTTCAAAAACATCTTTTTTCCCCCCTTTTTTTTAAATAAAAAACCAAGGTGTATTAAATTTACATGAAGAATATATCAAAAAAATTTCAATAAAATCAAAAATGCCTACTGTCCAAGCCTGCCTGACTTAAAAAAAAAAAAAAAGCTGTATCTTAATTACCAACTATATCTAGATCATCTAATCGCATCCAACAATAAAAAGATCTTGTTTTCAGCTGTCACTGGTTTGTGACAAGAACAAAGTCACCCTTTATTTCATTAAATTATGTAAATTTTTTTTGTCACGTTTAGTAAGAAAGTGATTAGTAACATACTTCCTTGTTCGGTTTTGACCCATTTTTTTCTAAATAACTCATAAGTAGGTTCGAAAATGACATTGAAGATACTTTTAGATCCATTCTCAACAAATTAATTTCTGCATCCTAACTCAAAATACAAATGACAAGCTGGTAAGTTTTGGAAGATACATTAAGATTATAATCATCAAAAATCTGTTGATACATCTGCCAGAATAATCAATATTTTTAAAAAAGAATAAATTCATGTTAAAAATTCTACAAAACCCATAATAGCAGAGACGTGAACTAATAAAAAAATCTTAGAACTTTTGATATCATTTCCACCTAATTAAATAAACTCTTTTGAAATCGACTTAAAATTAAGATCGCCCCTCTCTCTCTCAAAAAGCTTGGAAGTGTGTGTGTGTGTGTGTGTGAGAGAGAGAGAGAGAGAGTATTGCTCTCATTTTTCTCATTTTAAAGCCTGAACTCCAAAAACTACTACTTTAGATCCTTTAGTACTCCTAAAAAATACAAAAACTGCATTGGTTATTTTAAGTAACTTTTTAAACGTTCATAAGCATAGGTTGCCTAGGATTATAAGTGCATTTACACATTTCTTAAAGGTGACGCTTTTATGATTACCAATTTTAATATGGGTTATTTTAACTAGAATGTGCGGAAGCTATTTTCTTTTTGCATATTGTTGACAAATTCATAATCAGAGTTTTAAAAGGGAGTATTTTATAAAACAAAATATTAATAAACGAACACAATTAAATAAATCATAATGCAAAATTCTGTGTGAAATTTTTAATGATTAAACAGCAACTGGAATGATTAGTGAGTGATGCAAGACAATACTACTAGAGACTAAAGATTTGTATCATTTGTATCTCTTTTACCAAATGTGTCGATCCACAAAGAAATAAAGTTTAATCTTAATCAGTTATTTTGCCATCCCCGGCTAATCACCACATCCAATGAAATTCCGTTCGCACTCCTTTTAGGGAAAAAGAAAGTTAGTCACCTTATTAAAAAAACTTTTCAGACAAAGCTGCTCTCTACATTATTTGAACTTTGTCTGAACTCCGCTTTCGACTTTGTTACACAAGAAAATATTATTTTAGTAATATCAAATTGTTCTTGCATAATGAATACCATGAATCTGATTTAACATTTCTGGGTCGAAGAAGTTACACTGCTCGCTACGTCACATACAGAGGCCGATTTGTAAGGTGATAATAAAACCGAAACAATATCACTTTGACTATCGAAAATAATTAAAATAATAAATTAAATCCTTTCATTTGGAAAAGGAGTAAGCAATGATATATCCAATCTGTCAACAGCCTGTTCGAACTGCGTAATCGCACTTTGAGCCAAAAGGACCTTCTTTTCATATGACTAAGTTCTGGTTCTGTCCGCCTATTAGATGAGACTGAACTTCCCCTATCATATTTTCTACAGAAACCACTTATGAAAGCACATAAAGATAAGATCCATCATCAGATTTGATTGGCCGTCTTCGATTACGTGTGTAAAACTCGTATTAGCCATCCCCGGCATAATGTGATTCTTTATGACGTATGGATGAATTGTTTATTTTTGGAAAGATAAGCACCCTGAAAATCATTTGATGAATATATATCGTCAATTGGACTTTTTGATAATAGAAGGTGATTGCCTCAGATAAAATCAAGCATTCCGTGCGAAATTCTTTCCGATAATTGTGAAATAAAGCAAAATGGCTCCTCTGTCACGTATATTACAAGAGGTTTCAAGTACTTAAGAACTTCAATTCTCCCGATTTATTTATCTTAAATTATCTTCGACTATTAATAGAATGGATTAATATGTAATAGACGTATTTCGATTAGTTGATACACACTAAATTTCCAAGCTTTTAGCTTCAATTTTTTCAGTTTGAAGTAATTGTTCACAACTGCCGGCGCGAGACCGTACTTTTAAATCATAAGGGCTGCTTTGATTAATATGGTTTGACTTCCGTCTCTGGCTGTTGGAATTCTTTTAAATTTTATTATGAGTTCGACTTGCGAAAATTTTGAAAAATGGATGCAGGACAGATGTCTAAAACCATGACAACATCAGGAAATTTCACGAAACAGATCTTTAATGGATTAATCGAAGAATTTACTGAGCTCTGCAAATTCTGCTATATCTGATTTTAAAACAATAATTCAAGAAATATGATGTGAAATTAGTATTACGTAGTAACACACTTTTTACTCGAATTTTACTCGAACTTTTTACCTGAAATTATTAGAAGAGATAAGAGTTGGATAAATTTGGGAATCGCTAAGTTATCGTTACGTTGCAGGATGATTTAGTGAAAATACACTTTTTCTGTTCGATCCACGAACCTGAAACTTTCTAGGGGATCCTAGCCCGTATTTACGCAAAGTTTCGGAGAAAAACACGGAAAACTCCGAACGGCTAAGTCGACAGGCGCAACCGGGGTTTGAACCTGGCACTTCCCGCCTTCCAGTTTCGAGAGTAGAACCTCTCAGCCATTGGTGCTGCCTTGAGTATTATAGGCTACCTTTTATGTATACATCACAATTAGATCTTTTACAGGGGTACTCATAAGAATTACATTACGCTCTGCGTGTATCTCTGTAACTACTGAACCGATTCCAAAACTTTTTTCACTGATAGAAAGTTGCACTATTCCTGAGTGTTACTGGCTAAAATTCATGCATGTAGCATGATATTTCTTTTACAGGAACACTCAAAATAATTCTAATACATTGCACTCTATGGGTATCTCTGCAACTACAGAACCGATTCTAAAACTTTTTCACTAATAGAAAGCTGCAATATTTCTGATTAACATAGGCTAAAATTCATGCATATAGCATAAATATTTCTTTTACAAGAACACTCAAAATAGTTCTCAAATATTGTCGTAACTGCCTGTATTAGCCAAATGCGTAAAAAAAAAAATCTAAATTTAGCAACTCTACATACTCACTTATTTTAAATGAAGTATACTACCATTATACTTAATTTAAAATAAGTACAAAATAAATAACATTTAATTACAGTAACTTTTGTGTCTATAGTGCAAACGTATTTGTTATTCACACATGCTTCATTTCTCTCTGGACCTAATTCTAAAGCCGACGCGGACGAAGTCGCGGTGAGCAGCTAGTAAGTTCATAAACGTTTATTACAGTTTACTCTTCAGTTAAAAGATGAAAATAACTTCCTGCTTTTTCCGAAAATTTTTCTAAAAAGTACGGATGTGAGCTTATATTCCCCGCCCCCTTTTTTTAGTATCGATGTGGAAGAAAAATTTGGTAAAGAAATATACCGAATTAATATAGTAATTGGCAATCGCATTTCATCGCTCAACTCATATGTTGTCTCACCGAAATGCCCTTCACAATTATCTTTTGAAATTTCCTCATCATCTTAATCGCATCGAAGCGTCTCTGACTCATCAGACGTATCGTAATCCTCGATGAAGTTCTCCCTGCTGCCATCAATTTTGTTGCTGATTAAACACTTCACAGTTAGAATTTTTCAACACATGATACGCAAAGGAGTTGCCCGAAAAATAGTTTACCCAATGTAGTGTAGAAGTCCCCATGTCGGCATTTTCCTACGTTTGGTGATTTAAGCCCTGTCGGTAGCTAACCACTTTATCCAAATCTGTTTTGAAGACTTCTCTTTTAATATTTATTCATTTAAACACCTTTTTCAATATCCAGTTTTTCACATGTGATATTCTTCGGAATGGCTGGACAAGGGATACCCAGAGAGCAGGTATAGGAAATAGAGAGCGCTTTGGCGATCCAAACTTGAATCACAAGTTAAATCACGTGACTTGTGGCTAGATCTCACGCGCATAATGCTTGCGCAACCAACTCTCCTTTGTCTTCTATGAAGCATTTGCTGACAGTGCGCTCATTTCCGTTTTCATCGTTAAATTTTTAAGAAAAAATGTTACATAGCTGCTATGCATATGGATGCAATTTACGATTCGTGAAAGTTTCTGGAACAACATTTCCCGAAAGAGTGGTTTTTTTTTTTTTTTTCCATATTTGAAAACTAGACTGTTATAAATGAAAAATATTTCAATGTATCCACATTCACTAAGAATTGGCGATATTTCTTTTTCCTTTTACTATAAGAGGATTTGTAATGCGTTTGTTGACTGTCAATTTCGCTTGTAGTTTACACTTACCACTCGCCAAATAGAGCGATATAGCACAAGTCTAGATTCTCTCTTCATTCCCTTACCACAAGTCACATGGTTCATCTTTTCCTCACTTTTCCAACGGGTTTTGAAATAGCAATGTGCTGTCTAGTATATTTATACTCTCTGGGGAAAGCAGACCACACCATCGCGTCAATTGCAAAAATACTATTAGCAAGCTACGTTTTCAAATAGCGACTAAACAATTAGCAAGCTACGTTCTCGGCTCTGTGGCATTTCGTTGAGATTCTTCAATAAATCTGAGAAAAGTCTAGTGTTAAGAATTGTTTTATTTTTTACAACAACCTAATGGATCTGGAATGCTCTTTAATCGGATGGAACCAAATTTTACGTTAGCATTCCAGCTAGCTTTCATTTGTTCACTGATATTTATTGGGAGTTAAAAAATCTCTAGACTTCGAGTTATCAGTTTTTTTAAAGTATTTTTTTCTCTTTGAATAAGTTGAATTATTTGAATGGCTTATAACCAGTTGTTAAAATTTTCATTAGTCTTTCAAACTTTTTTACTTGGTATTGTGTATTACCCAATACTTTTAGTAATCATAACCCGAACTATGATGAGTCTGACATATCTACATTTACTGTAGCTAGACCTTAAATTTTGTTCTACTAGTGCAAAGATTTTTTTTAAAGTTATTGTAAGTCAGAGAAATAGTTTGAATTGTATGTATGTAATATATGCTGAGAAATAAAATATTAAGTTCAAACTTTGTTTGTGGAGCAGGTAGCTCCCTATACAGCAGTCATGTTGGCAAAGACGTTTTGGGGACGTTACATTTTGTCACGTTCTTCATATCCCAAATGTGATGTAAATGTACGCCTTCTGTGACGCTCCTTCGTGTCAAATATGTGGCGTTGCAGAGTAACGTCACAGTGGAATTGGTAATTAGTCAAGATGTAACGGACATCCTTAATGGCCACCATGTGACATCACGAAAGCTGTCCCAAGTGGCTGTGCGTCCGTTGCACAACCTTTCTGTTACGAACACGACATGACGAACATGTCGCATGAAGTCACAATGTCACAGTGTGACCATTATACATCTATGTTGTGACATGGGCTGTAACCGGAGAGTTGGAAACTTGATTTCGTGCTTACTATTAAATACCACCGTGCATATACGTGTACATGCATGCTAAACTGTGTACACTGGTGACTCCAAAAGTTCTCATGGTAATCCTTAACAGTTTCTGACAAGGAAACAAAAGTGTAGAGCAATCTCAAACAACAGCCCAAATTGTTCCGAATGACAAGACGAATGACATGAGCTACCTTCTTCGGGCAAATACAGAAATTTCGGATTTTTAATTCGCAGAATGATATTCAATAACTTAAATATTTTCGAACATAGTTTTAAAAAAAAAAACTTAGTGATACGACCTGCGATGTTCAGCCACGCTTTCTTGACCTTAGGGTCTGGGGTGCAGAAGATTATGCTCTGGCCAGATGGTCAGGCTAACGCGAAGCCCCCAGTGTAGCACCCCAAGCGAACTCGCTTGGCTTTGTACTCTTTTTATCAATTCACTCGAGGGATGAAAGGTTGAGTTAACCTTGCCCAGACCGAGGAACATAACTTAGTAACATTATACTTATTTTTAAAATTTGTAGTATTGCACATTTTGGAGACCCACATTGGAAAGGGACTCTGTGTTTGACAGAGCAGTGAAAACGATGATGCAGCGGTAGGCAATCTCTTTGCACAGATTACCATTATATTTTTATTGAGATATTTTGGAGAAAAAAAAATTGTAAAATTTTATTCAGAAACTGCAGAAAGATAAGTAAATAAATAAAAAATTGAACTTTAATTCAAAATTTCATTAGGGTATGTTAACAGCATACTCAGATTCAGGTTGGGAAAATTCTCTTAATGGTGCAGATTAAAATTTAATGTCGAAACACTGCTGACATTTATGAAAGCTGTGAAATTAAAAAAAAAAAAAAAAAAAAAACAGCTCATACCTCGTTTACATACAAAGTTACCATTAACTTGATTTCATCACAGAGGCTAAATTGTTACACTATAAAATAAATGAGATATTTAAAATTTATCCTGATAATGCTAATCAACAGGATAATTTAGAAATTATTTACTTATTTAAAATTATTACGAATAACTTATAATATACAAATTAAAGTCGATTTATTTCGAATTGAATTGACAAGGATGCCATTAAATGTGCAAATTCTTCTGTACTTTACAACATATTACAGAATCTTATTACATGTGGATCTATGTTTGTATACACGAGTGAGTGAACATATGTAATTGTAAACAAACAGCTGTGCTATTTTTCTGTATTATTCTTTTAATATTTTCCTGTAAAGAGGTCTTTGGAAGAAAATCTTGTAATTTGACAGAAAAAATATAATGTGCATTTCCACGATCGTGCTTCGATTCCTTTGTGTTGGAACCCTAAACAAAAGGGACATCCCAGCCTGATAAAAATCTCAGTAAACGAGGAAGACTTAAGGGGAACATTACGGGTGATTTTGAATAGCTGAACTCAGTAACCCCTCAAAAAAGAGGAATAGTAAAACAGTTGTAGAGATTTCTTCCAAAAAACCGGTCGGGATCTAAATAAGTAGAGAAACTGATAGCTGTCTTGAATGATAAAAGATAATATTTATTGAATCATGTACTATCCTAATGGGCTTAATAGCTTGTTTTAAAAGTGGTTGACCCAGTGAACGTATTTTGCAAAAAATCATTTTAATTCTCTTCCTTTCTGTTGAGCGAACAACAATGATTTTTAGTTTAATTTTTTGCAATTGACACAAAAAATGGTAACTTAGTGAATCGACAGAAAACAAAGAAGAAAGTTTTCGTTTATCATTGACTATGCCAAGTTTGATTTATTCTCTTGCAAAATACAATAAAAATTTAGTGAGTGCGAAAGTTCACTAACCAGGAGACCTTGGAGCTAAAACTGTTTTCCGTATGCATTTCCCATTCAATAACGTTAAGAAGGCCAACACTATTCAACCGATGCTTAATTTTTTCCTGCAACAACTCCACCGAGTTGAGAGAAATACGGCTGTACATCTTCTATGTAAACATACACACACAAACGAAAAAAAAAAAAAGCGACAACTTTTCAAAATGTCATGTTTTGTCTCGTTTTAATGGCAACCCGTAATTAAAAAAATCAACATTTAATTGTCCAGAACAATGACCTCGATATGTACATATTGTTTTCTGTAAATGTTTAGAGAGGAAATTTGTTTTTTTAAACCCTTTTAAAGTATTAGGAGAAAACTATCTTTAATTTGTCAGGAATCTGAAGTAAATGACCCATTTTTAAGCTATTGGCTTCATTCTAGCGTGCTCTTAAAGCTTGACCTTTCAAATAAAGTTAACTCATCTGCTGCCGGAAGCATTTAAAGTTTCTTTAAAGGAAACATCTGTTTATTGAAAGCGTAAAGATTTTTTTTTCTTTTAAGTAACATTTTTTTCTTAGGAAGTAAAACTATTTATGATATACCTTGTAAAAATAAGTAAATAAATATGGTAGAGGATTAGGAATGGAAGCGGTGGATGAATTTTTCTCTTGAATTTTTAAAGTGTGTAAGATTTCGTCATTGCTATGGAGAAATGAAATTAAATGTTTTCTATGGACTTTTCCAAATGGTGTTAAATGTTTTGAGGAATTTCATTACAATATAAATAATTCTATAAAAATTTGGGAGGGACATTTTTTTTTTCTATTGCGTTTTATGTAACTCTTAACTGTTCTTTCGAACTTACTTAATTGTCTGCCTGTAGCTGTTTCCATTTTAATTTGTTTCAAAAAATTAACTTTCTTGTTCCCGATAAATGAAATTTTCTCAGTCCATTTAACCTTTTCATACCTCGTTAAATAATTTCTCTTAAACAAATAGTCTTGTAACTTTCTTTTTCAGGTTAAAATATCTAATAAAATAAATAAAATACATAAAATAAAAAATCCTCATTATTAAAGTTTTCCTAAATGTACACATCCCTTTTCAATTTAACCCTTTAACGCGCAGTGTCCCCGCTCTGGGAACACCAAACTCTGAGGTTTTGACTGTTGCCAGTCACAAAACATAGATTTGATTTCTATAAAAATAGTTGCGGGTGACATAGCTCCACGAGAATCCTTTACTTTTTAGCATGTCATTTTCCGTAAAAAAATTGTCACGATTATTTTTAACAGCACTGACATCTGCTGAAAAATGGAAGAATGCGATAACAGCTGGATAGATTGCCCAATGCTGAAAAAAGGAACCCTTTTTTGACGCAGCTGTGTCAAAAAAGTGTCTCTAGATCTGTCGCCCGCGATGAACGTTTCTTGCTGGTAGTTAAGTCGAGCGATGGCAACGGCTGCCCTTGTTCAGCATTGGGAAAGGGTTGCGCCTCAAAGTGTTAAAATTATGTCCTGAAAAGTTAACTCTTTGAAGCGCGGTAGTTGCACCTTGAAACAACCCTATTTCAGCGCTTTCACTACTAGTTGCAAAAAAAATATGCTTAAACGGTCCCAACGCTGACAAAGTGCAGCCGTTTCCATCGATCCATTTAACCACCAACAACATGGCGGTCGATCGACTCGCCCATCTGGACAATCTATCCATTTGATCTTCTATATTGATGTGAAAATGCTTGCGACTCAAAGGGCTAAGTTTTTGTAGAAAATACGTCACGCAAATTATTCGGAGTGTGCATTATTTTTCTTCAGACCCTAACATGCAAGTATAAAAACATGCTCATGAGCACTAGCGCTCCTCTGTTTGTAATAATATCAAATAAAAATCGCCTTTATTATAATATTAGACTGAAGAATGATATTTATATGACAAAAACTACAAAATAATAAACTAAAAATACGAATTAAAATGTTTGACTAAACTGAATTTGGTTAACTGATTGGATTTCAAATTCATTTATGTACTATGCGCGTTGATGAGCAACGAACACATGCTCAATATTAGGGGAAAACCGGAAAGTAATGTCGTGTTTACGTATGTCAATATTTTACCTAACCAAAACTACTAAATCTAAAAATACGCAATTTGGCTTGTATGCCAGTTTTCTAACAAAAGTGCTTGATTAAACAGCATTTTCCGGAACTCGTGACCTATGCGATTCAGTGCAATTAACTGCGATTAGCAAACTATGTGCAGATGTACGACAAGAGATGAGCAAAGAGATTAGATGGATTCTACTGCATTGTGTATTAAGGCAAAGTTACTCGCGAGAGCTATCTGCCTAAGAAGAGGTGGTTCGGGCGGAGAGCTTTTTAAAGGGCTCTAACGAGCATTCATGTTACATTTGGAGAAAATAGCCCAAAACTTCAGATCGTTAGATCGATGGCAGCGCGATAGGCTCAAACCTGGGACCTTCGTACTTCAGCCATCTGCCATGCTCAGTGTCTTTATCCACTCGACCACGGTGGGGCCGAGATTAGACGGAAGCAAACACGCTTTATCAGCAGTGAATTATAATAAGAAAATTCTTAGTTTGATGTTATACAGCATACAAATGTAAGTAATTTTTATATTTTTGCACTGGTGTTGATTTTTATCTTTAATAAAAAACGGAGTATTCGGATTATCCGTGTTTTTATATTGTCTGTGTGACTCCTGCCGGTGATGAACACGGATAATCTGGAGTGAACTGTGTAACACATTATTGCATAATACTAAAACTATATTCTCCATAAAATGCTGCAAATTTTTTGAAATATATATCGGAAAACAATGAAAAATCAAATTCCTTAACCCTTTGAGGCGCAACCCTTTCCCAATGCAGAAAAAAGAGCAGCCGTTGCCATCGCTCGACTTAACTACCAGCAAGATGGCGGACTATCGAAACGTTCATCGCGTGCCACAGATCTAGAGACCCTTTTTTGACGACAGCTGGCTATGCCCGGCACAACCAGCTGCGTCAAAAAAGGGTCTCTGGATCTGTGGCACATGATGAACGTTTCTATCGTCCACCATCTTGCTGGTAGTTAAGTCGAGCGATGGCAACGGCTGCCCTTTTTTCAGCATTGGGCAATCTATCCAGCTTTTCTGGCATTCTTCCATTTTTTAGCAGATGTCAGTGTTGTTAAAAAGAATCGTGACCATTTTTTTACGGGAAAGGACGTGCTAAAAAGTAAAGGATTCTCGTGCAGCTATGTCACCCGCAACTATTTTTATGGAAATCAAATCTATTCTTCGTGACTGGCAACAGTCAAAACGTCAGAGTTTGGTGTTTCCAGAGCGGGAACACTGCGCGTTAAAGGGTTAATGTTCCACCATCCCCATCCCCCCCCCCAAAAAAAAAGAATAAATTTTTAAAAATTCAATGTAAACATCGCGTAATGCAAATTATACCTTTTTAATCCAGTGCTTCTCTTTTATTTTTCCTATATTAGTTTTTCTTTCATTGCATATCCAAGCTTTCTGTTCATCTCTTAGAAAGGAGAACCAGTTCATCAGATTATCAAAGTACTTCTTACTAACCAGCAGGCGAGTAATAAGATATATAAATATCTTAAATAAACGCAATTCACAAGCAGTGATTTTTTTTTCTTTACTCTCATTACTGACGTAAGTAAAGAAATTTACCTTTGAAATGAAAATCATGAATGGAAATAGATTCCAACCCTTGAATTTCAACTTTCAGCGATGCATTTAAAATCGGAGAGAAAAACTCTTATATCATTCGCCAGATTTGAAAGATTTCGCTTTTTTGAATGGGGTTCATTGAATTCGGCAAAAGATTAGAGAATACCCTTTTTGGAGAAAAAAGTTTCCTTATTTTGCTTGCACTTTTTTGTGATATATAAGATCATTTCATATTGACTTTTGTTTACATATTCTTGTCCAGAAGGAGGGGGGGGGTAGAGATTGTTTTGTTTCTCAATAACAAAGATTCGTTCAAGGAAGTAGAAAATAAGTGTTTACTTTTTTCCCGAATTTTGAGGGGAAATGAGCATGGTGACTTTTCATTTCTGATAAAAACATTTTTAAAAACTGCGCAACAATGTGGTGGCTGTTTTCTTCCACTTTTACTTACTAAAAATGATTTTTGAAGTTTTCGCTGTTTAAGTTTTGAGTATTTCTTCTGTGAAGCCGACGGAATTAATTGCATCGGAATGGCAATGTCAAGCAAGGTTTGTTTCCTGTCACATCTGAAAGCCAGAGGAAATATTTCCCTTTTTCAATGCTTGAATTATTATTATTGTTGTTGTTGTTATTTTCATAAGATAAATAACCTGTCTGCCAGTTTTAGAATTAAATGAAACTTGAAAGCTGGAAAAGAGAGTGGGACTTTCAGGTTCGAGCTGTTGTTTGAATTCTTACATTCCATCTAACAGATTATTACTATTATCATTATTACAGGTAGTAGGCGAGCGGCTTTTGTCGTTGTTATCTAATCTAGTGAAGTTTGATCATAGGAAATTCTTGCAATCAAATTAACGGCTATTTAAAAAATAACTAGATATAATTTTAAGCATTTCGATTTCCGAATTTTTTCTCTTCAAAATTTAAAGAGAAACTTAGTAAATTATTGTGTAACTACTAATACTACTACTACTACAGTAATAATAATACGGATAATGTTTAAAGTCACCTTTCATAGTGAAGTTCTTGTAACTTCACAAGAACTTGCTAGGGAAAAACAAACTAAGATAGTATTACGGATTTTCGAGGCGAACGTTGTTTGAGCTGCTGCATTTCTCGTTTATTTGTGAATCCAAGCGGTAAAAGCTGACTCTGAAATGTGTAACATCGTTAAGTTGTGGAGCTCCACTGAGTTCATCGGATTTTCTTGTACCTGTATACTGATAGAATTGGATTTTTTGATTAAGTTCTTCTGTCCGACTGACTGTTATTCATTGAATTACTGTTTATGAATTACTTTGAGTTATGCTGTGGAAAGTGTTCGACGACTTTTACACGCAATAAATTTGTGCTTCGTCCTGAAGACTTAATTAGTTCCTGGAACTTTCTGGACACTCCGGGCTCTCAACACATTTGCGCCCGCACAAGCCTGTCAACTTTTCAGTGCAGAAGAAGAGCATTCAGCAGAGCTTTTGCAACGATATTGACAAATGAAAAGATATTTATCACTCTATATCATTAGAAACTGGCCTTTATTTGTGACATTTACAGTATAATTAACAATCTGTTTGCAGTGTTAGTGTATGAATTTTAATAAACAAAGCAAGTTTATCCATAATCCGTTTTAACAAATATAGGGCAGTTTATTTAAAAAAAAAAGATGCAAACATTTTTTAAAAACTTTCTTAGACATTTTTGCACTATAATATTTTTATAGAAACTTAAACGAAACAAAGTAGCTCCCAATTACGGAATGGGCACAGGTAAAATACTGCATTCATTAAACCTTCAACCTCCTAGTTACAGTTTAATAAACGCAGTTTATCAAATCGTAATAGTAGGTTAACAGTTAACTTTAAAAGGTTGCACAGTTTCAAAGTTTCAACTGGAACAATTTACCTCGTGCAAAAGGAAAAATAAAATTTCATCAATAAAATATGACTGCAAACAATAAACAATTAATAAAAATTGAAATAATAATTCGAACCGCAATAAAAAGAAACAGAAAAGAGAGGTTCATAACGTTACATTTTATTCTCTCAAGTTTTTAAAGCTGCCGATTTATCAGTTACATAAATCCTCCCTCCCGTCCACTTGTGTGAGTTGTTAATTTTATTTAAACGCTATTATCAGAATATGTAAACATAATCTTGCGATATCAATGGCCGTCTAGAAACAGGTCATTTCGGTACTTCGCTTCGTAAATTCTGCGTTCGTCTTGAATTGTACAAGATTTATGAAAACCAGCCTTGTTGTTATAGCACATCTAGTTATTAACACATTTTCTCTTTTCCTTTTTTTGTTCAACAATAGCGGATGGTTTTGGAAACTAGTTCTTGGTTCGTCTCGTCTCGGACTCTGTGAGAGATAAAATTACATTTATTTGTTTTCTTAGTTATGCTATAAAATAAATAGCGGTTTCTTTGAGAGATATTAATTTCAAATTCCTAACAGCCGTAATGTTTGTCTAGTGCTCGTCTGGTCTTTCTGACCTATATTGAACATAGTAAGGAGTCAGAACAAAAATAAATAAATAAATAAAATAAAAATTCAAAAATAAAAGCATGTAATAGCTTTTAAATGCATATTTTATTTTATATCACTGCTTTCATAAAAATTCTGCAGATGAAGGGATAAAAAATGCGATTTATTTTCGGAGTTGCAGCGACACTGTACCGGTTGTTAAATTCTCATAAGGGTGCAGCTGGAAAGAACAAACTCTACTTCACTGCGGCTTGGTACACAGAGTAAAATACGCTAGTATTTATAATCGAAAACAATTCAGGATGATTCTTTATAATCTGCGTTATTCACTGAAATAAATGGGGGGAGCGGTATTTTTTTATTAAACTTTCAATTTTATTAAACGTTTAGCAAAAATTTCAATTTTAAGAATTTTTTTTTATACAATTTCGTAACTGATTCAGGTATATCTTTTACATCAATGTACTGTACAGCTTATAGAGACATTCTAAAACTTTTTCAGTGTGTAATATTTCTACCTGTTTGCGTTTATGCACCAAAATGATATATATATATATATATATATATATATATATATATATATATATATATATATTTAATACGTCTTAAATAGGGGAAACAATCAAGTAATGAAAATCTTAATGTTCACTGATTGAACATTTCATTTAGATAACTAAAGGATTTTTATAAATAACTTAAACAGCTAATAATTTAAGGAATAACTAATACATTTTTCTTGTCATCGTATGTGATATTTGAAGAATGCCACATGGCTACGACAAATCTAAAAATATAATACGCAAAATCATCCAAGAAGAGGTTAAACAACTCAGTATCAAACATCTTCGTCCAAAGTTTAACAAGAGTTCCCCGTTCTGTTACAATATGGAAGATGTAGTCAATATTTCAAAAATGAATTATCAGACTTCTTTTTGTAGCTATTATCAGCACTATCAATCATATCTGCGATGATAAACAAAGCTATAGCTTTGTTTCAGAATGGGACAAATGTCTTCACCTTTTAAACAGTTTTTGTTTCCTATTGCCAATTTCTTCCATAAAGCACTAATTTTTAACAATACCTAAAACACTCGAAAAAGATGTTAAGAACAAATCAAAAACAAATAACTTTGTTCAAACCCACATAGTCAGCAATATAATGCTGTACGTAGGTACAGTAAAAGTGTACAGTCTTATTGCTATTCAAGTGTGTTTAAAAAAAGTTGTTGATGCTGTTGTTGCCTTGTCAAAAAGTTAGTGTAGAAGAGTCAAATAGGGGCGAAAGTATCTGAAACAGCTCTGGCGGCATCAATAAAGCCTATTGAGCTTTGGTCAATATGGCAGGACAGCTAAAAATGCGAATTGTTGAAAGTTACATATCAAGTACATTATTTTTAATTTATTTAAAAGACTGTTAGCTAATATCAGTTGTTTTTGAACATTTCATTTAGATTGCTAAAAGATTTCTATAAATAACTGTAAACAAAATTTATTCAAGCATATTTATTTATTCTTAATTCATTTTGAAAATTGCTTAAATATTTCTTCTGTAATTTATTTGTTTTGCCAGAAAAGTGCTGTCCATGTCACCGAATGTGTCACTTAGAGCGACTTATGTCCACCTCAGAGATTTTCCTCCACATTTCAGATCCGCATCAGAAGGTGAATGAACTTTTGAATAGTGGCATCCCTCAGAAATTGCTATAAGACCGCCGGAAAGACCACTGGAACAATAGATTCAGCCCACGCTGCATGTGCGCGGGGCTCCTCTGTTGGTTGGTAGTGGACTGCGCTCGCATTCCTCTGATCGCTTGTTCCAAACACTTATACCTCTCAGCTACAATTTCTGAAGTTTCCTAGGGAAGAAGGGAACCTAGCGTCCCTTTTTTGGGACGGCATTTTCGCTATAAGTCGAAAATGTTATTTATTTTTCCTAGCCTTTATTCATGAGTATTGAGCCTCAACTCTACAAAATATTTTAACATGACCAAGTAGGAAGTTGATATTTCAATTTTTATGCATTATGATTTTAAAAGAAATCATCCCTTGTTCAAGAAGTTGACATCAGAAATTTATCCATTATTTCTGATATCGGTAAAAGTCAAAGAAAGTCGCAAAAATATCCAGGCACAAATGGGTTAAATGCATTTCTACTATGTACAGAAGAGTACCGCTTAACTCAACTGTCGAAATATATTTCCACTTTCCCCTTTCTCTTCGGAAAAAGGCGAAAGTTCTAAGCTTTTATCTCTCTTCCGCCTTCAGATAAATTCACATAATATTGTTGCAGAAAACTCTGCTTAATTCTTGAGTTCGTCGTTCTAACGTCCAGTAAGTGTAGAAAATTCTAGTATAAATTCCACTTGTCAGGATGGAACACGAACTTTATTGCTTCTAGAACTTCGTCGAACAATCAGCCGTACAATATTCACAAGCATATTCATTCAGATTATTTCTCTCACTATTTGTCCCTGGGAAATGCAAAAACAGCATTTGATGGGGAAGTTACAGCAATTGAAACCACACTACATCATTTAAATGCCCAGCCGTTTCCTTTTGATCGGGCTGTCATCTTTTCTGATTCGCAGGCCGCGATTCTTGCCATTGCTAAATGTTACTATGCTCCTGATTCTGCCTCTATTCAGCAGTGCAGATCCCTTTTCTGGAGCCTCCATGGAAAAGGCAAAATAGTGGCCCTTACCATCGCACTGCGGTATACCTGGAAACGAAGCTGCAGACAAGTTGGCCAAAAAAGGGTGCACAATCTTACAGACTCCTTTAGGAGATGTCTGCTACAAATCAGTCGCCTCAAAGATTAATCTGGCCCTAAAAAACTTCTACTTATCTAAACTGGAGGAAAGAACAAAGGAGAAATCCTGGAATATGGCCATCCGTAACATCCCAACTTACCCTAGATACAGAGCCGTCGCTGCCTTCCGACTGACAACAAGGCACGACTGTCTCTGTGCCCATCTGCACCGGCTCAAGATTGTGAGTAGCCCTGCCTGCCCCCTTTGCAGCAGCAATCGGGTGATGACTGCGGATCACCTCCTCCTCTGTCCCGCATTAAAGGAAGAGAGTATTTACTCCCGCTACTGGGAAGCAAGAGAACTTTTATTTCGTTTGCTGCCTTGATTTTCTATATATGTTCTGCCTTCACTGTCTAGATATTTCGTCTGTTTGTGTGCTTTTCCTGTGTAATTTGTGCTCTGTATCCACCTGGCGATAGAATTGTGTTCAAGCTCGCCTGCTGCATTGGGAAAATAAATAAAAATATTCACAAGCACTGACAGCCAGTAACGTATTTAAAACAGTCCGCTTAGTACAGAAGCTTTCACAGATGCTGTAATTCACTCACAAACTAAGACATTTCCACAAGCTAGAATCCAGTAGAAGTACTCGAGCAAATCATAAACAGTCCATCAATGAAAAATTCATACACAGCATTTGAAAATAAGCTTCTCGAATGAAGCAAAATATTGCTTACAATAGCACAATTCTCAGGCTAATGCAGTGAATAGAACGGACGTCTGTTTCTCTTGGGGTCTACAGCAAAACTGACTGGACCGAGGCAACGCGCTGTGCTGCTTATAGGTGCCGCAGAAGCTAGGAAAAATTTCTCGAAGAGTCCTCTTAAAGCGGGAATTTTTATTACGTCATACGAATACTGTTGAATCATTAGACTATTATCTATTACGCAATATTAAGGCAGGGAAACCAACATTACAGGCCCCACTTTCAAAATCGCGCAAATTGTCCGAAATATCTCCAAGCTGGCGACGTTTTAGAAAAATATCGCCAAATTTGGCGCCAAAAATAAGTCTCCAAAGGGACGTCAGCTAAGCTCTATCATCAATATTTCTCGAGATTTCCAGAAAATACCGTGTTAACCAATGGGGAAACCCAAAACTCTTTTGCGTTCTAGTTAACCGGTTTTGATGCAAAAAAATGCAAAATTTAATTATTTGATGCGTAGAATACGAATTTTTAACTAGTTTAACCCCCAGAAAAGCGGATTACCCCAAAAATTCATAACAGTAGAGTCACTGCTACAGCCATTTAGAGTGGCCGAGTAGGGAGTCTCATCGATTCTCCCCCCCCCCTCCCCGCATCACATTGCTTGAAGGGTAACATTTTGCTTTATTCTACCCTTTATTTAGGCCCAATCAACACACGTTTTTTTTTTTTTTTTTTTTTTTTTTAATACATTTGCCAGTTCCGAAAAAAGTTTCATTGCTTTACAGTAACGTTTTGTTTTTAAGTCCTGTTTAGATCAAATAAGCATTTTTTAAAATTAATCCCTGTCTCCTTGAAATAAATATTTAGCATAAATTATAAAATTCTAGTTATTGAAAGTTTATATTATCAGGATTTTAAGAAGCATGAAAGTTAATGAATTCTGTTTATTTACATTTCATACCCTTAATTAACGCGGAAGTAAATCTTACTTATCAGTTCTTACTTATAAGTAAGTAAAACACGTAAATCTTACTTATGCGAGTTTTTCTATTTATCCGAAATGAAGTATTCCCCATTAACATACTTGGGATACAGAACTCTACTGCTCCTCTATTTTTAAAATAGTTTTGCGTAAGACCTTTGTAGAAAGGGTCGTGCATTGCCACTGCTTTTCTCTAATCTTTTTCCACTTTGATTTATTTAGATTTCAGTCGTCTGCGGCTTTCAGTGTTGCCAAATATTATCTAGCAAAAATCTCTAAATTTACTTTAAAACGTTCACTGAATTTCTATAAAATATGATACAATTGTTTTGATAATTTTTTAAAAGTAAATTATTTATTAAATATCTAAAGCTGCGTTTATTTAAAATTAGTGAGAAATTTTTCCAAACACATCGACTTCGTTGTCTTTTCTAACTAATAGCGATACCTATTGTGTATTCTTTTCTACATACGGGATAAATCCGAATTAATATCGAATAGGAAGTGATAATCGATTTATGAAATATGCTGCTGTATTTTCTAACAGTATTAATCGTAAAACTGTTAATGCTGCATACATCATGAACGTTTATATTACAACTGCGAAAAACTACACCAGAAATTTATCCTTAAATATTATAGATAAGTATACGCATAAAATGTTTGTTGGTTGATCAGTTGTATTTTCTACTTACAAACCACTGTTTCTTCAAATGATCTACTAACTTGTGATCACTTCATTTCTATTCTAAAATATCATTAACTAGCATTTAAAATCGTAAAAGAAAAATGTTTTCTTTTTCTATATCTTATAAATAAAAATGAAATTCTGTTTGTTTGTTTGTTTGTTTGTTTGTTTGTTTGTTTATTTGTTTGTTTGTGGATTTGAGTTGTATACAAATCCACAAAAATGGACCTATCGGCCTGAAATTTTGCACAGATATGTAAAATAATATAGAATAAATCATAGTCCACTTTAAAACTTCGAAAGTCCACCCGTTCCCGGAATTTAAGAGATGTTTTATGTTCTCCACGCAAAAATCTTTCCGTAATTGTAACCCCTGTAGTGAAAAAAGTGTGAAATAAGGATCGTGGTTGCCATGTGTGGCGATTTTGCCGAATAAGATGTTTTAAATTCTCAAAGTAAAAATAAAAGAATAATAATGATTTTTTTTTTTTTTTGTTAGTTTATATTCGTAAGGTTATATTTTTTTCAATTATAATATCGTGTGCATGTGAAATCGGAGCAGGAATGAAATGTTTTATACGCAAAACAATAAGAATTGAAGATTTCCGAGGCTAATATGTTAAAATTTTTTAGTTTGGCGAAAAAATAAAATGGCTCAAATGTCGAGAAAGTGAGTTCTAGCGGTTTGCACAGTTTCAGGCTTGGCGCAATTTACTGAGAGCTTAAGGAAACGGATTTTTGAAAACAAGTGCAAAGGTTTTACTAGAATACAGCGTTAAATTTTAATGATCCGTGCGAAAATAATGCAGTTATTAAGGGATTTCAAGCGATCTATCTTCAGCATTCTCGCGATTTTGAGGAGGATTCTAACGCTTGGCGCTATTTATCGTAATTTAATCGTCTGCTATTTGGGTTATGAATACACCTGCGTATAAGTTTTTGAAATTTTCATTCAGTTGGAATTGTGCATTTTTCAGAGCAGCTTTTCTGCATCTAATGTATTACATCCAGAAAAAAGGATGTTAGAAATATCAATTTTAATTTTGTTTAATCACACTCATGAATAATGATACACTTTCCAACTTAATGAAAGAAGGAACGAAAATAGGGAAGACCCATGGATTATAACTCTTTTTATATATAGCACTTTAGTGCGTATTTAAAAATCTGAAAGTGTGTCAGATTTTCTATGATTCTAGCGCTTGGCGCAATTTAATGAGAGGGTATTTTTAAAAACAAGCGTAGGTTATCTTATAAATAAAAATGAAATTCTGTTTGTCAATTTGTTGATTTGGGTAGTATACAATTCCACAAAAATGGACCTGTCAGCCTGAAATTTTACACAGATATGTAAAATAATATAGAATAAATGATAGTCAACTTTAAAACTTTGAAACTCCACTTAAAAACGTTTTCCTCCTGAAGGGTTCCCTTAATTTCCGTTCCCGGAATTTAAGAGATTTTTTATGTTCTCCACGCAGAAAGCTTTACGTAATATTAACCCCTGTAGTGAAAAAAGTGTGTGAAATAAGCATCTTGGTTGCCATGTGTGGCGATTTTGCCGAATAAAATGTTTTAAATTCTTAAAGTAAAAATAAAAGAATAATAATGATTTTTTTAGTTTATTTTTTAGGTTATTTTTTTTAATTATAATATCGTGTGCGCATAAGAAATGAGAGCAGGAATGAAATGTTTTATACGCAAAACAATGAGGATCGAAGATATCCGAGACTAATATGTAATTTTTTTTAGTTTGGCGAAAAATAAAATGGCTTATAGGCCGATTTTTAGAGTGTGAGTTCTAGCGGTTTGCACAGTTTTAGGCTTTTTGGCTCAATTTACTGAGAGCTTAAGGAAATAGCATTTTTGAAAACAAGTGTATACGTTTTCTTAGAATACAGCATTAAATTTTAACTATCCGTGCAGAAATAATGCAGTTATTAGGGCATTTCAAGCGATGTAGCTTCAGAATTCTCGCCAATTGAGTACATTGATTTAACTTGGGGGAAATCCGCCAAATTTCAGAAAATTGAAATCTTCGCATTTAGTACATCGAGGTAACGATGAATAAAACATGTTATAGTTGATAATTTAAAAAATGCGGCTGTATTAAGGGATTCCACTTTTCAAATAAATGCCTGGCGGTCGAACCATTTCCCATTTTGATTGCTGCTAAATCAATGCTTCGAATGATTCCCTAAAAAAACTCTTGCAAAATGGCATATGCTGGCACTTTGGCGAGGCTTAGATTTGAAACTGGATTTTACTTGAGACTGGTATATACATATAATAAGACTGGTTATAGATAAAAATGAATGTTGGTATGTGTGTAGGAGGTTGAAAAACTCCAGCACCGTTTCACCGATCACCATGAAATTTGGTTCACCTAAGTCTTTTATCATGGAGAAGGTTTTTATGCTATCCGTTTTCCTCTAACTTTTCACTAGGTGGCGCAGCAGAACGTCGAATTCTATTCCGTTTAGCCGTTTGCTATGCGAATATCGTCCAACAAATTTTGATGAAATTTGGTACACGCGAATATTAGAACACGGAGAATATTTTTCACTATCCATTTGCTGTAACTTACCGCTAAATAGCGCTGCAACGCATCAACTTCTATACCATTCGACTGATCGGCATAAAATTTTTTATACTTACACATTTGAGAACGAAGAATATATTCTAACTGCGTTACTTTTGATGTTACTCACCACTAGATGGCACTGCAATGCATTATTATTTTAACTCGCCACTAGATGCCGCTGCAGCAGGCCAAATTTTTGACCATTCAAACGGTGGCTATGAAAATCAGTATACATAGCTATTTGAACAATAAGAATATTTTGGCGTTATCCATTTTGCTATAACTCGCCACATGACGGCGCTGTAGCAAATCATTACTTTAATTAACCACTAGATGGCCCTGCAGTGTATCACTTCTTGACTGTGCGAATAATCGCTATGAAAATAGGTATACATAGATATTTGAACACGGGGAAGAGTTTGGCACGATCCATTTTCCTATAACTTGACACTAGATGTCGCGTCAACACATGAACTTCAAGACTATTCAGCCGATCGTCATGAAAATTCGTATGCATCGATATCTGAATGCGAAGAATATTTTTGCCGTATCCGTTTTGCTAAAACTCGCCACTAGATTGTGCTACGCCGCATCGCCTTCTGCACCGTAAAAACGATTGCCTTGAAATTCAGTATGCATGATTATTGAACACAATATAACGCGATATCCATTTTGCTATATCTCTTTATTACAATAAATAGTAATCACAACAAATATTAATATCAAAAAGTCCATTCATTCCCGTGCGAAGAACGGGTACTTCAGCTAGTACCTTCATAAATTCACGAACCATATCCCGTAAATTGGCAACACAGCTTTTGACGACGATGCTAACATAATTTATTCTCTAAATTTCGTTCATAAGGATAAATGAGCCAAAATCATCAAATAGTACTAAAATAGTTAAATTTCTACCAACGGAAATCTTTATTTTTCAGAAACTAGAGGCCAAGGCCCCTAGACTCGCTATGCTCGCATTTTCGCTCGCATTTGGCCCCTAAAAAGACTTATTCATAAAAAAGACATAATTTCAATAAACAAAACCCAAACGTTGGATCAGATAGAATGTTACCGAGCTACACATTGCTTGTTTCTTGCATGTTGCTTGGAACATAAAAATTTAAACCTCGCACTATTTGTAATTATGCGAAAACCCATGGTACGCCTTCCATATTAGCCAATTATGGAGAATTTTCATAATTTAGCGACTTGCGTATATGTATAGTTAATAATTAGTTCTAAGAAAACAGTAATTCATATGTTTCCTTTGATAAAAACTACGGAACAGGTAGGATAGCTTGCCACCCATGGCGACTTTTCATTATTTGGTGATTTACACATGCTCACAACCTATAATTACTGTTCATTTAAAGTTCCCGGAAAACAGTTATCCATATTTTCATTTACATTATTCTTTGCAGATTGGCGTACTTAGCACCACGAATTATACCATCTTGCCGCACTGGCAAATATCCAAAGTGCATAACTGCTATAATGGCATAGTTAATGCCGCCAAATATTTCTACTGGTAGCAAATAATCCGAACCGGCTTTAAAATAATCTGCATTTTAATTATTTTTCATTTTCAAGATATTAGTTATTCTGTTTTGGAAAAACGAATATTCTCTAATTCTAAACTCCTGTTGTCTAAGCGAACTTACTATTTGAAAATTGTCAACTTTGTGTAACACATTTTGAGTTACTTATTTCATATACTTTTTAATTTGGCGTAATATGAATGTAATTCTACTTCACGTTTGACAATTTCACGCGATTCTACATAATTGGAATTGCTTTGTTGCAAAGGAATGAATGATTTTATGCCAAATCTGGCAACCATTCTGTTTATTTTTTCAGTTTTTTATTAATATCGTCTAAAATAATCGATTTTCGAAATTTAAGTCACCTTATCAGGTTCCTAGGAGTTTTCCGCATTCGGAAACATGTTTCTCGAAATTCAAATCCCCACGGTTTAGGAGAAGATAGGTCAACAAGCTCTGACAGCGTCGACAGCGGCCTTTACTTTTTTATAGAATAGAGAGACATTTGAGAACGTTAATTCGTGTTGGTGACTTTATGCTAATTTTTAATACTGTCATTATTTGACAAAATGTATGCCACTCAAATAATACCCAAAGCAAAATTATTTCACGGACAAAATAAATAAATAAATAAATAAGAACATAAATAATTATTACAAAGGAGGATTCACAGAAATACTATGGCCTAGCTCTCTTTCATGTAGTAGCATAGGAAAGTGTGTGTGTGGGCGGGGGGGGAGACTTAGGGGGCTCAAGCTCCCCATACCCTTGGAGGAAGGAAAGAACTACCACAGATCAGCACAAAATGGTGTCTCTTTCACTTCCAGAATCGATCTAAACATACTGAGACCCCCCCTCCAAACTCATTGAATTGCTACGCTCCTGCTTTCATGTGCAAAGAGAACAAGTCTGATTGAGTACAGAAGAAACTTTAAAATCCTAAATCGCGTAATGTTTTAATAAGGATAATTTTAAGCAGTTTTTTTTTTTCACCCGTGTGCTGCATTAAAATTGCACTGTTATTTCTTACTCATACTCTCTTTAGCGTGTAATTGAACCTGAAAATAGGGGGAATAATTGCGGTAACTATCTAATAAGGCCAAACCGAATTTTATGCAATTATGTTCCTTAAATCTGCAGTATTCATTTTCATACTAAAAGAGCTAAAGTTTAGGATTAATAGTGATGGTTAATTTTGGCTTATCTTACTTAAAAATATTTTCACGCGAACAAAGTCGTAAGGAAAGAAATAACTTTTACACCAACTAACATATTGTTAAACTTTATCAAATAAATATTATTACTTTCATTGGCAAAACACAAACATGAGAGATGGGAGATGGAGGAAAGTAAAATCCAATCCATGAGTTAAGCAAGTCTACGCATTTATGGACATGAAAAGCGAGGGGTTACTGTAATGTAACACAAGTGACGCATTAAATAGAAGAAAATAAAATTTATTAGTAAAATGAAAATTTTAAAGCTGATATAATTTTCACAAAAACTTTTTTTCCTTAAATTAGAGCATCAAATTTGATGCTACAAATTATTTTCCCAGAAAGCTCTACGGACCGCAAATAAAGACATCGAGGGCTCCAGTTGGAAACCCCTGTTCTAGAACATCTGGAATAAAAGGCTCTTCATTTTGAGAAAAATTTAACAATAATCGTACAATTTTCAAATTACAACAGCAAAATTAGTCTTTTATAAGGATCTTTTCTATTACCATGCATTTAATAAAGAAAAATCTAAAACACTTTCATATTTTAGTACGCACTTAAGTGCTATAAAGCGCATCATGATCCATGCGTCGGCCCTGTTTGTGTGTCTTTCTTGCTTCAGCACATTCGAACATGCGTCATTATCCATGCCCTATTTGTCTTTCTTGTTCCATAAAATACTTCTTTCGAATTGAAATCTATATTAAAATCGCCTATTAAAACTTTTTAAATATTTATCAGGCATATTGGAACTCACTTCACCTTTATTTGCGACAATATTGGCACCTTTATAGACATTAATTAAAACACCCATCAACAGTATCAGTAACCCATTAAACAGCAAGGTTTGACAATTTCTCGCTAAATATAAAAGATATCCCAAGATTAGGTTCAGTTTTGTGAACTTTTTTTTTTTTTTGCGCCAAACAAGGCGATAAACCAAAAATGTGCGGTCATAGTAGAAGGGCCTTGAGAAACATTATATCATTTCTGGAAACTGCGTCTTGTTTCCATTGGACTGTACTCTAACCCGTGAAATTGCAGTACAGTAACCCCTCGTTACATCGCGCCTTGATATATTGGAATGGAAGAAAGTAAAATCCAATCCATGAGTTTTAAATTTAACCTAGGTGACCGAGTAGGGCCGCCGATCAAATAATCTTCAATAAAAATCCAAATGTATTTTTTTTTTCAATTTTAAACTAAGACCGCTAACTACTGATTCTTGAAAGAAGCCTCTTTAACGATCTCTAAAAATTTGCATCCTTCACAATTTTTCTACTCAGGTTTTCATTTGCGGTGTTCGGTGCATCTCCACAGAACACACAGAATAGATAACGCTTGTTTAAAACGTTGTTAATAATACGCTGATGACCATGTAAAAGAATTTTTTCTGACCTTATGAAATTAGCCATTAATTAAGTAAGTGTTTCGGCATGTGATGACCACTCCTTCCGCTTCCGGAGTACTGATCAGTAGCTGAGCACTCAGAATAACAGTTTATTAGTCACTAGGGCTGCCTATCTTTGAGTTTGTCTAGGGCCGCCAAATACGTCCTTGAACGAAGATCTACTGTATCAGAAACACGTTGATCAATGGTATACATTTCCCCACCCAAACCTCAAGCTTCAACGTTGTAAATGACCACTCCGATCAGCCCTGCACGATTTATAAGGAGGCCGCAATACGTTTGCACCTTGCAAAGCCATCTGTTGAAAACTTTTGTTGCTTTTTTCAAAATCCCAGTATAAATTTTTACAATTTTTAATAAATATACAGTTTGTCTCATGCCTAAATATCCTTTGTTTTCGAAATATGTAATTTTGAAATCAGTATGTCCTTTAGTAGATACCCTGCAAATAACAAGTATAATAAAATATATAACAAATGTATAACAAATAATAACAATTATTTCTATGAGTTTGCGCCATCTGTCGACGGCTCTGTAAAATAAAAACCTCAACTGTATTTTTTTTTTTTTTTATAAAAGATATTTTTTTTAATATTATAGGAACTGTGTTTTTTTGTTTGTTGTTGTTGTTTCCGCGCGATAAAAAGTAGCCTATATGTTAACCCAGGACTTTAACTTCCTTTATTCCATATTTGATCCAAATACGTCAAACGGTTTCAGCGTGAAAGAGTAACAAACATACATATAAACATTGACATTTATCATATTAGTAGGATTACAGAGTGCAAAGCAGCTAACGAGGGGACATCCTAAAAATTTTGAAGTACCGACATAATTAGTTTATTTTTATTTATGTATCAAAATCTCGTAACTTTTTTCGAAATACGTGTTAATAGGTTTCATCAATGAATTGTATCAATAACAGAAGCACTCTCCCCCCCCCCCCCCGAAAAAAAAACTGAATGTCATTGAAAACAAGGAACATGATTTGAAATGGGCAGTTGAAAAAATTCCACGCGTAACAACTTGAAGTTTGCTAGTTAAATTTATATATTCTTATTCTTATTATTTCAAACAAAATTGTAAAATCTACGTCATAATCGCTCATGACTTTTTTTTTTTTTTTTTTTTTTTTTTTACTCTTTGCTTGAAATTAATCATTACGCAAAAAATAACTTATAAACTGTTGTAAATTTTTGAAAATAGCCAGTCTATTTTAGGACTCTCGATATTTATTTAATATATCATAAAAAGAAGCAATTCAAAATCACTATAACTGCAAATTACCTTTATATTTTATTTATTTATTTGTGTGTGTGTGAGTTTGTTTTTCAGTATTTAATTTTTTGCACAGTTTATATAAATGTATGTGTATATATATAATTTTTACTCACATTGACATAAAGTATTAAGGGTGGGGGGGGGGGTGTTGTTCGACGTCTCGATCTCCTGTTCAACTAGGTGCAGAAAATTCAACTTGCAACATCATGTCATTTGAAAAACTTAAATTACCAGTTTCATAAAAAGCCTTAAAATAAAAAGTCAGTTTTCTTGAAAGTGTCAAATGATAAAATAAATAAACCCGTTTGCATCATATGTCAATATGAACAGAAGGCCTTTATCATCAAACTTTTTCGGTTTCGGACCAGCAAAGTCGAGCTTACGAATACGGCTCACCGGGAAAATTGAGCATATTTATACGCCAATGATGCAAATGGGTTAATTGAATTAAATGAACTGCAGGAAAATTAAAAAAAAAAAACGTTCTTTGCATTTGAACGCATCAGGCATGAATCCTGCCCGGTGATGATTTGAACTACACATCACCAAGGTAGAATTCACGAATGTCGCGTTCAGTTTCGAACCCATAGCAGACATCTAGCCACCTAGCTAAACACGCACCTATAACCACCTAGCCGACTGGGGCCCGTCCTAAAGCTGATAACAAAATAATCGGTTCATGTACTGGACGATGTCACCCATTCATCTATTTGATAATCCGACTGGTGGCAACACCTGTGCATTAGACATGCAGTGCAGTCAACCTGCGTGCCGCAACTATTGTCTAATGTGCGGCGAGGGTTTTTTGAAAAATTTTTAAAACTGCGCGTTGTCGTATCAGCGATATGACAATTTCTATTTATCATGTGCTGTCTTGTTCACTTTGACTGAGCTATTCACACAACTTTTATTTCATAGCACGGGAAATCGTTCGGCCAATTTTCGAAAGAGCTGTTTGCAGCAGGAACAGTAATGGCGCCAGACTTTCCCCGACGGGAGGGCCATCTTCCCCGACAGGGGGGTCAAACGATAAAACCCCAAAATTTTACGTTTCAGTACTTGCACAGCCTCTCAAAAAAGTATTCGAGTAAGAGATAAATTTCCTACTTTGGTTTCGTATATTAAAAATTATTATGATGAGATGGTCATTAATTATCTACTCTTGGTTAACAGGAAAGCGCAGTGATTTTCACCAAAGTCGTAGTTAAAAAGGTCGTTACGAAGGCAATTGTCAGCAGATCGGGCAACCCTGCTTACCCTAGAAATATGGATCTTGTTCGCTGATTCCTTCGAATCCCGAGAAACATACTCCGAGCTGCAAATAATCAATATTCAGTATATGAATATCGTATAATTCCAAGCAGAATGAGAATGGAAGTGAACGGAACGGAACCTCTACGGTCGGGTCAGACACTTTTATTGGAATTTATCTGGTTGCAAAACTTCCTTCGTTTTTCTAAGTTCCTTCGTTTCTTCCTTCGTTGTTCTTCGTTTTTCTAGCCAACAAATTCTCTAAAAAAAATCCCCGACGACACTCCCCGACAGGGGGCCAGTGATCCCCGACGGGGGGTGCATGCCCCCCCCGATCCCCCCGTTGGCGCCACCCCTGATCAGGAAATACATACAAAAACAGGCTCCGCCCTCTCATTGAATATTTTTAAAACTAATTTATTTATTTATTTACTGTAAATAAATCTTTTTTGTAAATAAATATTTTTTGTTTCAACTTTTGCAGTTTTTATATTCAGATGTGCCGCAAATAATTCTGGATATATTCAGTGTGCCGTCAACCAAATAAAATTTGAGAAAACTGTACTAAGTAACTTTTCACCAATTTTACTGAGGATAGTTTTCAATTGAGGAAAAGAAAAAAAAAACTATTTTCCAGTAGAAAAACTTAACATGACCGGATAAAAAAAATCCCATGGAGTACTACAAAATGTTGGTAAGGAAACAGTTTTTCAACAATAGATTCAACACAAATTTTAAATTTAACCTGGAAAAGCATTTAAGTTTTCAGTTTGCATGTCGTGTATTTGGCGATTAGAAGCTCCTTACACATAGGGATGGACGCGAGACGAAAAATCGGCGTCGCAAAACAGCCTAAAAGCTCTGTCTCGTCTCGCAAAATCCCTACATCGTAATGTTAAAAATGTTGCATACTGTTAGAAAGTTATGCAACACTAGTGATCGCCCAGTGGTCGAAATTCGACCGAAATATATTAAACCTCTATATAAGCATTGCTTATACCTCTGTAATCATTGCTTATAACGTTTTTTATTTTGTTCTATTACGTCAACTGCGAGCGTATACAAATACGTCATTATGCATTAATTTTCCAGTTATTTGAAAAATGCGAACGATAGGAAAATAAGAGGTATAACTTGGCTAAGCCATATTTAAAAAGCGGCAATACGTTTTTTGGCATTTCCCGGTTTATTTTACTTATTTTATTATTTATTTATTTATTTTATTTCCTATACTGCCCAGGTTTCGTCAAGTCTACACAGTTATTTCGTGTATCTTTTTAAAAGTATATAAAATTTAAGTAAAAAATTAATATAACATCTCAAACCATGGAATGATCGAACACTACTTTTCTGCGACGTACAATTAAAAAACTGGCGACTTCAATACTATTCAAGTTTTTTCAAATGTTTGTCCTTGAGACTTACTTATTGTCGTCGCAAATGCAGGTATAATTGGAAATTGGTTTCTTTTGAGAGATAAGTGAATGATAAAATAGCTCCAGCAGGGGAGTAGCCAAGGGGGGGGGGTTAGGGGGTCATAACCCCCCCATGAGAATTTTTTTTCCATACAAAATGTATATTCTTCACTACATTATCACACACACGTATACATATATATGAGGTGTAGTAGTCGTAACCCCCCCCATGAAAAATTTCTGTCTACGCCCCTGGCTCCAGGACATTTCGAATTGTCCGTTTATTTGGAATCCAAATTTTTCTACTGCATGGGATTCTAGTTAAAACTTCACAATTGATAGCATAACGGTGCATAAACTTGATGCGCATTCGTGCTCTATTGATTAATGCTTTCTTTGTACGGGAACGGATTAGTTGCAACGGTCGAAAGGAGAAAAGGCGAGTTGCGCCGTTGACGATGATGAATTTAATCCACGGCCGCGAAATGGAAGGGACAATCATAGAGGAACACTGTGGTCTCGCAACGGGCCAACTGTAGCATTTTTTGAAGAGGCCCTACAGCAACGGCCGGACCCAGTGAGGTTTTCGGTGGTCTTGCAAAGCGCCAGCAGTAACATATTTTCGAGGTATCCCTTATAGCGATAGCCGGACCAAGTGATTTTTTTGGGGGTGTCGCAAAGACCAGCGATAGCATCAGAGCCTGATTATGACCAGCAGGGGCCCCGGGCATTGATGAATTTAGGGGCCCTCATCTATGAAATTTGTATTATTTTTCATGAAATTATGATATATAAAAAAGAATATTTCAGAACAACAATTGATATTGGGGGCCCTTTTGAGCCGAGGGCCCTGGGCAAAGTCCCGATTTGCCCATGCGATAATAAGGCTCTGGATAGCATGTATTTTTGAGGGGGAGCAATATATGCATTTCGGTGCAACTCGCCCCTCGATTTGATTGATAGCTGTTGGCGCGATTACAATTGACCTCCGTCCCTTTGTATTACTTAAGTTTCTAATCAGTAAAACTATGCAATTAACTTTCAACACTAACATATGTGGTGGCAAACTATGGTACTTTTCGATTAGCCGGCGTAAATTCCACCAACAATTTTTTCTTGGCGACATTAAAAGACTAAAAATCGTTGTTTCCCAAAACAAAGCCAAAAGTATTAATGGTACTTACGTATTATCCCGGCGGTCATTCCCGCCAAACAATTTTTTCGTCAAATGTGCTGGTAAACTGTTGCCAATCGTATTCCAAACCATCAGTAATTTCTTGCGTCCGGCATTTATCTTGACGAAAAATCGCTCGTCTTGGCGGACCGCCGGGATAATACGTAAGTACCGTATTAATTAATATACAAAAAAAAAGTACTAATATACAAATTACAATGTTTAAACGTATCAATATACTAAAAAGAAATTTGTATGTTTATTGGATTAATCGTTCGTTAAAATTATGGAAATGGGAAAAACATATGGAATTAAATTAAAATTCGAAAATATAGAAATGCAGATGCAAGAACTTTGTACTGGAAATGATACTTAGGGATTCTCGTTAGGTTTCTTTGCAATTGGCGGAGGTTTCAATTATTTGGCTTTTTATCGTCTGACTGAAAGTTATCCAAACTATTAGCAGTCAAATAACTCAAAAAATCCAATTAATAATTTTACTGTCATCATGGCAAATTATTTTATCGTAGCTATGATATGTTCTCAGTTCACAGTGTATTTGATTAAGTATATCAGTATTAACAAAAGTACAATAATCAGTTTTAAGGGCTAAAATAACTGACTTCTATATATCTGTTTAGTATGTTTTTGTCGGAAATATTTCCACGCACCTCATTAACAATGTAATATTATTTTCATTCCCTATTGATTGCTGATGTATTTCGATAATATTTTCACTTAAAAGGCGATTAATTTCATTTTTTTTGCGAATTTTGTTGGAATATTATAACCCTATTGTACCGTTGTAACTTAATGCTGTTATTTAAAAATGGACACAACAATGGAACCATTATCCGACTTGGCGCACAATATTACTCGTCAATTTACTTCTCTAATTTTTTTAAGGTGCATTAGCATATTACACAAAAATTTTAACATTCGCACAAACAACTCCATACGAACTTTAACTATATAGAATTTCACCCTTCTAAGTTCACGCAGTGCGCTGCAAAAGGGACAGTAAGGTTTTGCTTAGCGTATTTATGTATACATAGATATATTCAAGTTCATTTTAGTTCCGGAAGAGTCCGCCCCCCCCCCCCCTCCCTCCGCAGAAATGTGTGGGAGAGGGGATATCCCTCTCTATTTGATTATATGTATACTCATGGGTGCCGGCAGAATATTTCTCAAAGGGGGGGGGGCAAAGACTACTCAAGAGGGGCAAAGACTACTTCAACGTATGGTTACCATGTTGGAAAGAGCAAAAAAGCAAGGTAAAACACTGCATACAAAAATCCAGGGGGGCATTGCCCTCCCTTGTCCTATGCTGCCGGCGCCCATGTGTATACTATATGTCCCATTATAGTACAGAAGACACAAGTGCACTTGAAATATTTTTGTTCTTGTTTAAGATAATTATTTACGTTAACCATAAATCTTTCTAACCTTTACTAGCAATCGATATCAGAGTATCTATCGCCTCACCATGGCACAGTGGTTATATCACTGGAAATGGTAGACGGGCGAAGTGTGAAGGTCCCGGGTTCGGGTCCCATCGCGCGTCCGTCGACCTAACCGTTCGGAATTTTCCGTGGTTTTCTCTGAAACTTAGCTTAAATACGGGTTAGGACCCCTTAGAAAGACCTCCACGGAGGACACCCCACCCTTCGACCTAGAGCCCACTCGGAGCTAATCGGTCGTAATCCCACAAACAAACAGAGTATCTATCCAGATACAGGCTTTCATGGAATGCTAAGTTTTTATACTGAGGGGAAGAGGATAGGATCATGTGTCAATTACTACTAATCACTTGAATTAAAATGAACTGACTGATGGACATAGGAAGTATGGCATAAGAGAAATTGAAAAAATCGAAATTAAGAAAAGAGGAGGGGGATTGAAATGTATTGCGAAAAGGATAGTAATAGCACTTCAGTGCTAGAAAAAAACCTCTGACTTGTGTTTACACCATCAAACTATTTAATGTTCAAGACTAAAAAAAAATTTTTTCATTTGTCTCATTGCAAAAATATTTCAAACAGTAGCGTAGCCTAGAGAGGTATAGGGGGGGGGAGGGTCACAACCCCCTATGAGGAATTTTCGCCACACAAAATGCACATTCTTAACTCCGTTATCACACACACGCACACATACATGTGAATTGCAGTAGTCGTAACTCCTCCCCCACGAACAATTTCTGGCTGCGGCACTGATTTTAAGCAAACATTTCTTCAGAAACTTGGGTGACATTCCGTGCGTGCACCCATAGTATAAACCCCTCGTGAAAATTATGATAAGTATTGCTTCACAGACACCCTAAGCGAGGCTCATATCAATTCTTAATAGAGCAAGGTGCCTTTGAGCAATTTTTTCCTTTTGTGCCCTCCTTCATTTAGTCATGCAAATCATGTATGTCATCTTGCGTCACGTTCTAAATTATCGGCAGTGACTTAAAAAGAAAAATCCACTTTTATTTGCTTGAAGTGTTCGCTTCTCTTTTGTAGAAAAGACGCAGAGACGGAGATCTCCTTTCTGCAGCCGTCGTTGCTTCCAGTCATGGGTCTTTGAATTCTTGATAACTCACCGTGGGACTATGCCACAGACCCATGCTAGAAGGGAACGATGGGCTCAAAAGGGGGAACTCTGCCATCGCTTCTTTGCGACACTGCGGATCTAGTTTGCTATTCGTTAAGTGTATGACAATAAGATTGTATTGAAAAAGTTTTATAATTCATGCGTTCTTTTTTGCTTTAATTTTTCTTAACATGGTTAAGAGGGCATTCTGTCTTTGAACCGTACCGCCATCCTGTATTATGCTTGTGTGCGGAAAGAGGGCACGTCTCCCCTCCGCCCCCCTCCCCAATTTGGTTTTTAAAAAAACATTCGTTTTAAAGTCTTCCTTTAAAAGACGGAAAAAAAGTTTCTTACTTTTACTGTTAAATATGCTATGTGCCTTCCAAAATTTTTCATCATGTAGCAATGCAGCCCTTATTAGGGTTTGATTTAGAAAATTTTGGACTATAAGCAGAACTAGGGAAGGGAGATACCATATCACTGATACGAATGTGGAATTTTTAGAATTAACATATGTACATACACAATAGATCATGAATCATTGTGAAAAAAACAATTTACCGAGAGCTATCTGTCTGAAGCGTAGAAGAAAAGAACATTATCAAATAATAAAAAGCAATGCAACATAAAAAAATTGGAATTTTTTTTCTTTTATAATAAAAATTTTGTAGCCCTTGGGCCCTTGGCTACTGGACCTAATATAAAATCTAGGCCAGGTGCTTACATACCGTATTTTCCGGTAATAACGCCGCTGCATTAAACAATATTTTTTTTTTCGGAAACAAAACTGCGGACAATAACTGGGTGCGGCTTGTAAGTAGTTCCAAAGTTACAGCTGATCATTTACCCCCCCCCCCAACCTCAAAAAAAAAAAATAATAACCTTAAATCTGGTTAAGGAACAAAATAATCCATAATCTTTTTCCGTTCCTATAAAAGTCTCGCATGACGAAAACCCATCACGGTGTTTACGTATAGTAACATTTTTCAGGAACAAAAAACAGTACTTTGCGAGTGGACTCCTGGAATTAAATTCCGAATGGTATGGTAGAGAGAGCCTTTCAAAAAGCCGAAATTATCGATTTTTCACAAAATAGTGCAAATGGGATTCCTGCAATTTCTAGTATATCTTCCGATGATGAAAACGGTTCAGATGTTGATGAACTTTTGCCATCTGAACACTTAAAAATATTCCAGACTGACACTGAGGACGAGGATTTTGACGGATTTTCTGAAGTAGAAAACAGTCTGTAGTATATATATATATATATATATATATATATACTAGCTGAAGTACCCGTTCTTCGCACGGGAATGAATGGACTTTTTGATATTACGATTTGTGGTGATTACTATTCATTGTAATAAACAGATATAGCAAAGTGGATATCGCGTTATATTGTGTCCAATAATCATGCATACCGAATTGCAAGGCAATCGTTTGTACGGTGCAGAAGGCCATGCGGCGTAGCGCAATCTAGTGGCGAGTTTTAGCGAAACGGATACGTCGAAAATATTTTTCGCACTCAGATATCGATGTATACGAATTTTCATGACTATCGGCTGGACAGTCCTGAAGTTCATGTGTTGACGCGACATCTAGTGGCAAGTTATAGGAAAATGGATAGCGCCAAACTCTTCCCCGTGTTCAAAAATTATGTATACCTATTTTCATAGCGATTATTTGCACAGTCAAGAAGTGATAAACTGCAGGGCCATCTAGTGGTTCAATAAAGTAATGATTTGCTACAGCGCCGTCAAGTGGCGAGTTATAGCAAAATGGATAACGCCAAAATATTCTCATTGTTCAAATAGCTATGTATACTGAGTTTCATAGCGACCGTGTTCAACTATCTATGCATACAATTTTCATAACGATCATTTGCGCAGTCAAGAAGTGATACTCTGCAGGGCCATCTAGTAGTTAATTAAAGTAATGATTTGCTACAGCGCCGTCAAGTGGCGAGTTATAGCAAAATGGATAACGCCAAAATATTCTCATTGTTCAAATAGCTATGTATACTGATTTTCATTGCGACCGTTTGAATGGTCAAGAATTTGGCCTGCTCCAGCGTCATCTAGTGGCGAGTTAAAATAATAATGCACTGCAGTGTCATCTAGTGGTGAGTAACATCAAAAGGAACGCAGTTAGAATATAGTCTTCGTGCTCAAATGTGTAAGTATAAAAAATTTTATGCCGATCGGTCGAACGGTATAGAAGTTGATGCTTTGCAGCGCCATTTAGCGGCAAGTTACAGCAAAATGGATAGTGAAAAATATTCTCCGTGTTCTAATATTCGCGTGTACCAAATTTCATCGAAATCGGTTGGACGATATTCGCATAGCAAACGGCTAAACGGAATAGAATTCAACGTTGTGCTGCGGCACCAAGTGGCAAGTTAAGGAAAACGGATAGCATAAAAACCTTCTCCATCATAAAAGACTTAGGTGAACCAAATTTCATCGTGCAACGGTGCTCAACGGTGCTGGAGTTTTTCAACCTCATAAACACATACCAACATTCATTTTTATCTATAACCAGTGTTATTATATATATACCAGTCTCAAATAAAATCCAGTTTCAAATCTAAGCCTCGCCAAAGTGTCAACATACGCCATTTTGCAAGAGTTTTTTCAGGGAATCATTCGAAGCATTGACTTAGCAGCAATCAATATGGGAAATGGTACGACCGCCAAAGAGTAGCACGCATTTATTTGAAAATTAGAATCCCTTAATACAGCCGATTTTTTTTTAAATTATCAACTATAATGTGTTTTATTCATCGTTACTCCGATGTACTAAATGAGAAGATTTCAATTTTCTGAAATTTGGCGGAATTCCCCAATTTAAATCAATGTACTCAATTGGCGAGAATTCTGAAGTTAGATCGCTTGAAATCCCTTAATAACTGCATTATTTCTTCACGGATCATTAAAATTTAACGCTGTATTCTAATAAAACCTTTGCACTTGTTTTCAAAAATCTATTTCCTTAAGCTCTCAATAAATTGCGCAAAGCCGAAAACTGTGCAAACCGCTAGAACTCACTTACTCAAAATCCATATTTCAGCCATTTTATTTTTTCGCCAAACTAAAAAAATTTACACATTAGCCTCGGAAATCTTCAATTCTTATTGTTTTGCTTGTAAAGCATTACATTCCTGCTCTGATTTCCCATTCACACGATATTATAATTAAAAAAAAAAATAACCTTAGGAATATAAACTAACAAAAAAAAATCATTATTATTCTTTTATTTTTACTTTGAGAATTTAAAACATTTTATTCGGCAAAATCGCCACACATGGCAACCACGATCCTTATTTCACACTTTTTTCACTACAGGGGTTACAATTACGGAAAGCTTTTTGCGTGAAGAGCATAAAAAATCTCTTAAATTCCGGGAACGTGTGGACTTTCAAAGTTTTAAAGTGGACTGTGATTTATTCTATATTATTTTACATATCTGTGCTAAATTTCAGGCCGATAGGTTCATTTTTGTGGATTTGTATACGACTTTATGCAAATCGCATCACATCCACCACATCACACATCACAAGGGACAAACTCAAACAACTACCGAGTGACGACATATCAATCACAAACAGGGATACATAATCACAAACAAACAACAACAAACAAATCAAACAACACAAACATAATTTCATTTTTATTTATAAGATATGCATATGTATATTCTAAAAATAGATAAATAAATTGTACTAATAATGACGTATTGACAAACATCGTAAATTTATATATTACATGGTAAGTTATTTTAATTATAATTGTTTAATTTTATGTGTACTACTTTATAGTATTACCTAAAATAACAAATCTAAACTTGATAAGTTTGATTCTATAATACTTTAAAAAAGTGCGGCGTTATTCTCAGTGCGGCGTTAAACTAGTTCTTTAAATAGAAATAATTATCTATTTGCGGCGTTATACACGGTGCGGCGTTATTACCGGAAAATACGGTAAGCATATTGTCGGGAAGGGAGGGTCACAGGGAGAGGGGGTGTGCCTTCTCCCTTTCAACTTAGTCTGAAAATCTTTTGCTTTAAAACATTGGGTTAAAATTTTAGAAAAATTTCTTTTTTCTACTCTTTAATTCGATGCATGTCTCCCAACCGCCTTCATAAAAAAAAATTTTTTTTCGATCACACGATGCCTATGCTTGCGCCCTTTAACCCTTTGTAACTCAAGCATTGTCCCATCACTATAGACTGCCCAACGCCGAAAAAGTGCAGCCGTTGCCATCGACCCATTTAACTACCAAATGGCAGTGCTAATAAATGGCAGTCGATCGAATTGCACATCTGGCGCCACAGAGCTCAAGAAGTTTTCTGGCTGTGCAGTCAGAAAGCTTTTGCAGCGTTGGAATCACTTAACCATTCTTTGGGGGGGAGGGCGGGGCATTAGCAGTGAAAGCGCTGAAATGAGGTGATTTTTCGCGGCGCCAGCGCCGCGCTTCAAAGGGTTAACCCTTTAACGCGAAGTGTTCCCGCTCTGGGAACTCCAAACTCTGACGTTTTGACTGTTGCCAGTCACGAAGAATAGATTTGATTTCTATAATAATAGTTGCGGGTGACATAGCTCCACGAGAATCCTTTACTTTTTAGCACATCATTTCCCGTAAAGAAATTGTCACGATTATTTTTAACAGCACTGACATCTGCTGAAAAATGGAAGAATGCCCAATGCTGAAAAAAGGGCAGCCGTTGCCATCGCTCGACTTAACTACCAGCAAGATGGCGGACGATCGAAACGTTCATCGCCTGCCACAGATCTAGAGACCCTTTTTTGACGACAGCTGGCTGTGCCGCGCACAGCCAGCGTGCGTCGAGCGATGGCAACGGCTGCCCTTTTTTCAGCATTGGGAAAGGGTTGCGCCTCAAAAGGTCAACAGGTACAATTTGCGCAAACCGTACGCTTACTGTAGAGAGAGCTGCCCCGCACAGCACACAGGATGCCGCACGCAAAACGCGCTTCCATCTTCTCCCAATCCTTTTCTCCCTTTTTAATTAATTCCACGTGGTAGAGCGAGTGAGCGATTAAAGGTCCCCGGTTGAAGCTGCTACGAAACGAAGTTCAGAGTTCTGAGGGGGGGAGAGGGGGCGGCAGTCTCCGTCGTCCACAAAGCGAGCCGGCTTTGCGATGCGTGTTGTTTTGGTCGCAGCCCGCCAGGCAGCGTTGCGCTCGCCGCTATAAAGCACTTTTCCCTCGCGGACTTCTCCCAAAGAACAGATAGATTAGTGAGTAGGAAGAGAGAGAAGTAAAAACAAAACAAAAGAAAAAGCGTCGAGTGAACACGCTTGTGCGCTCCGTCCCGTTCGCGCAAAAGTGTACCGGGAGAATCCCTCTCCTTTCTCGAGAGCTGTTGTTTGTTGTTTTGTACCAGCCATGCCGTCCGCTCGTTCGCTGATGGCTTCGGGCCTGGCCGGCGAATTGGCCCGATTCCGCAGGGGGGGCAAACAGCTGAGGAAGATACTCAAGGAGACCAAAAATGTGCACGAGAGCATCAAGAAAGAGGGATGCTACGGCAAAGGTAAGATTTTTCTATTAACTCTTTAGTTAAAAGGAAAATTAGTAGTGGAATAATTATTTGAGTGTATTCTTATTATAAAAGGGGGAGAGGGTAGTTTCTTTTTTCACTTTCTTTAAGCAATCTGCTTAAAGAAAGAATCATCAATTTACTTTCTACTGTTTATGATCTCAAAGTAAATTTTAGCGGTTTTTGAAAGTATTATTTTTATTCCTGCTTCCTACTATTTTAACTACAAATTTTACAGTATATATTTAATGAAGATCTTTTATAATCGGAGGAGGGCTACGTTATCTGTGGTGCCCCCCCTCCCCCAAAGAATTTTCTAGAATTGGATAACGTCACATTAGCTGCATGTTTGACAATCGGAAAATGTGGCAGTTTTAAAAATTAATGTTATTCCCCACTTATTTATTTATTTATTTTTTTTTTTTCACTCCCAGTATTCTCAGTTCCCAAATACCATGTCAGGCGATTTATTTAAAATCGACACTAAATACACATAGCTTTCCAATGTCATTTAATATTTAACTTTGTGTTGTTTTGTATTAAGTTACAAGCTCTTAGACCGATTTCAAATAGAACTAATCGAAGAAAATTGTAATTCTACATTATGGGTGCGTATAAAATATCTGATCAGATGCAGCATATATCGTGAATAAATGTGGATTGAACGGTGCACAAAGGATTAGGAAATATTATTTTGCCTTATTTCCATCAACTTTGGTTAAATGTGGAGGGATAGAATATTACTTTTTATAAGTTCTGATTTTTAGATTGCCTAATATGCAGTACAATGTAGTATGATGGAATCTGATTCTAGAAAATTCTTTCGTTAAGCAAGTTGTCCATAGAGGGAGGGGAGGGAAGAGGGGCTTCTTGATGCAAATCCAACATCCTGTAACATGGCATGGCCTCCATGCAGGAAATATTTTTTTCGTATGGGAAGAGAGTTTGACATTAGAATAAATTTTTTAATCAAAATTTTATATCCAGTGCTAATAGTAAAGTGTAGCCAGTAAAATTATATAAAATTATATTTAGTAGTCTCTTTACTTTTCTCTCTAATTTTACATGTTAATTTTTCTAGAAGATTCCTATTAAAATCGATATCGAAAATGAACTGGAATATAAATATTAGAACACTCAGTTTTTAAAAATATCAATATCTCATTCAAATAAAATGTATGTAAATATTAAAAAGGTGAAAAAGGACGTTGGTTCTGTAATTTCATTTGGAGGAAAAAATAATTTCGCTCTGTATTTTCTATTTCTATTTACATATTTAAACATGTGTTTGTGTATGTAAAAGGGGAGGGGAAATCTTATTTATTTAATTTTCATATTAATTATTCATAGTTGAAATTATTTTATACACCTATATAGAAATTCAGAAATTTCAATGAGGAGTACAGGACTTGCACTCTTTCATGCTAATCAGCTGATTAGTAATATGGCGTAATCAGATTCTAGAAAATTCTTTTGCTGAGTAAATTGCCTGTAGATGGAGGGAGACTTTTTTTTGGAGAATAGGGGTGATCTTAATTAAACAAATCTATAATATTTTTAGTTTAAAGTGTATGGGAGAATAAAAATGACACTTAAAATTTATTTTGAGCACATACGCAGATAGAAAGTTCTTTATTTAGAATCACGATTTAGGCTCAACGGGTGACCTTCATACAACGCATATATATTTTATGTATTTATGTTTAATTAAAGGAAGATGCAAAACATATGGCACTTATTAAAAATGACACAATTTAGATTGCCGCGAATCAAACATCCTATAACATGGTATGGCCTACATCTAGAAAATTCTTTCACTTGGAAAGTGAGCATTACTATGTACTCGAAAATTCTTTCACTCGGAATTGGACATAGCAATATTTTTAATAAATATATAATATCCAATCCTATCAGTAAATTGTGAATCGTAAAATTACATTTAGTTGTTGTTTTTCCGGGGTTAGATTTTTCTAGAAGATTCTCCTAAAACTGATCGCGATGACAAACTAGAATTTTTTTATGTGTTTAATACGAATAAATAACATTACATTTTTAAAATTAAATATTAGTCTAACACTCAAATAAAAATTTTAAAATTATTTAAAAAACTGAATCTGTAATTTTTAGGGGGAACTGTGGGTGGGGGTGTAATTCTGTACTGTTTTTTTAATCATTAATTTTGTACTGTTTTTTAATACTTTTATATCTGTTTTCCTGTTTGTGTATGTGTGTGGTGGGGCTTACTTACTATTTTGTTTAGACAGTATTTTCTTACAGTTGAAATTTTTTCGTACATTTAAAAGCTGAGAAATTTTAATAGTAAGCACATATGACTTTGACATTACATTCTTCAGCTTATGTGCTTCTAAATCACCCCCCCCCCCGTATTATAGAATCTATATGTGAAGTCAAGGGTACGGTTCCCATCCCGAAAATTCATTGGGGTGTGGACTGTTCACTCTGATTATTCAATTTTATTTTTTTTTTTTACTCATAGATCATCGATTCTGTATGTCAACTAATGAGAGCAGAAAACAGGAATTTGATTAATGTTAATTTATTTCTTTAAAAATTCCAGGATATTGATAATATTCCAGGTTATCAGGATACCCAGTGAAATTAAGTATTATTAATGCATTTGCATGTCCTAATATGAGTTACTAGATATTATCAATTGTAAAGTTAAATATTATATTGATTAATCTCTTTAAAATGTTTTCGTGTGTTTTTAACAAACTGTGACTTTTAAATTCTGGTTTCAAGTAAAATTAAATTTTAAAAAAAACTTAAAATGGGGATAGGCGCTTTAAATATTTTCACAAATTTTTGAGCTTTTTTTACTCTTAAAACTAAAGATAATTTCAGAATTGCAATAAAATTATTGTATTTTCAAATTCTGGTTTTACCCTGTGAAAGCAAAACAGTTTTTTCTCTCCCCCCCCCCCCCCTTACCTACAGCATGAAAAGTTAAAATTATTTTTCAATGTATTTTGCTGGCATTTCGATGGTTAAAAAATTCTTTCAGTATTCTTATTTATGTGAGTATTTACATTTTAATGTATTCAAAGAAATGCCCTTGAAAAATATCAATGTATTTTTTTAATTTTGAAGCATTGCTAGGGAACCTACACATCAGGCAATGCATTATGAGGTCGTCAGAAAATACTTTCGCGTGCTGAACGGAGCTAAAACGTTTTTTCGACAGGCTGTGAAATGAGCCTAAGTTCACAATTTGCGGCGACTACATTTATGAGAAATATCCTCACAATTCATCATTCATAGTAGAGGATCGTATTCATAATAATATGCAAATTTCACCCCATTCGTTTAACGGCTTCGGCGTGTTTTACCTGTGATAACAGGTGAATAAAAAGGTAGATTTCTAGTAAAAAATATTTTGATATACTTTATTTTAAGATATAGCTTTCCTTCAAACAAAGAAGTCCCATCTCCGATCAGATATTCGAAAACTGTTCCCCTTGTCTGAGCGACTTCGAAAAGGGTTGAACGCTAAAAATGGGAGAGGGTCATAGATAAACGCATAAGTTCTGGAGGGGGTGGGGTGGGGACATGTAGGCTTCAACACTCTCCCTAGCAATAGGTACAACATATTAAAACTCTTCTTTTTACCAGCACTAGAGTATTTGAAAATCAGAGATGAACTCCTCCCTACATATATCAACTTCTCTGTGAGGGCCGTGGTTAGCCCTTTAACCCGCAGTGTTCCCGCTCTGGGAACACCAAACTCTGACGTTTTGACTATTGCCAGTCACGAAGAATAGATTTGATTTCTATAAAAATAGTTGCGGGTGACAGAGCTCTACGAGAATCCTTCACTTTTTAGCACGTCATTTCCCGTAAAAAAAAAAAAAAAAATGGTCACGATTCTTTTTAACAGCACTGACATCCGCTGAAAATTGGAAGAATGCGAGAACAGCTGGATAGATTGCCCAATGCTGAAAAGGGGCCGCCGTTGCTATCGCTCGACTTAACTACCAGCAAGATGGCGGACGATCAAACGTTCATCTCGGGCCACAGATCTAGAGACCCTTTTTTCAGCATTGGGAAAGGGTTGCGCCTCAAAGGGTTAATAATAATGAAAAATGACTGCGTTTAGGGAATAGCTTCCGATCGCGCAAACTCAATAAAAATAGGAAAAAATTCAATTTCGAGTGATTTTGAGGGCAGAAAATTTTAGTAGTCCACCCAACTCCCGCTAACCACGTTGCAAAACAGCGCTGTAGTCACTGCACGTGCCGGCACAGCCAGCTGTCGTCAAAAAAAGGTCTCTAGATCTGTGTCACGCGATGAACGTTTCGATCGTCCGCCGTCTTGCTGGTAGTTAAGTCGAGCGATGGCAATGGCGGCCCTTTTTTCAGCATTGGGAAAGGGTTGCGGCTCAAAGGGTTAACAAGTGGTTAAGGCTGGTGGACTAGTAACCGGTAGGTTGCGGGTTCGATTTCGATATACCCTTGAAGACTGCCACCCTGTGCATATTGGGTACGTGCGCGTGAAATCCGTGGTCTAACTCTCGTCGGTACCTAGCAGTTTCCGAGAGCTGCCAATTTTCAGAAGATTTCCTTCTGATGAAGCCCTAAATTGAGGTGGGAGTCTCCAAGAAAGACTCATGTAGCTGTAAACGACATGAGCCGTCTTCTCCTGGCAAACAAACAAGATTCTGTGTAAATGAACTAGTATGGATACCATCCGGGGTCGAATAATGTATGGTTCTTGACCTGCTTTTCCAGAGACAAAGATATCCCTTGTTCAAAATTTGTATACATTGCATTTAATTATGACATTTAAAAACAACTGTTTCGCTTTTATCAACTTCTGAATTTTACTTGTTATTTGGAAGTAAAATTTCTGTTTCTTTGAGATCGATAATCAAAGGTCATGCTCACAAAGTATATGTGCTTAGACCAAGTAATGACGAGGCTCATGTGTGACGTGCGACAACTCGAAATATCTGGACAGAAAACTGTCTGTTCAGTCGACTAAAATTTCGGGTTTCGAGATTAGATATCGGTAGATAACTTCTAAAGTCGTGTGCCGCAAGGTTAATCAGCTGTTGATTACGAATTGAACATTCTTGAGGTGTAAATAACTAAAACTGATTGCTGAAGAATAGTTGTTAGAACGGCTGATGTTGCCTCATACCATTTGAGGGGGGAATAAATTGTAATCAGGATTGCAAATTCGTGTATTTCATGATGTTTCGACCCTCATCTGAAAATTAAACTGTTCTGAAGAACACATTTATAACCTGCCAAGTTCAGAAAAGATTACATTTATTCAGGGAAGGGCATGATGTTGCAAGTGATTACACAATTCGTTATCGTTGATCTTGATATGATGTTGAGTGTAATTATTGAAATTTCTATTATCTGGGATTTGAGATATTAAGTCCTTTTAGTTAAAAATATTAAGATTTTTGTAACCCTTGACAGATTATTAGAAATCTGCCACCATATAACATCGCCTTTCGATTGTACGTGGTCTTACCAATGACAAATCCACTGTTTTAAATTGGAGTCTAATAATTTGAGATGCCACAGGAGCTGAATTGCATAATCTTTTGTGTTGTGGGATTACGGCCAATTATCTGCACAAGGGATCTAGGCCTATGGGTGGGGTGCCCTCCGTGGGGGTCTTTCTAAGGGGTCCTAACCCGTATTTACGCTAAGTTTCGGAGAAAACCACGGAAAACTCCGAACGGTTAGGTCGACGGACGCGCGATGGGACCCGAACCCGGGTCCATCACACTTCGCCCGTCTACCATTTCCAGCGGCATAACCACTGTGCGGCGCATAATCTTTTGAACCGGCTTGCTCTAGACTGAGTTGGCCTAAATGTTGAATCTATAATCCTAATATTTTGGATTGATACCTTCTATTAAATATGTGTTGCTTGATTTGAAATTTTCCCCTAACATTTCTAAATGAAGTTGTGTAGAAACTATTAGCGGTGACTAGAGCCAAGATTGCAATTAAAGCCGATGTGTTCTTGATAGAGATGAGTTCGGGCTCATTTTTTGAAGCCCGAGCCCGCCCGAGCCCGAAGACTTTTAATCCGAGCCCGCCCGAGCCCGAGCAATATTATTAAAGTTGGAGCCCGAGCCCGCCCGAGCCCGAAATGTCAGCTAAAGACAAATAAAATGAACTACTTCATTAATAGGATACAATAAATTTTGGAGCTTCACACACCTTCTAGTCCCCCGTGCGCTATTTTTTGAAATAAGTACGTCTATTTATCCCATAAATCACTTTTTAAAATTCGTTTCAAGGAGTACGTTCAACAAAGCAGAAATTTTTCACGAGCCCGAGCCCGCCCGAGTCCGAACGCAATCGTGAATTACAGAGCCCGAGCCCGAGTCGGGCCCGGGCTCGGGCTTTCGGGCTCGGGCTGAGCCCGTCTCATCTCTAGTTCTTGATGTGGAATCGGATTATTATTTACTAAAATCAACGATGAAGCCAGAAGACTTTTTTTTTTCAATTTCTGCATTCTCTTTAAGTCTATTAGGCAATCAAACTGACGAAGAACTCCGATATCTTTGACTCATCTCCTGAAGCTGAACTTGCATACTCCCATTTGTTAATGTCCGTTACATTCATATTTTTATACTTTTGATTAAAGTCTGTTCATAAACAATTGCATTCAAAAATACTTTTGAATGATATTGACAATGAAAGCCAGTTTATAATAGCACTACCGGTTAGCATATTGCAAGTATCCTATTGAAAAAGGCTTCAAAAAGAAGTCTGTGCTATTTACAGTTGAATAGTCTCATTACCAGGAAAGATTCTCAAGCAATTCGTCGTACGAGACTCTTCAGATATATCTAAAAAGCTGCTGTAAAATGCTTCACGGGTTCGGTTCAATTACAAGTGGCATTAACTTTTGTCGGCTTGGTATACCTTTTAAAAATATGAAACATGGCCGTGCACTTTGCTACCAGCGAAAAAAATTTCTGCAGACTTTTTTTTGTGTTGTGTAATTGTAATCTGAACACAGTATAAAATACCCCCATGTATGTGACACCTGTCATTTTTAAATAGCTGAAGAAAAGCCCAGCGAGAAATTGGCTTTAATAAGATGAAGGAAATAAGTGGTATAGTGTTGTAGGCTTTTCTTTCTTTTTTCAACTTTCAAAAAGTAGATATTTGTTGTTGGTCTCTGCGCTTGGGTTTTTCATTAGCTATAATATATATTTCCGGATTTTTCTTTTTCAAGCAAGTAACTTCGGTCAATGACTAGAAAACATTCTTAGGTCTTTTAAAATCCTATTTGCAAAGAACTAAAGATTTTGTTTGACTTTCTTTCATGCGTTTGCGTTGATTTATACTTCTGCGATTGTGGAATGAATGGGGTTATAGAATTTTAGGAGTGTTGTCGTTTATTTACCGACAGAAATTAGAAAACAGTTCCATTTATCAGGTTTTCCCTTTTTTATTTATTCGAAATTCGATAATACTTTAATAGCAATATTTCGCTTTGAATTTTAAAGTTATTGCAATTAAATGTTAACATTCGTTGAATCTTTGAGAAAATGTTACGATAAAAGAAATTAAATGAAACTGTACTTACTACTTACAGAAATGCAATGTACAAAATTCAATTCAATTTTATTTTATTTCATTTTAGGCCTCGCTAATTTAACTTCCCTATTTTATGAAAACTAATTTCGTATGAATTACAATTTTATCAGAAATTGTATTTAATTATAATTGCATTGTGTACATTTTAAAATGAACGCAGTGCAAATATAATTAAAATGAACACAAATTGCCTTAATACTGAGTGAATAGAAAAATAAATATTCGAAATATTTTCTTATGGATTAAATGAAACATAGCAGGATGCAACGTTTTCCATGTAGAATACTTGAAAACACTCTTTTACAGTTTCTGAAGCTACATTGCAAATTGGTCCTGTTTCAATAAAATAATTTTGCTAAACTACTTTATAGCAGGCATTATAATGTTTTTATGCAACTAAAAAACATGTCGAAGCTTACAAGAAATATTTTATCCTTTTCCTGCTTTAAAAATCTACTTTCTTTAGAGAACTATTCTTTCATTTGTCATTAATATGATGAGCTTTTGAAATATAAAGTTTTTAACCCTTTAACGCGCAGTGATCCCACTCTGGGAACACCCAACTCTGACGTTTTGATTGTTGCCAGTCACGAAGAATAGATTTGATTTCTATAAAAATAGTTGCGGGTGACATAGCTCCACGAGAATTCATTACTTTTTAGCACGTCATTTCCCGTAAAAAAATGGTCACGATTATTTTTAACAGCACTGACATCTGCTGAAAAATGGAAGAACGCGAGAACAGCTGGATCGATTGCACAATGCTGAAAAAAGGGCAGCTGTTGCCATCGCTCGACTTAACTACCAGCAAGATGGCGGACTATCGAAACGTTCATCGCGTGCCACAGATCTAGAGACCCTTTTTTGACGCAGCTGGCGAGCACAGCCAGCTGTCGTCAAAAAGGGGTCTCTCGATCCGTGGCACGCGATGAACGTTTCGATCGTCCGCCATCTTGCTGGTAGTTAAGTCGAGCGATGGCACCGGCTGCCCTTTTTTCAGCATTGGGGAAGGGTTGCTCCTCAAAGGGTTAAAAACAAGACATTAAAGGATATCTAGTACAGTAGATTTTCATGTTCCTTTTAAAATATCAATTACACCGCTTATTCATTTTGAAACCTTGCTTTTGACAAGACTTGAGAGAGGTACGGTTGACGAATTTTTCAATTTCCGAAGCGGTACCAAAGGCAGTTTTATCAAGGGATTATCTCTATCTGTCACTACTCGTTTAAAATGTTAATTTTATTGATCTCCTACTTGTCTAATCCGTATAAACCAGTTCGGGGAAATAGAAAATTTATGCAAAACTTATTCTATTAAGCATGAAACTTACAAACAAGTATCAGCCGTGCGCTCTCAATGATCTATCAATCACTCCTGGAGCCAGGAAAAAAGCCGAGCAGCCATTCTGAGTGATTGCTTGTCGATTGTTAGCACTTCAGTTTTATTTATAAGCGTGAACGCCCAAACGTGGTTAGGAGTCCAAACTCAGATTAAACATTGTTCAGACAGCGAGCATCCCACGCCGGACGACTGGGTCAAGGAACAGCTAGCTCCAAAAAGCGGCTTCCTTCTTTTTTTTTTTTTTTTTTTAATTCGGACTTCCATGAGGAATTTGTTCCATTGTCTGTACGGTTCTTTTTGTGAGCGGAAAAATCCGATCAGACTGCCGATAAAGGATGACCCCTTTTTTCATTTTCTTTTTCAATTCCCTTAACCAAAAGGATCGTCCGTTGTGTGTATTTAAGACTGACCGGCGTTTTGAGATTTTATTTATTTTTTTTTAACTAAAAAGTAAATATAGTGCACGTTGTAATAAGGAGGAGGAGGTGGTGGTTGTGGTGTTTACAGCTGTCTATGTGTGTTAGTATTCTAATCGTGAATTGATACTTCGGCCATGAATACCCAGGGTAAGGGAATTAGTTGGCGTTTCTAATTTTGGGAGTGGCACAACAGACAAAAGAAACCCCAGGAATTTATATATAGACTCAACTAAAGAAAAATAGTTTTTCTGAAAGAACGCAGTTAAAAATCCAACGCGGTAATTACTTTTATATATACGTTTAGAAATCGTACAAAAGACATAGCATTCTTTTCAAAGTTGTATTAGGACGATGGACTATACAAGCATGTAATTTTCACTCTTCAGAGTAGAAATCTTTAGAATCCGAACTGGCTAAATGATTTAAAATTAAAGATTAAGGAGAGTGAATAATGGTATCATAAGGAATCGGCTACAAGATGTTAACAAAGGGCAACAAAAAAACTTAGAAAGGCTGGGTTGTTTCTGGATAATACGTGCTAGTACGTACAAAAATAGATGAAAATTATCGCAAATGATGGTTTTTATCTGAAGGACATACATATGACAAATTCTGCAAAAATGATTCTACTAAGAGTAATTTTTTCTTCAAAAATAATAATATTTCTGTTCTGAATCCATTGATGCATAATTTTATCGTCATATATAGTTTAGTCTATTGAATGGACTGTTGGAGCAAATTTCACTTGAACATAGTAAATTTGACTCCGTACTGAATCCCAGAGTTTTCAAGCATTCATCATTTGCATTTTACGAAAAATTTATGCAAAATACAATCCTTTGTACAGCTTTATTCATGCTTACCTAACTATAACACACCATAGAATGTTTAAATTTTTTTGAATTTTCCCTGAATAAAAATTAAAAGAACAAAATTTTTGTTAAATGTTGTGGAACACTCTCATTATTAGAAAATACAACATATTTAATATTAACTGCCTCTAATAATGCTGATAGCACTGATTAAATACTAATATTTTTTCGAAGTTAGATGATTTCAGTGTAACTTTTCTCTCTAAATGATATTCTCGTATGTTACCAATTTAACAAATTTACCACTTACTTTACTACTAACTAACTATGCATAAACACAGTTACCATTCGGATTAAGTTAAAAATTCATTTTATAAAAGAAATAAAGTTTTTTTTAATGTTTCGAAAATATATAGCTGTATTTTTCATTAAATACATTTCTTCATTAAATTATTTTATCCTCTAAAAATACTGTAACCACCTTTTTGTTTTATATTTTAATAGATTCCTATTAATAAACGCGACCTTTAAGATTGTGAAACCTACAAAATGATAATTACAACAATTTAAATCTCATCACCTCATCTATGTTTCAAATTAACTCCGCATTAAAGATAATGAGTAAACGATCTCGACCCCCTTTCTGCAGTCGAAAGCTTTGTTATTGAATGTATTCCCGAAATTACCTATAACCTATTTATATTTGCCGTCCCTTATCCTCGATTTCGCATCTCTGTTTCTGAAGATCCAATGGTTAAATAGTGAACTGTAAATAATTTGAAGGCATTCCAGCTTTTCTGACCCTTCATTTAAAGGTTGGTCAATTAGTTCTTCAGTTTCGAGTGGACATGTTTTCTTGAACTTCCTCTTTTATTTATTTTTCCCCCTTGTTTGTCTGACCGTACAGTGACTGCAAGAAACCTGTCAATTTCTTTTTATGCGAAATAAATGCAACATAACAAGAGTTGCATTGACTTACAGAAATTAAAACTGAACTTAGCGTTTTGGATTCATGTGCCTAACTTGCTGCATAAAACAAAAAAAAAAGACCTCGTATTTAAACTACCCTGAATTCAACGGCTTGGAAAATGAGGCCCGACCAGTGGCTGAGCGCGTTCGCACTCTTAACAAGGAGACGAAAGGTACCGGGTTCAAAACCAGGTCGCGTCCGCCGACCTAACCTTTCGGAGTTTACCGTGGTTTCCGCCGAAACTTCGCGTAAATACGGGTTAGGTCCCTTAGAAAGTCCTCCACGGAGGGCAATTCCCCCCCAGCCTAGATCCCTCACGCAAATATTTGGCCATAGCACTACATTTTGGAGGATCAGAAGTCCGTATGTAGTATCTTAATGCCTATAAACATATTATGTATTTTATTTTTTACTGATCTGATGGCTTGCAGACTTTAACCCGAAGGTAAACTTCTTGAGAATAAGGTGCCCCAGTGCCAAACACAAGAGGAAAATTTTGGAGGGGGTCAACATGTTGAAAAAACAAATTTTTTCACAAAAAGACGTCACCATTATTTGTTTGCTAACACATATCAAAATTTAGGGGTTTGGCCCTCTGGCTACGGCCTTGAAGCACTCCCAAACATTTCACGGAAATTTACCAGTGGCGCATATTTCATACGAAGACCCACCATATACCTGAGGAGAAAAAGTAATAATTATTGTTATTTTGTAGAAATGTTATTTAGTAAATTTAAATATATAGGTAAATTGCGTATCTTATGAATAGCCTTTCCAAGTGGGATGAAGTATTCCGCAATATAAGGGATCGTGTGTTCCTTGGTAAGGGGATGTGTGAAAACGTTATTATACAAAAATTTTCTGGTTACTTTCTCCAGTAAAAGAAAAGTATGGGAGAGAAAAAAAAACTGCCATTGTTCATGTCAAAAGTTTCTGAAAACTAATAATTTGCATCAGATCAAAAAAGACAAACTGAAGTGGGGATCAAGTATCCCCAATCCTCCCTTATCTTTTTAGTCAAAGCTTCCACTCGAGAGTACAAAGGCGTGTCGGCAGTGACTGATAAGGCAACAAGAAGTAAAATTTGATTATTATTAAAACTTTCAATTGCATATTATCGAAAATGAGGAACACTATTTGACATGGAAATTCCTGTAAATTAGATTTATGATGAATAACACGTAAAATAAGTGCGTGTATATTATTGGGATTTTTCATCGATATTGACAATAATTTCTTCCTTCTTTAGACCAACCAGTGTAACTGTCTTTTCACTTGCATGTTCATTTAATCACGTTTCTCATCAAGTGTCAAAAGTAGTTGAGATTCTAACTTACTGTTCTTGTCTCATGCAAACACGCTGTTTATTGAACTGACACTGTAATTTTCTCGAAAGTTCCTGTGAATGACCCCCACACGTACCACCAGCTGTGAACCGATAGTTTAATAATTTTATTTCTTAGTTTATCTGTTTCGCCTCAACAAAGAGGTCTGGTTCTCCACCCTTCTGCAGAATTGACAGAAGTGATTCGATGTTTCATGGTAATTTAAACATTTGCGATCGGCTTTCTATAGAACATCTATTAGGTCGATATTCCAAGAAGTCTCCTGTGTAAAATAAAATAAAACTTATAGCAGTTGTGTATCAGGAAGTGTCCAACTGGGGCATAAGAAAGTTGTTCTGGTTAAAACGTGAATTGCTTGTGCAAACACATTTGAAGATGTTTCAAGTTTTTCCCCCTTCTTCTGTAAATTTGCACGCTCACTCTAATTAGATTGTTAGATGCGTTGGAGAAAAGGGTTCATCGTTTCATTTAGCGAATGTTCTTTATTTTTATGCGTTTTATACATGGATTTACGTATTCTGCTGTTGAAACTGAAAGTGATTTTTCTTTTGAACGTTAGAATTTATAAAATGAGGTTCCAAAATTTCTAAGGTATCCAAAATGCATAACAAATCTGCTTTCGAAATATTATTGGGGAAAAGCAGATTTGTAAGAATGAGTAGCTTTTGTATAATAATTACCATATGTATATTATGCAACATTTCGAGTTGAGCAATTTAATATAATACTTGAATTAGTGCTAAATGAATAATTCGTGATTTTGAGTAGCATAAGTCAAAGTGACTTCAGCTACAACCGGTGACAAAAGTCAAAGTTTAACTTTTGTTTCCGGTTTGTAAACGTCACACCACTTTGACAGTCAGGTGAATATCTTCTCTCTCCAGTTACCAAAAACTTAGCGAAATTTTATTAAAATTCTTAATTTGATCTTTTTTATATTATTTTGAAATCAACTAAAATATTTTAAAGGTGTTCTAAAGTCTGATTACATACTAAGTCTTAGATTTAAAGTCTAATGTTCTAAATTCTAGTACAATTTTTATCGTCAAGAGCTACGTGGACAGTTAGATAAGTCCGTGCGAAGTCAAAACGATAGCTTCACTATATCGTCTCACGGCTATATTCGTTTTTCAGCGATCTTCGGTATTTGTTGAAGTTTCTTTTGGATGTAAAAAATTTTGTGGATGAAAATATCTTGAATGGACACATTCCTCCTCCCCTTCCCCTCCCCCCTCCCCTTCTCATTCCGCACAGTAGAGGCCGAAGAAGAATCTTCACCTCTGCGTCTTTGTAACGTAGAAAGGCAAGTGGTTATGAACATTGCCTTTCTACCAAAACTATTCGCTTTTCTGTGTTACCAAGACTCAGAGGTAAAGATTCTTCTTTTGTATCTCTACTGTGAGGGGTGGAAGTGGGGGGGGGGATGTGTCGATTTGGAAAATTTTTAGCCAAAATATTTTTACATCCGAAAGAATCTTCATCTACGAATCTTCGAAGATCGCTAGAAAACGGATATGGCCGTGAGGCGGTATAGTGGAGCCTTCGTTTAGACTTTGCAAGGACTTATCGAACTGTCCGAGTATGCCTCAATAAATGCATATAAAATATAAATCTGAATATTTATGACCGCTATAAAAGCTTACTTATGATTCTGCAGGATAGGCACTCCAAGACTAAAGAATGGAATTTTTAAAATTGCTCTACTTAACGTGATGGTCTATGCAGCACTATATTCTGATGTTGCACAAAACAAACATAAGTTCTAAAATTAGCAAAGCTTTTAAGAAAAGGAAAAGTTACTGAAAGAGTGCGTGCATTTGAAAGATGGAATAGTTGCGTATATGTTGTTGAATGTTCGAATTTCTGTTTTCAAATAGTAGTAAAATTGAATAAGATTTCCTACTGTATTTCTTCTTCAGTATTTGTGGAAATACAAAAAATTATAGCATTACGTACTGAGCTTATATAAAGAATTTAAGAACTAAATGCAATATGAAAGTGTAAAAATTCCAGTTGCATTCATTTCCCACACATGCATTTGCTGCTTGATGATATAAAACGGATTTTTTGCAATAGTTTGTTAAACATGAACATGACTAAAGTAACACTCAGTAAATTTGTAGCTTCATTTTCTAAGTAACTTGAAATGCGGGAAAAAAAATTGTTCCAAAACTAACTGATATTGCTCGATATGTTTTGAAACATTGTTTTTGACACTCTTCGTGTAAGATTCTGAGTAGAAGAAGCCACTTAATCATGATCCATGACTTAAATGGACACGAAGAAGTCATCGGTTCAGACAGAGAAATGCCTGAATATGAATGAGTGCCGTATGAACCTGAATATAAATGCCGTATGTCAAACAAGTTTCAAATCTGCACTTTTCAATCGCGCCCTTGTCGAGTCTGCGGCCGACCTCAAGACTTCGCAGGCCGCGCGATCATTTCTCACCTTTTGACAAGGCCGCAAACCTACTAAAAATGGGAGATCATTAACGCTCGCCTAATAACGAAATATTGTCTTTAAACCGATCTTTTTTGAATCTTTTGCTTTCCTTCTGACAGTAGTCAGTTCTATTCGCTTATGACAAACGGCCATATTTCCGTGAGCGCTCCAGTTTCGAAATTGAGGAATATTTTTTTTAAGGCGTCCGACAGTCCTTTTCGAGTGACTGGAATCCTAAACGAGCTGGAAGCCGTCCCACTTCTTGGACGGCAGCTATTTGTCATGCCCCGTATCGTATCGAATCCCCTTGCAGAATCGCGATCACCTTTTTAACATCGGATCCGAGTTGGTTTTTTGCTGTAAAACGAAGTCAATATCCTCTCGGCGTAGAGAGGAGAGCTTTGGGTTTAAAGAGACTGGCTTGCTTTATCTCTTTTTATAATGGTTCTTTATGCCTTATGAGTGTTGAGTTAGATGTGTTAAATGCGCAGAGCTGAATGTTAAATACGATTAAACAGAACCCCCCCCCCCCCTCGCGTAAAGAGTTTTTAAAAGCAAGTTTGTCTTTACTGGGGTTATTTTTGTCTCTCTCTTTCGGTGTGAAAAGTGTCATAAATTTATTTTCCACGTGAGCTATTTTCTTTGATCGCGTGATTTTTAAAATGCTAAGTTCACACAGTAGCCAATTTAGGTAGATGACTTGCTGTCAAGCGTATACTTATAAACAGTTTCTGAACGTAATATTTAAATGATGTACACGAACGAACTGTAAATTGATTCTCTTAACGTCAAATGCGATTTTTAAAATTTTAAAACATTTAGATGACCATTTCAATCATAATTGAAAGATAAAATATTCAAAATAAATTCTTAACTTCGCTTAGAATTTTTTTAAGCATCAACAATATTATTCGTCCTCCTTAAGATTTTTTTTTTTTTTTTTTTTTTTTTCTTCAAGATTTTAAACTGCTTTTTAGTTTCGATACAAAGGCTGTATTTTTAAAAGTAATGCATGGTTCATATTGTAATTACTTATGAAAAATGTTGCATTAAGATTTAGTCATTGTAAATAACTGCGATTCAGAACTCCTACAGCTGTAAATAAATAATTAAATCACTCCACTAAGCACAAACTCTTTCTTTTTAGCCTTCCAGTTATGACAGTTTTACTCTATCAGTATTTTATTTTATACTATTTTTAATTTATTTAAAACTTTTAAGAACTTCCTATTGCGTAAAAGTAGATTGAACTATCAGTACGTATACGTGTACTTTTACGTAGACGTATTGACGCTTTCCTCAAGCTCGAAGCATGTCCACTCGCTTAATATTGTTTTACGATGACATTTCGAAGTTATTTACACAGTATGCATGCATTTATACCTCAACCTTCGTTTCTACTTTACTCTACTCTTAAAGAGGGGGGAAATCAGTTGCGAGATTTTAAAAACGGGTCAAACATCTTCCCTTCTTTTGTCGGCAGAAAAAGATTCAGTCATAAAAAGTGTAAGAACTGTCAATAACCTGAAGGTGAATTTTGCAACATAAGACCTCAACCCCAAAGTTGAAATTTGCTCTCTCCCAGTCGTGGCCGTGAATAACTTTGTTTGCTCTCTCCATGTTAAAAACTTTCTAATGGGGTTAATATAATCGGGTTTTAGTCAATAAATTCAGCACGAAAGCTACATTTGTCTGTTTTCTAAGTCAAATGCTTAAGTTGCAACGTGTAGTTTGACGTTTTAAAATGAATGCGAGTATTCCTAACTTAGTTTGCTATACAACTTAATACGTTTAATATCTATTCATTATACAACTCGGTATGTTAGGTAACTCTAAAGAAAACACTGGTTGATGAACAAAGGCATGATAAATAAATTCATATTTATTTTAAGCAAAGTTTAAGATTAATTTCAATTTATAATAAATATATTGTCCCACCCAATAAAGAAACATTGTGATTAAGCTTCCGAGAACTGTGATTGGTAAAACTTCTAAAATTTTTATTAAACTTTTTTTCATTGTTTAAATTAGTGCTCAACTAAACCTCCAGTTATCGCTAGAACAAACTAGGTTGTGCCCAGGTTACAAGAATTTGATGGGGGGAGGAGGGGTTATACGCGGATTGTGACTTCTGTCTTGCACGAATTTTCATTATGGCGGTTAAAACACAACAGTAACGTTACAACAATCTAAAGTACTTTCTAATAATTGGGAACTTTTGTGAATGTACTTAAATTTTACTGGTACAAGAAAGTGAAAGAACATTTTAACTTAGTTGGAGTAAGTATTCGAATTTAAAGTGTTCAGTTCCTAATATTCAGTAACAAAAAGGTATGAATTCACACTTGCTGGAGTAAATATTTAATCTCCCTCCCCCTAAAGAAAAACAAAAGTAGAATGATGCGATTCCATTAGCTTTTTTTTTTACTCTGGTGCTCGTTGATTAAATTTCGGCGGCGAGTAAACTTCAGCTCTGGCCTTGATAATGACCCACCGTACCCAAAGGCTAAAATTTTCAATGAACCATCATCATTTTTAATTAATGATCAGAATCACTTGCTCAAGAAAACACAAAAGCCTAGACGTGTCTAATTTAAAAGAAAAATTTTCAGATTAAACAGACCGCGCGAATTTACTCTAGGCTTCCAGTCTGTAAATGATCTCCACTGATGAAGATCGAATTTTTTAATATCAAAACAGCTGTATGGCCATTCAAGTAACTTTCATGGTGTTATTTTGCAATTTTTTTCATTATTTTAACTTAAAAACTGTTTAAGCATTATACTTCATTAATGTGAGTATTACATGGTTAAAAAGAATTTTAAATTGCAAGACCTTTTGATTAACAGATATTCCTGTTTATAATAATGATTTCATTAAAATTAAATAAAAGCTTCTCAAAAATTTACTAGTTTGATGATTTTATCATGTTATTTAAAACGGAAAAATTGTTGTAAAAATTATGCATAAATAGAAGTTCCTTTAGATTTAATTTCAAATTGTTCTGTAAATATTTTCAATCATAATTCTTTTACTAAAAATACATTTCATAAAGAAATCTAAAGACTTTACAGTGATATCTTAAAGAACAAAGTCATGTTGGATGTTAAACGGCTAACTGTAATTTGCACACTTAATATAGTTTGATTTAAAAAAAAAAAAACCAAAGAACTCACTTTCATAACATCTCAGTCACCTATTGTTCTTGTTATAAAAGAAATCAATAAAATGTCGGTATATTCAAAGTAAATATCCTTTACATCTCTTGTGTTAGCTTGAAACAAAAATTTGAAATAATAATGAATCATTTTCTCAGAAAGCCATTTTAAAATTTTTCCTTCATTAAGATATCACGGAACTTTTATTTATCAATAAACCTCATTATGCGTGGGAGAATTAATTTTAAATTTTTAAAAATGTAGTTTTCTCAATTATTTTTATTTAAAGAGTTTAGAAAACTTTAAGCAATCTTTTTCTTGTTTTGCTTATATGCTTATGTCTACAAATTAGCTTTTTCCGTTCAAAGGAAATATTGTTTACACGATTAATTCGTTTTTATTCTGAAATTTCAGTTAATCCATAATCATTCTACTTGGACTCTGGAAGTTCAGAATTAATGGTACTATCTGGCTTAGATACTGGTTAACAGTCCCTTTGCCTAAACACAAAAGATATTTTGAGACTGACCCCATAACATAAATTTCTTCAAAATATATTTTAATAATCATAAAAAAAAGACTGCAATGGCTGAAAAAAACATGAGAATAGATTTGTTTTCTTGGGAATTTTTTTAAAAAGTAAAATATGAAAAATCTGTTAAATCCTTAAAATATCTTTTGGACTTGCTTTGTGTTGCTGCTAGAATTGAAAAAGTTGATCACTTATTCATTTGATCTAAATTATCTGCGGAAAAATCTAATTTATTTGCGGGTTTTACTTTACCTCATATCTTGCTTACTAATCTTTAAATTCTTAATATTTCACAAAGCTCTTCCTTATTCCGTGTTTTTATTTATAGTTATTTTAATTTTGATAGACCCAGTTCTCAGTTTGGCTAGCGCAAATGACATGCTCTGAAAGAAAAAACTTAAAACATTTTTTTTTAACTTATTTTATTAAAATCCGGGACGCTTTCAAATATGGAATGAATTACTATATTTGCGTGTTATCACACTAACTTAATTTTAAACGCTCCTTCTTTTTTTGTAATGGCGCAGAGAGAAAACGCTGTATTTATGGCATCGGTGAATTTAATTTGTACAGTGCATTTTGTATAAAAGCTTATATATTCTTATTCGTTCATAAACTGAATTCTGCAAGCTTAGCCACACGCTTTGGGATTTATTATTATTATTTTTTTCCTTTCGTTCATTTTTATTTTTCAGGTCGTTTAAGGTCAGTACTCGTGTAGTTTTCATAATGAAGCGTCTGATGTATAATATTTAAGTAATGAAAACAGATGTTCAGTTCATGATCACTTTTTGAAATGAATTTGACAAATCAAAAATTTGTAAATCTTGAATGTGTGGAGTCTTGACTTACGCAAATATTTTAGACACTTTTAAACATCCCTCTGTTTTAAACTATTCCCTAACTATATATTACCATTTCCCACATAAACTGTGAATAAATGAATACTGGCGCGTCTTAGTGTTAGGGAGAAATCTCGCTTTGTGGTCTAGGAGTAACATTTCCATCATTCTGAGACTGAACTAGACATTAAAAATATTTTGAATATTGAATATAATATTTAGAATATTAAAAATATTTTTTTAAATATATTGTCTTAAAGCGATATTTTATCATGTCTATAATATTAACCCCTTTGTTCCTGATTTTTCTTCCTACCCGCAAAATTCTTGAATTGCATTGAACAGAATGTAGAGTCAGACAATATGCTTGATCTTTGCTTTGCACTGGAAGTCCGGGGAAGTGTTACATGCACATTATCCAAGGTGCCATGGGGGAAAAAAAATAAATGGAATCAAATATATATTTGAATTGTTATCGCATTTTCTATGAGTTCTTGGTCATCTTTGGGTAGCCAGTTCTCAGCTTGATCGTAGTACATTTGAGTCCTTTTTTAAAAAGACCTCATTTTGCGAAAAGGGGAAAACTTTGCCTTCACCAACGTAAGTAAATTATTTTAATAAATTTTAAAAAGTTAAATTCAAATAAGTTATAATTACCTTAATTTTAAAATTATGTTTGATGTGAATAGAAACTCATCGTCTGTTTTAATGTACTTACTTACCTAGATAAACAGATTACCTAGAATGAGTCGACCATGCATTTGAACTTTTAAGGCAAATTTTACATCGGAGCTTTCCTTTAAACAAAGCAATTGCATTAAAAAGAAAAAAAAAATCTCACTGTTCTCAATTTTATCCCCCCCCCCCTTCCTGCACACACAAAAAAAGAAAAATTAATTTTTGTTAGTAATATATATATTACTGATTAGTAGAATTATTGTATTTTTAAGGAATATCCAATAATTTCTGAAGAAATCACGGTAAAAAAAACTTCAAAACGTGAACGTAGAATATTAATGATAATACAATGGAATTTCTAAATAAAGCCATAAATAATTTTTTTAACCCAACTTTGTCAAACAATAGTTTGGAAACAGGTTATTTATTTTGGGTGAGTTAAAATTCGTGATTTCGTTTGCATTCCAAATAAAAGAAGTTCTTTGTCTGTTTTTTCTATTAAGGTTTTTCATATAATACGTAGTTTTACATTTGACTTCAAAAGACTAAGCAAATAGGAAGAAGGGGGGAAAATCATAACAAAAAGAACCATGGAAACTATATTTGAAAATTTCTAGAGTTCCATATTTTTTATATGATTATTCGAAGATGAACCACTATAATGGCACATAATTAGAAGATATAATGAAGTTATACCTAAAATTATGTACTGCATCTGATAGAAAACAAATTACTGGGAAGTCGACGCATTGCACCGTGAGTCGGTCTACCAGCATAGATCAAATTAATTCAGGAACTGAAAAAAAAAAAAAAAAATAGGAAGTAAAACCAGCATAAAAAGAGGTTGACTGGGATGTCTTGCATTTAATTTTATTATATTCGCTAATAAAAACTAGTTTCGCTACTATATTTATACGTAGGGGAGGGAGGGGGGAGAAATTCCACTAGTATACTTTGATATTGTACACATACTAGCATGTTCTAGTTAATTAAAGATGGATATTTGGATGAAAACAGTACGATGCGAAAGAGAAGTTTAAGAGGCTAATGTGCAGCTAAAACTAGTTTTTAAAACTAATCAATGTGAAGCAGACCGAGTGACCCAGAGAATCCAAATAGTTATCATTTAAGAAGTTACTTAAAAAAGAAAAACAAATTTATATTTTAAATGTATAACTGGCATTTTTATTAAATTCTTCAAAAGAGTGGGAGGGGGGGATATTAAAGAACGAGCTTAATGACGCTAAAAATATATCAAATAAACCAATAATAGTTTTCAGGGATAGCTGTGTTATGGAGATTTTTTAAAGGCCATACGTGAAATGTGACCCAATTAAAAGAGGTCAGTGAGGGTTATTTTATAGTCGGTTAATTTAGATGAGGATTCGGCATTCTGTACATTTTCCATAATTATTCGGTTGGTCTCATTTTTTTTAACCCTTTAACGCGCGGTGTCCTCTCCGTGAGGACACAAAACTCTTGACGTTTTGACTGTTGCCAGTCACGAAGAATAGATTGGATTTCTATAAAAATAGTTGCGGGTGACATATCTCCACGAGAATCCTTTACGTTTTTAGCACGTCATTTCCCGTAAAAAAATTGTCACGGTTATTTTTCACAGCACTGACATCTGCTGAAAAATGGAAGAACCCAAGAACATCTGGATAGATTGCCCAATGCTGAAAAAAGGGCAGCCGTTGCCATCGCTCGACTTAACTACCAGCAAGATGGCGGACGATCGAAACGTTCATCGCGTGCACACAGATCTCGAGACCCTTTTTTCAGCATTAGGAAAGGGTTTGGCCTCAAAGGGTTAAACTCGTCGACTGATGAGAGAAGAGTTCGTGTTGTAAGATTCATTCATTGAATATGATTTGTAGTTCCGATAAGACTAGACAGCTGTAGAATAAAATTAAGGATTGGTTTTTGAATAATAAGACCTTCAGTGAGCTGATCATTTGTATCTTTAAAAGGGAGGTAGAAGAGGAAAGGGAGGGGAATTAGCCAGAAGAAAAGAAATCGTGGATGTAAAATTAACTACTTTTTACAAGGCTGTTTAAGCTCTTAACTTTGTGTATTACTGTGCAAGAAAATATGAATTATTAAGTAGTATATTTTTTTTAATTTCATTATCATTTATCTAACTCAATCCTTGTAAATTAAGGCTATGTTTTCTATAAAATTTCTTTTGATATTTTCTGCTATCCCTTCCGCGTCAAGAAAAACGTTTATAATTATATTCAGATAAGAGTTAAAAATCTGGGATTAATGGGGGGAGGAGAGGAGGTACTTTTTTTTCCCCTAGCTAACTAAAGCACGGGTGGGGGAGCCAACATTTTTATCAAAAACAAGAAGTGTGATATGTTCACCCCCCCCCCTCCCACAAACTCAAATGTTTTAGATATCTAATTTTTGCTTTCTTGTTCAATCAAATTTTAAAACTTCGGTTCTGTCTCGGTTTTACATTACCTGTAAACCCTTTCCCAATGCTGAAAAAGGGAAAGCCGTTACCATCGCTCGACTTAACTACCAGCAAGATGGCGGACGATCGAAACGTCCATCGCGTGCCACAGATCTAGAGACCCTTTTTTTTGACGCATCTGGCTGTGCCGGGCACAGCCAGCTGCGCGTTAAAGGGTTAATACTGAACTGGGAGGACGCCATATCGTTTCATGTTAACTATTTTTCATAAGTGCTTTCGTGCTAAACGTGTTTCATTGTGGTTTGAACTTGTCTTTTCTTCATCCTATGTACTGTTATTTCAAACGTATACTCAGTGAAACCTGGAAAAAACAAACTCACTGAGTTAACTGTTGTAGCGAAAGGGGCGGGGATCAATTCAAATGAGAAAAATTTTCGTTTTTGCTTTTTGCTTATCATTCGGTGTTTCGTCCCCCGCCCCACAAAAAAGAGAAGAAGAAATGGATGTGAATGCCTAACAAGAATTATTGTGAACCGCAATCAGAACGGGAAAATATCGGATTCGGTTCAAAATAAATTTTTTTTGTTTAACGGAGCCAACTGCGTTTTTTGACGCAGCCAGCTGCGTCAAAAAAAGGGTCTCTAGATCTGTGTCACGCGATGAACGTTTCGATCGTCCGCCATCTTGCTGGTAGTTAAGTCGAGCGATGGCAACGGCTGCCCTTTTCTCAGAATTGGGCAATCTATCCAGCTGTTCTCTCCTTCATCCATTTTTCAGCAGATGTCAGTGCTGTTAAAAAATAACCGTGACAATTTTTTTACGGGAAATGTCGTGCTAAGAAGTAAAGGATTCTCGTGGAGCTATGTCACCCGTAACTATTTTTATAGAAATCAAATCTATTCTTCGTGACTGGCAACAGTCAAAACGTCAGAGTTTGGTGTTCCCAGTGCGGGAACACTGCGCGTTAAAGGTTAATTTCGATTTCCGATGTTGCTTCAGTAAAAACTTTGTTTCTTTACAAGTCTAAATCTAGCAGTGTTAATTAATACTGAAACAAATCTATTGAGTGTAAAATAGCCTCAAACAAACAAACAAAAAAAAAGATAGTTTTAAACTCATTCTTGCCATTCCCTTAGTAAATATGGCCAACAGCCCGAGAACAAGGTAAAAAATAAAAGAATTTTGCAACTCTTTTTTTGCCAGTAGTACTTCCCACGTGACCATAAAAACCAGTAGGGACGGAAGTAGTACTGAAGATTCAACGCAAAAAAGAAAGAAAGAAAGAACGCACTAACAACTGCTCTGCTCGAAAGTTTAAAATGGCTCCCGGGCCCATCTCACTGTACTTAAACTCTACCTGGCGCATCTTCACCACCGCGAGACACCTACTCCATCGATGATTGGCAAGCAAATATCGGTTTACAATGTAAATGGTCAAGGGGCGGGAAAAAAAAAAAAAAGAGATATGAAAGGTATTTAAACCGCAATAGTCATTTTATTCCCGGCAGAGGAAGCAGTGTGAAAAGAAAGAAGAAAGGTAAACGCTTGAAAATGTGTGCAATTTGAACGCTGTTTGGCAAGAGCGGATAAAATCGGAGTAGTTGGGGGGGAATGTTTGCAGTCTCCTGTTCATCTAATTAGCACGTTTTAAATAAGGTGAGAAAGTCCGGCCGCTGACCCCGCCATTTGACTCTGCGTCAAAGTTCAGATGGATTTTCCACGTTGTATCTGGATTTTACGATCTTTCTAGGAGGCTTTTGTATCCGTTCGCAACGGTGGCGGATTTGGGAAAGTTTCAAGGGAGCAATAGTGAATCCAGAATTTTTTTTCTGGGAGGGACTAAATTTTGAAAATAAGCTTATTTCACCCAGACAAAATGTACAATAAAAGAGAATTTTAGTCTTAACTAAAGTATATGCTTTTAGGAGGGGCTAAATTATAAAAAAGTGATCATTTTACCTAATTAAAATGCATAATAAAGCAGAATTCTACCCTTTAGCAATCTCTTTTGGGCGGGGATGAAGACCCCTAGCCCTTCTCCTGTATTTGCTACTGTAAAGGAGGGACGATAAATAGGACGAAGCATATTGTAACAGGTGGTCATTGTCTCTTTCTGTTTTAACCGTTCATTTTTAATCTTGAAAACCATGTTTAACCTGTTCGCTCTCATCGTAAGAAAGAAGCAATGGACAAAGGCTCTCCTTCTTTGATCGATGCTGCTTCCCAGAGTGGTTCTTTGCGCGCCCGCCGGAACTCAGAGATTGCGCATGCGCAACGGCTGTCTTCTCCGTTGCTTCTTTCTAATGATGAGAGCGAACAGGTTAAATGTGGGTTTAAGTGCTCTCATGAACGGGCGATTGCTCCATCGCCCTCCCCTCTTCCCCATGGAGCCGCTACTAGCTTGGCAAGTTCTTTCTCCAACAAGTCTGTGTATGTCCAGAATCACAAGCATTGTTTCCGAGTTACAAAGTGAAAGCATTTTGTCTAACTTCTTTGTTTAATCGATTTTATTAGTGTCTTGTTAAATTTTTATTAAAAGCTGAATTCTAAGAAATTTTTTTTCATTTTAATATTTAAAAACATTTCCCATCTCTTGTGATTTAAATTTCCCAACAAATAAAACGATTTTCCCCCATCTTTCACGGATGCTAAGGTTATTAAACTTCTAAATTCTACCATTAAACTAAAAAAAAAAATAATAATAATAATTGCTATTCCAGCAAAGTATGTTGTTGGAGTATTTTTCTTGACTTTTTCATATTTCCGTAGATTCTATTTTTATCTTCCGTGTAGTATTTATTTAATATACGTCGAAATGTATGATTGCTGGAACTGTTTACAGTCAACTTTCATTTTGAATAACTTTTTTAATGCTCAAAATACAAACGTGCCGATATAATTATCTCATAATGTTCAGTTCTTAATTATCTTCCAATTCATATTCTAAATGATGTGTTAGCTTAAGTTCCAGCCATATCCTATTCAAAATTAAATAACTGTTTAGGAACTAGTTATTAGACTAAGTAGGCGCCTTTTGTAGATATTCTTTCTGAATCTCTGCATTAAATTCAACTCGCATTGTGAAGAACAAACTGAATTGAAAAAAAAAAAGAACACTTAAACTGCCAACATCTTAATAATTTTAGCTTAAAGTAATCTGGAGTTATATCTTCAACACTTTAATTCCATCGCCCCCCCCCCCAAACTAACTTTAATGATATGGATTTTCTTCTAAGCTAAATCAACTCTGCTGCAGAAAAAAAAAAAACAGTAACTTAAAAACTAGTTTTCTTGGTCGTGTTTATAAGTTTTTGTGTCTGAGAAACCCATAAGAGAGGCTCTGAGGTAAAGTCGTTTTTCTTCAAGCTCGGAGTTTCGACAGTTGGGGGGTGTGGCGGACTCAAAGAATTCTTGGGGGCCTCTCTGAAGTCTTGAAAAACCACCCAGACTGTGACTTTGAGATGGAAGAAAACAAGGAAAAGCAAAATACTTGAATGCCAGAAGAAATATGGTGGTCTGTGAAAATATTTTTCTTTTGTGGCAAGTCTTGGTTTGCAATCACCAAGCAATAATATTTTGGAAGATGTATTGGAGATAAAGATTGACTTTGAGTAGTCGTGGTCAGACGTTAAAAGCAATATTGTTATTTGTCCGATATTTTGTAGTGCTCGGAAAAGTTTTGGTTATTTAATACCGTTTTTGTATTCACAGACTTCTGGTGTAAAATTACTTTGTAAGCAAAGCTAAATTTCTCATGCTATCCGCTCAAAATTAGAGATTTAGAGTAGCTTTCAGTTAACTTACTCAGGTCTTACGTTGTAAGATATCACATTACAACGTAAAATCTCTTAAAGAACCGTCAATGAAAAACTCCCTTGCGTATCGATATTCATTAGGTATCTATTGTTAAATTGAAAAATAAGCCAATTTTACTTGTAATATTTTTAAAGTGTATTTCTGAATTCAAAAAACATTTCCCGTCATTAGTATTGCATAAAATATCGGTACGCATATTATACAACGCTCATTAATAGCTGAAACATAATTTTCTTCAGTTTTGCCGCACACACTTGCATGTTAAGTTCATCATTAACCACTTTTAAACTCTGGGGCATGTGGCATTTAAGTGGTTAGAACTCATTTTATCTAACCACTGTTGCTTTTTTTTTTTTTTTTTTTATTTATGTTGTTGATAAACAAAAGTGGTGTTTTTTTAAGGGAGCAGGGTTAAATGTCATCCGGTTTTTTATTTTCGTTTAATCTTGAAATCAGGTTTAACATGTTCATTTCCATCGTTGCAAAGATGCGATGGAGAATTTCCCACTTCTACGGCCAACACGGATTACGGACATTCGCTGGACATATAAGGGCAGTCTCTCAACCCTCTTTAACGATGCGTATATGCATCTTTCAATAGTAGAGAGAGCATGTTTCATTGAAATTTGCAGTCTCTCGATATTTACTATCTGGAGCCCCCACCCCTTAAAACTTTCCTGAATCCTCCACTGCTTTGGGCTAAGTTGTAGGATTAGTTCAAATAAGAAACTGGATCCTCTACGTTCTTTTCATGAACCGCCACATCACGCATGAAGTGCTTTTTAATTTCCTCGTCCAAAGACAGACAACAAATCAACAGCCGTTAGGCGCCGGTTTTCTTATAAAGTGATAAAAGAAATGTGAATTGTCAAAATTTCTCTGCTAAAGGTGATCGCATACTATGACGCAATATTTACGTCTGCCTATCTCAGAAAAATATTGACGATTTTTTTTTTACTAAAGGAAAGCTGTTTTTCTGTCTGCACAATGAAATCCGTGCTGTTAGCATAATTACTTGTTTTCTTTTATGGACATGCGTAAAATCATGTTTACTTTTGAGTCTTAATAATTTAGAGTTTTAATTGAATCGTGGTATTTATTATTTCTTTTTTAATAAAATATTTCGTTGTTTTAATTTGATAAAAGCAACAGATTATAATTTGACTAATTAGTAACATTTCGGCTCATTACATAAGAAATTCGACAAGCGTGGAAGAAAATCAATACTATATATTATTGTGGTTAATGATGGCATTTCCCCCCCCCCCCTTGAAAATAATACCATCATTCTTTTCAACTTCAAGGCAATTAATGCCTCTAAACATGCGTTTAGAGGTCTAATAAAGTTCTAAATAAATATGTTCTAGTGACTTATTGTGTTTTAATCTTCACTTCATCAGTCAAGCTTCAAAGACGCTATGGCAGACATTTTTGCCTTCGTGAGACATTCGAAGACCGTTGTCAGGAAGCAAGGCTGGGCATAGAAGGGAAACAACTTCCGCCTTGTCTTTTCAGCTATGAGCACCATAACTATGTTCATTATGCAATAGTTTTGCCTTTTAACGTAGAATTGCGTTTCTCCATAACGGTCTTATGTGGAGAAATATTACTCCGTTGAAAATTAACTATGTGAAATAACCAGATGATCGAACTCAACTAACCGAATATTTTTTTTTTTTTTTTAATTCAAGTCAAAAACTGGACGTCATTAACTAAATATTGTGTGGGATTCATAAACTCTGCTACAAACTTTACGTCCTATTAGCATTTTGTGTGATTCCAAATAGCTCCTCGAGATTACAAAAGTGTTCTATTAATCATTTTTCAACGGGTGCCTTACAAATAACTAAGCGATAAGTAATCCTTCGATAATATAAATCCCACGGTAGGTTGCACAGAAGAGCCTACCTTGAACATGTTGTTAAAATGGTTAACCAATAAATTTTCACACGAGTGCAGCGCAGTGGTACGTTTTCTTATCAATGAATGCTGTAAAATATCAAACATCGGATGGATTGTCTCTAAAAGTTTTGAAATGATTTTAAGGTACAGAAAACGGTCACCAGTGTTCTGGCTCTTAACCTTTTAACGCGCAGTGTTCCCGCTCTGGGAACCCCAAACTCTGACGTTTTGACTGTTACCAGTCACGATGAATAGTTTTGATTTCTATAAAAATAGTTGCGGGTGACATAGCTCCACGAGAATCCTTTACTTTTTGGCACGTCATTTCCCGTAAAAAAAATGGTCGCGATTCTTTGTAACAGCACTGACATCTGCTGAAAAATGGAAGAATGCCCAATGCTGAAAAAAAGGACAGCCGTTGTCATCGCTCGACTTAACTACCAGCAAGATGGCGGACGATCGAAACGTTCATCGCGTGCCATAGATCTAGAGACCCTTTTTTTGACGCAGTTGACTGTGCTCCTTTTTTCAGCATTGGGAAAGGGTTGCGCCTCAAAGGGTTAATGAAAGCCGATTCGACTTGTTTCGTGAAAATTATTCTTGCCACCTAACTTCCTACTTCATGCAACTCGCCTACTTGAATATTAATCTCTTTCCCAGTTTTAAATCCCTGTTCGCGGTTAGAGAAAACTTGCGGAATTCCAAGTCTCCGGTGAATTTAATTAATTCGTCGCTATTCGGTAATAGTAATCATAACAAGGTCTTAATTTGACAACTTTTCGATTATTTACCGGTTTGTGCGTTCTTTCGTCCTGAAGGACAGGAGCCGCTAGCTATTAATTAATAGCTATGTTTGCGAATTAGTTGATTTTAAAGTCGAAATAACAAGACTTAAAGAATACAGGCTTGCTTTGTAAGTAAGTTGTTAGTTTCAAACGAACAGACAAATAACTAATGAGTTGTACGATTGAATAGAACTCGGTTCACTTAGTAAAAAAGAATAACTTTTTGGCGGGAGGAAAAAAAAATAAAATAAAATCTTACTTCAGATTAGTTAGGTTCGTAAGCATGGATTAACCCTTTGAGGCGCAACCCTTTCCCAATGCTGAAAAAAAGGCAGCCGTTTCCATCGCTCGACTTAACTACCAGCAAGATGGCGGACGATCGAAACGTTCATCTCGGGCCACAGATCTAAAGACCTTTTTTGACGCAGCTGGCCACAGATCTTTTGAGCCAGATGCGTCAAAAAAGGTCTTTAGATCTGTGGCCCGAGATGAACGTTTCGATCGTCCGCCATCTTGCTGGTAGTTAAGTCGAGCGATGGCAACGGCTGCCCTTTTTTTCAGCATTGGGCAATATATGCAGCTGTTCTCACATTCTCCCATTTTTCAGCAGATGTCAGTGCTGTTAAAAATAGTCGTGACATTTTACGGGAAATGACGTGCTAAAAAGTAAAGGATTCTCGTGGAGCTGTGTCACCCGCAACTATTTTTTATAGAAATCAAATCTATTCTTCGTGCCTGCAACAGTCAAAACGTCAGAGTTTGGTGTTCCCAGAGCGGGAACACTGCGTGATAAAGGGTTAAGACAGTTCAATCTGTCATCAGTGTAGATCGGTGGTATTCAATCTATGGGCATAGTCAAATTTTTGAGGAAAATGTTGGTTTTTAAACTGCGATATTTTACTTAATATTCTATACTTTTCGTTTGATATCAATATTAATTAAATTTAAGCTTTACAGTTTGGTTTTTATTTAGGGTTAGACTGCTAAAAGTTTGAATAGTACTTGTGTAGATTCTCAACTTTATGAACAGATTTGATAAACAAACAGGTGGAGAAAGCTGGAAATATATTGCATTTCCATTCATTATTTATAAAACCCTTAGTAACTCTTTCCTTTTTTAAAATCCCCACCCGTTTGTCCATTTTCAGCTTTTAAAGATTCCTCCTAACACCATTAAGGCGCTCAATTTGAAAAATTGATTTTTAACAGATTTTCAGAAAGTACAAATAAGAATGTTAGTTACAGCAAACAATTTGGAAATCCACCCGTTCCCCGAGATTTCTAGCTCTTTGGAACTCAAATTTCATGTTTCAAAGAAAGGATTCTCGAAAACGATAAGTTATAAACGTCTTGAAATTTTGCTCAGGTATACAAAAATATATAAAACTATGCTACATATTGAACATACCCGCCCGTGTTATAGGCATTTTTAGCTAACTTTTTTATACGCCAGCTAATGTAGTATATTGTTCAACTAAAAATGTATAACTGACTATTAAAGTATTCAGATGTATCCGAATAACTGTTCAAAGCGGAAAAAGTGTAGCCAATAGCGTGCCTTATTGAACACTTCTGAAACAGCTTGTTCTTTAGTGGGCGATTCGATTGACCGCCATTTTACTGGAAGTTAATTTGTGCGATGCCAACGACTGCACTTTTTCAGCATTGGGAAACTTCAAAGGTTTAAGGAAACTCCTCTCCGAGCTTCTTCCATGGGAGGTGGGCTTAAACGGATCTCGGAAATCGCTCACTTGCAAACCGTGTCACGGCCGCAATTTCTCTTGCGCTTCCCTGCAATCAGGGAACAGGTTGCTGCTGCTGATGATGATGATCCTGAGCAAAAGGAGACGTCTATAATGGCATGCGGTTATTTGACAATGCGTTTCTCCATGCGGCATTTGAAATTCAAATTGTTTGACGTTTGTCCTTGCTGAATTATTACTACTACACGTGGCATTGTCTGAACGTGACAGAATACTCCTATGGTCTTACTAGAGACGAAATCGTAGATTACTCTATGCATATTTGGGGAGAAAGTTAGTCCTGGAATGAAACGTAAAGTATTTCACTGAACTTACCACATGCATATCGGCAGAAATAAGGTTTTATCTTTTTAATCTCTCTTTTTAAAGTGAGAGTTGTGGCTTTTTAAGCAGACGATTCTAGTTTTAATCGTCTTTATAGTTTAAAACAATAAAGATAAATCACACTAAATGGATAAATTTTAAAGTACTTGTCTTATTTTAAGTTCAACTGCATAACAAATAATTAAAGTAAATGACACAATTTTTTTAAATTAATGGCTCCATAGAACGTATTTTAGAATGTAATTTTGTTATTGCCTGTAAATGAGTGTTAATATTATTTTGTTTGAATTATTATAGTCTAAAAAAAAAGCAAATTGATTTTATGTTCTCATGTTTTGTGTAAAACAATGCATGTTAATGACATATGCAAATTTTGGAACCAGTCGAGATATACTTGCGGTAGTTAAAAACAAACGGAATTCATAAACATGCTTCAACATTCACAGAAAGGATTAAAAAGTTTAAAAATTGCGACATTTCTTAAATTTGGTCTTGCATTTTAAATTACATACGAGTGAAATATATATTTGACATTATATATTCAAAAAAATTAAGCAGTTATTTACTTGTACTCTTTAGATTTCAAATTAGATGTTCTGAGCATATATTATCTTTAAAATTTCAAAAATGACTTTTGTAGAATTTTTTGTGTAAAAAAAAATAAAATTTCCGCTTACATTATTTTTACATAAATTTAAGAAAAGCCAGAATAATTCTTTTTTAATAATGTGCATGTATATGTGTACGATAGAAAAAATGATTGCACAAACTAAATAAAAAGTCAGAAAATAATATAATACGCAACATAAAATCTTTAAACACTTTGGCTAATATACTTCTAGATCAATTTGCCTTATTTGTCTTCATGAAAAGAGTTTATTGAAAGTAAGAAGTAGCTATAAATTATGAAATAAATGCTAATTTTTTTAATTATAGTTATGACTGATTCAATTAATCCCATTAAAAGCGATAACCCACTTTATTTCAACTTTTCACTTAGAAAGTCCTCCAACCAAGGCACCCCTCATACTAGGCTGATAGTTCATGCATAGCTTTGCTATAAGAACACAAACAAATTTACGTCAGCTTTTAACGAATTTGAAAAGTCTTGGATTTCGATTTCTATGACCGTGTGCCTGTACTTTTAACTACTGTAAATAATGGCAAATATGCTTAAAAATTTCATACATAAAACATTTATGTATGAAATTTCTATGTAATATATAGAACACCTCATTCAAAATGGGATGCACTTAAATCATGTCGAATATTCAAAAATTTGTCTTTCTTTTTCTTCCTTGCTTTTGGATAGTGTGGCTATTTAAAAAAAAAAAAAAAAAAAAAAAAAAAAAAAAAAAAAGGCATGTTTTACCGAATCAGCTGTGCATTAAAAACCAGAACCTATTTGGGTGGAGGGAAAAGAAAAGAAAATATATTCCTCTGTCTGTAGAATTATACTCTTCCGCCGTCAAAGGGGAGTTAGCGCCATCCATAATTTACTCTAGGAATAATTCATCAATTTTGTTGTTCCCTATGCAATACATTCGGACTGTTCGGTCGCAGCTCTTTAAAGCCTTCATTTCCATACGAAACCGCAATTTCGAAGAGAAGATTACTGTCATTTTCTGTGGCTTGTGTCTCAAGGACGGCATCCCAGATTTTTAAGAGCCTGCTCAATTTTTATGCTGGGATGGACTGCAAAATATCGCAATGATTGAGAAGTAGTGCAATTTCGAAATCGCGTTTTTTAATGAAGTCTCTCCCGAGTTCTCACGTGTGACTTGAAATGTTTGTCAGTGTGTCGCAAAATCACTTTCGAAGTCTCGTTTTTAGATATTAAATAAAAATAACTTTTCATAAATTATTTTTTTTCTAATATTTTTTAATAGGGAGTACAATATGGTACACGTTTCTGCATAGATAATGTATCTACTTTTACTAATTAAAGCATATCCTCTTTCTTAATTTTTGCATGTATAGTTCCTCACACCCGATAGTTTAAATTTTCAGATTCTCTAAGAGTCGGAAGACTTTGCAAACAGCAAATTTCGACGGAAAGAATCTAAATAAACATCGTGTTTAGTCTTTGATTCCTTTGTATATACATAAGTATTCTTTTTTAAAAAAACGCTGACTTGAGCTTAACTTTTTATCTAAGCCAGTTACTCAGGCAGCTCTTACTATAAATCACTACGCTTTCCTTCTCCACTTGATCATCACTTTATCCTGTAGAGTTTGTTTCTCTGCTATACCCCCTTCTAAAGACGATCCCGATATCTGGGTGCGACTGAATAACTAGTTTTGTCCGGAACAGCTGTATTTGGTAACATTTTACTCCGCACTAGTTTCCTGCTTACACAAAACATTTCTCCTGGCTCTCTCTTTGGGTGTTTATATATAATAATTTTTCTCTAATCTCGCGGGCTAAATATCTGTGTATTCAGAACGCAGTCTTTCACAGGAATTCTAAAGAATTAAATAAAAAAAAGAGCTAAATAGAACTAATTCGAATAAGTATTGAACTACCCTTTTGAAAACTTTTCTTTTGATATATATGTTCATTCAAATTGGGGAAACATAATTTTCAGAATATTCTTTTTTCTTTTCCCTGATAAGAACTGCAAAGGACCATTAATCTATGTCATTAGTGGAAAGAATAAAATTTCTTTTCTCCGATTCCTTGATTTAGCCATCGATATATTACGCTTGAAGCAAATTAAATGTTGATACAATTGGCTGCATCTGGAATAAAGAGGGCAGTTTCGGACGAAGTCTTTTCATGCTGACTTTCCGCTTTTCAAAGAAAAGTTGGCTATTTTGTGCGACTGATACTGCAGAAGCAGGTTTTCTTTTAGTGTAATTTGTCAAACTAAACTTTTGCTATCACTTTACACTGGAATGTCCTTATTCACTTGATTTTATCTAAATGCTTTCGGCTTACATTAACCGAAGTTATTCATGTGCTCGCACTAATTTCAATGATTCACGATTACAGCCGCTATTTGTTTACTCTGAACAAATAGCTGCTGTAAAGAATAAATAATGAAGAATAAATGTAGCTTCCATGTAATGTCTGTAAATGAAATTTGACATAGTAAATTTGCACTAAAATACTATAGAAAGGAAATTTTTGCGTTGGTTTTGTTACTTGAATTTCGTGTAAAATATATATTAATGACTAAACTCTTTTAAATGTTTCAGTTTATATCAAACCATTCAAGTATGCTTTGTTGAACTAATTGGGTAATTGTCCTTTAAACACTATCATCAAATTGATGATTGCCTGCACGTGGCGTAAGTACTATCATCAAATTAATGAAAGTATTTACGTTGCTGCTGGCTTCAGAGGTGCGTTAACATCAGTGATATTGGGATGCATCTGCTACGTAGCTATTCTCAAATTTACTTTTATGGTAAGCTAGTGTCATGAGTTTGTTTGTAAAAGGACAGAAAATCAGATACGGTATACCGGATCAAACCTTCTAGAATGCAAAAAGTGAGGTAGTAGTGAGGTAGTAAAAGAGGAGTAGAAAAGTGATACATTTTCTACTCCTCTCCAGGGACAACCAGTCCAATAGGCACGAGTGGACACCAGGGTCGACTAATTCAATAGGTACAGCGAGCACAGTGCAAAGGATCTACGGAGGACTAAAAATATTTTTATTTATTAATTTATTTTTATTTAATTTTGTATGGAAGTGTGTGCAGAAGTATGACAAGAAAATAAAATAAATGTATATTTAATTTCATTTTTTTAAATTATAACGCATTTGGATTTCTAATATTCGTAATAATTGAATAATATAATTTTTTCGACTCTCTGTATTTGCAAAATCAAGTACCTGACATCTATTTTAAAATGTCATTTTTTCTCATTAATTCATTTTCAATTGACAAAAGCGCTAGGAGAGGCCGTGAACATTTCATTGAAACTGACTGGCAAATTGTTTTTATACAGCAATGCCATAGGCCTACTACGAACGTAAAACGCTTCCCCCTCCCCTCAGCTTCTCCTACGATAACATTTCACAGAATGCGCACTTAAGTCCGTTTCATAAAATAATGCAATCAATTTCGGCGCGTATTTAGTTTCTGTAACCTGTGTGTAGCAAAACAAAAGCACGAGGAAGCAAAAAAGCGTCTATCTCTATCTACTACTTGCGACCATCACCACCCCTGCCGACGGCAGCTCCCCTCTAAAGTTGTTTACCGAGCAAAGCCTGGCGCCTGCGAATCCGGCCGAATCTGGTTTCTCTGAGATTTAGAGCCTTGGCTGCTGAGATTCAAGCCTCGGGTCATCAGAAAAGCTTACTCCAGCCTTTTTTCTGTCTTTCTTTTTCTTTTTTTCCTCTTCGGTCCAGATTGGACTGGATTTCTGAGAATTTTCTCTGGGAATTCAGCATCCCATTTTCTTCCTGCATGCGGAAAATGCACCTATAAAAGTAAAATTCAATAATTAGCGTCGGGAAGAAAAATTACACAGGAGGGACTTGTTTCACTTTGTAGAACCTGTTACTAAATTTATGGAAATTTTGAAAAATATCTCGATAATGTGCATTGTGATTGCATAGAAACTAATCGAGTACGCATTCATTTCCTACGAGTTATCCTAAAAAGAAAAAAAGTTTAAGTTTCTATAAGTACATAAAATCAAATTAACTTTCTAATTAAAATTACAAATAATTTCTTCTAATTAACTTAATAAAAAGGATCTTCTAAATTTACATATGTTTAAGATGAAAAAGTTATATAAAATTCTACCCTTTCTTAAGTTTTGCGTCTGAAATGGTCCGTGAAGAACCACGCGTTTGTATCTACTTTGTTTTATATTTGGCAATTAAAATAGTTATTTTAAATGAAATCAAAAATTTTCCAGTATTTTTCTCAGTACTTCAAGATACTTAATTTTAACTACATTTTAAAAATTGTGATTTCATATACTTCCTACTACTTCTTTTAATTAGTTATAAATTTTAATCGGGCACTTAATCATTTTTAAGATTTTTTTAATAAGTATTTCATCAACGAGGTTTTAATTCAAAAGATCTTTTAACGTTTAGATAAATCATTTGGAAGGTACATAACTTCATGCATCTATTTCTGTTGCAACCATAAATTAGGCTATAGTCATATTTCTTTAAGTATTTATAAAAGTATATTTCTTTAAGAGCATTGCATGTATTTATAACTTAAACCTTTACTGACTAGACTTCAACTTATCACTGAAATAAATTGTTTTAAGATTTATTTAAAATTATCAACTATATTTTATTTAAGAATACTGTCAAAAAACTTTACACTACATCACCATGACTGATTGTTCTATAAAAGTATCTTAAATTGGTATTTGTCCATTTATTCTTAACTATTTGAAATATATCGCAATGAAAATTCTTCTATGCATAATAATACACTAGAAAACAGTATTTAAGTACGATTTCTTATCAATTTTTCATCTGAGAATAGTATATTAGCAGTCGAATAGTGTGCTTATTTAATCTATTAAATCTTGAGATTTTTTGCATGCCATATAAAATTTATATGAAAAATAGGTTCTAATCTCGCAAAAATGTGTTAAGTATTTTTTTCTGCTTTCCTTAGTTTGGGCGAGTTAAGTCTGTTATATTTATGTGCAAATCCTTATCACAATGATGTAATTTTTTGCGAAATTTATGAAATAATGAGAGATACGAATTTTCTCAGTGAAATGTTCTCAATTTGCATGTCTCCAAATTTTCTATTAATAATTAATTAATTAATTAATCTTAATAAATTATGTTTTGAGCTTGTCACTACAAGTAACTAAGCTTTATAATGCTGTATAAATTTGAATGAGTCTGGCGCATGATGTGAAACGGTTTGCCTATTCTTCAAACATCGCACTTATAAAACTAAACAAAAGCTCATATTTAAAATTTAATGAATTACTTACCTTGAAAAATAGTTTTAGTTTTATATTAATGTCTACTATTATTTGTCGAAATTGCCCCCTAACATTAAAGATAGTAATAAAATTGATGGATGGCGTCGTCTTGAGGCATCAGTTATGTCTTTATTTTTTATTTTTTCTCCTGAACCTTGACAGTTCCGTCTGTGTTGAACCAGGGGGAATTATCAAAAACGGCGCTTAACTACCGTACTACGTCACATGTGACGTCAATGTTGTCCATTTAAAAGTCTTTCCGCGTGTAAATCTGGATCGATCTTACAGCTCAGTCGCAGATTCCTGTTTACCCTTCTTTGAAAAGACCAGCGCCGTCTTGGCATCGGCCTTGAAGAATTTCATTTTCTCGGCACCTAACGTAGAAATTAACAAAAATAAATTTTCTCCTTGATCCCTGCCTCTTACCTTTAAATAGTGGTCCAATTCCCGCATCGATGCCGCGTGACTTGGAGAAAATTGCATTGGAAAAGAAGGATCTCGAGATTTCTCCGCCACTCCTTACGTAGAAACATTGAGAGTAACTTGAGTGGAACTTTACTATGCTGTGCGAAACTGTTTTCAGACTAATTAATTTTAGTGTTTAACCCTTTGAGGTGCAACCCTTTCTCAATGCTGAAAAAGGGGCAGTCGTTGCTATCGCTCGACTTAACTACCAGCAAGATGGCGGACGATCGAAACGTTCATCGCGTGCCACAGATCTAGAGGCCCTTTTTTGACGACAGCTGGCTGTGCCCGCGCACTATTAGTCCATAGTGCATTGGCAGGGTGTCCACCGACAACTAAAAAGGTGACTTTCACTACTTATTTAAAAATAGGCGACTTGGGCGACTTTTTTGACTAAAAATCGTGATTTCCATACTATTTTCAAATTTTTGGCTACGTGTAGCTTACTCCAGGCGACTAATTTAAATCGCTGTGCCGGCACAGCCAGCTGTCGTCAAAAAAGGGTCTCTAGATCTGTGGCACGCGATGAACGTTTCGATCGTCCTCCATCTTGCTGGTAGTTCAGTCGAGCGATGGTAACGGCTGCCCCTTTTTTCAGCTTTGGGAAAGGGTTGCGCCTCAAAGGGTTAATTCTCTTTGAGTGCTTAACACTGGTTTATTTTTAAAGCTGTTCAAAAGGCCTGTGACGACGATAACTCTTCAGGTGGAACACCTTTAACAAATTACGACCTCTCCCCCTTCCCCCCAAACAAGGAAAAAAAAGTATCCTTAAATTGTGCTCTTAACGGGACCAAATTTCCTGGATTAATGGTCATTTCAGTTCTGATCTAAGCTCTGCAATTCCAAGCTGTCTGTAGATATCAGTATCGAAGGTCCGTTTAAAGGCTTTAGTTATCTGCGTATAAACATCTGTTGAAGAGCATTATTTTGAACTCGTCCCTTTTTTTAATAGCGGATAAGATGAGAGTAATTATTACGTCACTATTTTAAAATTCCAGTATCTAATGGAACAGGTCGACAGAAAGGGGTGTATTGTTCCACTTAGAGAAGAATAATGTTATTTTCTTCGCATTTTTCAGAAATAATCATCACTTAAACTAGCCTTTATTTTGGAAAGACATGATCTGAAACCTCCCCCCCCCCCTACTCACGAGAGAAACAATTGAGATTTTAGTAATCTGCTTTAGTGTTAACAACAAAAGTTTAAGTTTCTGCTACAAAAGATAGAAACGTAATCATATGCGACGCTATTTTAATTTTTAAGATTTAAGCATCAACTAAAAAAAAAATTAATATGATATTATGAACTTTTCTTTGTGTTCTCTTGATCGTTTTGTATTACGTTTTTTTTTTCTTTTTTAGATCGTAAAACCTTAAACTATATCTTACATTATGTAATAAAATTTAGCAATGGTGTACGTGTTAGGCGATACCAAGATGTCACGGTCAACTTGAAAGAGCAGATGGAATTTGGGTTTCTGGTGTACTGTCTTTGCATACTGATACTCCAAACTTCATCGCCTTCTTTGTGTTGCTAAAGAGAGGGACCATAGATATTAGTACACCTACTGAATTTGCTCTGAATGCTTGCTCTATCTATTTAGTTTGGTATTGTACGGCTATCTTATTAAAAATAAGGTCAGATAGTGATATTTAGGATGAATTCACAAATACGCACGTTCTGAAGTGCAAAAAGAAATAATTGATGTTATCATACACAGTTCATTCAGTCTTTTTTGGGGTTTCACTTATATATTACATAATTTATCGGTTTTTGATTTATAATATGTGGGATGGAGATATCTAGTTTATTGAATAAATGAATAGTTTTTTAATTAGAATTTTCAATAATCATAAATGAGGTGTTGGTCAGTTATAAAAACTATTAATTTATTTCTGATCGGCAGCGAAATTTATATTTTTAAATTTTCGAATATAATTGATTTTTAATTGACTTTTGATTTTAACTGCTTAATTTTTAAAGAATTTTTTTTTAATAAGTACCTCGAAAGTAAGTAGTTTAATACAAGGATGGATTAAAAGGGGGGGCTACCGCCGCCCACCTTTAATTAAAGTTAAAAAAAAAAGAAATTAATGTAAAATATCCCATTTTACTACTATAATATGGATGTGTATGTGAATCTTCCAATTAATCCCCCCCCCGACAAACTAACCACCCCTCACCCCACGCACACACAAAATTTGCATTAATCCATCGCTGGTTTAATATTTTCAGTTTCTATTTTAAACAAGAATTTAATGATCTGTCAAATATTTCGGTATCAGAGTAGAAATAACATAGTACATTTATTAATAACAGTTTATAATATTTAAAACAGCACGTTTTTTAAAATGCGCACGCGTGTATCTAGATAAAACAAAATAAAATGTATTTTCTAATAGTTGGTAAACATTTTTGTTCCCTACATTCACTTATTAAAAAAAACTTATTTTTTGTAATCCTTTCCCCTTATGTTAGATTGTTTTATTTTTTCATAATGCAAACATTAATTACAAGGCTGCTGACGATAGTTTAAGAAAGAAGGCATTAAATTAATTTTGATATTAAATAATTTTAAAGGTTGTAGCAAATTTTAATTTCTTTTGAAATGTTACTTTTTGTCGAGGATAGTAAAGATATTTCTAAAGTATCTTTAAAAAAAAATCAAATTGAAAAATCTGGCATCACTATCATGAATTAACAAAACATTTATATAACTCTCAGGCTGATTTTCAAATGGGTACAACTATAAGGTTTTCTTTTCTGTTATTTTTCTGTAAAATACTTAACTTCTCAGAGCTGTACACCGCGATTATTAAACTAAACTATAAATGCAGAGAGAGAAAAAATGAGGAGTAGATTTTTTTTTTAGGTAAGTAAATTTAATTAGAGAAAATCTCTAAAATATTACTCTCCAGCTTTCATGTTAAATAACAACTTGACAAGTTTTCTTTAGTTACCATAAAATATACGTGTATTGAAGGGATAACTTGAACTCTGTTATCGAAATTGTATGTCTTAGCTGCTCAGTGTTTACAACATTAAGCCAATTAAATATATTAGTTCACGTATTACGCTATAAGCAGTAAGCGAAGTACCTTTCGATAATGTATAAAAGCTCTAAATTTTAAATTTTCTTTGCTGGAGTGTTCTTTTATCTAACTTAAAAAGTATCGCACTTCAATGAAAAATAAAGCGTAGTGTACGTATAAACACAGACTTGTCAGTCAGAGGGTCGAATTAAACTTTAACTCAGACTATCGACATTTATATCAACCTTACGTCAAAATATATATATATTCGCCTTCTTCGTGACGGCACCCTCTCAAAGTTTAAAGCGTAAAGAGTGGACTATGCCATCCTTGCTATCGTAAATTTCTGTTATCCCTTTTATTATTATGCGATATTACCGTCCATCGACGTTCTATCTCGTCCATTTGTCATCGCTTGGACAGTCCATTTCTTCTCATTTAATCTGACATGGATCTTCAGAGCACGTATGGTTTCCACTTCTATGTATCCCAACAAGAGCACGTGCTCATTACGTTGATAGCTTATCGTTTTTAACGTGCAATACATATGTATTAAAAAACCGAAACGGGTCATTCTGGTCAAAATAAGGTTTAACATGGACGTGTTATCGCAGAAGTCAATGTTTCTCGCTACTGCGGGGAAACTCTTTAATTTACAACTTTGAGAGCTTGGCTCCGTTGAGGAAAGAATGGATATACATTACATCAGGTTATTTTAGAAAAAAGTAAAAAATTGGGACAAACTTTACTTTTATAAAAGAAAGAAAAAAAATCAGAGGTGGTTACTTTTCACATTTTCAAAGTTTAGTGAAAGTAATTGTATTCTGAATCTTTTATTCGTAAATAATGGGATTGCAACTGGTTGATATAATAGTAATTCCAAACTGTAAATGGTCTAAAGGGTCTGCTTTTCTTCCGTTTGGGGTTAAATCTGTTATAAAATGTTATTTCTTTCCCTGATGACTTCTTCTTAAAATTGCTGACATAGTTAAATTCAAACGGCTTATCTTTAACAATGTACATTTGATGAAATTATGAGTTCTTTAAAATATATCCTTATACTTAAGTATAATAGTATACACGAGGAACTCAAAAACATGCATTTGCAGTTTGTTGTCGCAGTATATGTAAGACAGTGCAGTTATTTTTAATAATATTTAATAATAGTTGGTTCATACTTGTAGCAGAGATGGTTTATTTCTTCTTTGTTACTGTTCAATAGAAAGATTTATTTTACGGTAGATTATTACAGTGAATATCGTTAACTGAAGAGTTATGACATAATGAACTTTATCTGCCTCCCCACCGAATATAGATGATGAAATCGGATACACCCAGTACATTATTATAGTTATTTAATTAACAGATCGTGCAATAACGTATTATAATTGACGCTTTTTAGATATTTATATTAATATTTCAAGCGCATTTAAAGTTGAACTCGAATAATGCTATATTACATTCTCTTTAAAATCTCTGTCGCATGGACTTTCTTTTCTATAACACAGATAGTTTATATTACGTGCACTGAATTTTTAGAATTCTTTATATTTGACATTGCTTTTTCAACTTTATGCCTTTTTGACCAAGTGCTTGAACTGAACTCAATCCACTCTTTAAATACCAAAGTTAGTGGCAGTGAAGTTACCGAAACTTTGGTCAAGGCTTTTTCTACCGAACAAGTCCACGTTGAAGATTCAACGAAATATTGTTACAAAGCTGTCCTCTTAATCTTTCCTTCCATCCCTCATTTGGTACTTTGGAAAATTCACCGGAAATGCTCTTTAGTTTGCAGGAAAATGAATATCATTATTGTGCAGTTTTCTGCTCAATTGACGAGTTGAACATGGATGTTACCAATTTGATTGTTGTGTGTGTGATTATGGCAACGCTACACTAGGGCAATCTGTCAAGGGGGGGGGGGGGGTTCTAAGGACTTAAGTAGGGGGAAGGGGGTAGGAGGACTTTCTAAGGGGTTCTAACGCGTATTCGCGTTACATCTGGAGAAAACCTACCAAAACTCCAGACCGTTAGATCAACAGCCGCGCGATGGGACCCGAACCCGGGACCTTCACACTTCGGCCATCTACCATTTTCAGTAGCATAACCACTGTGCCATGGTGAGGCGTTACCAATTTGAACTTGTCGCTAAGTTTTGGAATTTTTTATTGCATTTGGGGATAGGGATTAGCGATATTTTTATGGAATTTTTCTCTTTCATTTAGAAGTCATTCGTCTCACGAATTTGGATGTTTTTTTTTATAATTTAAAAAGCTCTGTCAGTGGTAATTTAGAAAAGAAAAATTATATGATCAAAGTAAGACCTCAACACCACCTTTTTGTGAAAACTCGAAACAATCTAAAAATATTTGAAAAAATTTGTTTATTCGTAAAACTGTTAGAATTATCTTAAGTTTGAAATTTATCGAATTTCTGAGTGTAATTTCATTAATTCCAATCCCAACCACGAGTTATAGAGGGGAAAAGGGCTTTTCGTGTCTCTTAACTATTACTGATGAATATTCTGTAAAAAAATTCCGACAAATTAATAAGGTTCTACATCTTCTTTTTCCTCCTGTTGAACCATCAGGTCATTTGCAGTCAAGTTTTGACAGCATCGAACACTCATTAAAATTTGTATTCCTTTAAAAAATATTTATGGAAAAAAAAAGTTTTCAAAACCGTTAAATACATCATTTTCAGTTTATTATTCTGAGTCACTGTATCTAGATAAACTCTCATTAAATATATAATATGAAACTTTATAAACTACTGCCATCATTATCATCAAAATAATTTGTAGTAAAATACTAATAGTTGGATGTTATAAATATTTCAGCAGCTTCTAATATCCTTTTGAAGAACACATTTCTTTCTTTTCTCTCTTTTTTTCAATATTTAGAACACAGTTTTACATTAAGTTTGAAAACTATTTTTTGAATGATGCGATAATACTTGTGTCCTGTATCTTTAAAATTAGAAGAAAAAAATTCTACAAATAAATCAAGCAATTAAATTGTTGTTTTTCCACTCTGTGTGGAAATACTTCTAATGAAATGATAAGAAAAGTTGCATAATTGGCATATATATTTAACTCATTTTTTTAGTTTTCTTTCCATAAGTTGAAACGTTAGAGAAAATTATTAGACATTTTAAAATTATTTTCAATGTAGTAGCCGCTATAAAATACAAAATGCAGTACCTAAAATATTCATAGGGTTTGTATAATTTAAATTATACCTTCCCACTTTTCTTTGCAGTTAAATTTTCTCTAATTATTTTAAATGTACTCTTTACATCACTTATTTTACCCTTTAAGAAGTTGATCGGCCAAGTTATCCCCCTCCAAGGGGTGTATATTTGCCATAACACAATGCGCGCATAATCCATCACTTATCTTAAGGACTTTTTCACAAAAGTAAGTTCAATATCTTTGAAAATTTTCTAAATTTTTAATTATTGTGTAAAACTAATAGCCATTTGCCCCAAAACATAATTTGTACGAGACAGTGTTAGATGGATTCAGACATTTTACATCTCAATACATCTTTTGCAGTTCAGGAAACATATATTTTTAATTTCTTTTAAATTCACTTTTGATGTTTGACAGTTCAGAGGCAATTTACTTTCAATAAAGAAAATGTAAAGAAATACACGTGTGGAGGAAAAAAAGCGGAAGTTATAAAGGTCAATATTCTTGCTCTGGACTTGTTAATGTTTACATCTGTCTGGGGGGGGGGGGGTTGATTGCATCGAGGTACAGTGAAAAATTGCATGCTGCACAGGATGTAGAATGTATTTTCGTTATATTTAATACAGCAGTGATAACTATTCCTACTTTTATAGTTATTCGTTAGAAAATCTGGTTTTTAGTAGTATTTTAAAGCTAATTAATGCTATGTAATCAGCCAAAGATTTTTTGCAACGAAACTTTCATTTAATAAATTACATGCGTTTGAACCAGTAACAAGAGCTACATTTAGCGCACATATCACCTATGGAAAAATTAATTTATCCAGCCTACCTTTAGGAATGCATTTTAATCTAAACCACAGAACGAAACAAATATGCTTAAATTAGTTTGGTCTTCTTACTCAACATTTAAGATTAACTGCGCTCATAACTAATTACTTCTGTATTAATTAGGTGTATATGTTTTCATAAGCATTAAAATATGACAGTGTTTTTGCTCCTAGAAAATTATTGAGAATACTTGTAGGAATTATACAAGAATATACATTCGAAGGGTATATAACTGCATTAAACATTCAATACGAAGTTATCTTTTTTTAGTTAAAGCTATATCAGTCAATGTCTTTTTTATTTCTTGTTAAATTTCATTTCAAAGTTTTCATTATCTTATTTTTTCACTGTTGGAGAAAACTAACTTTTCCGCTTTTGAATGTATTGGTGGTGCAATACTTTAGTTCTGTAAATTTATGTCACACTATGAAACTAAAAATAATTATATTTTTGCTGGTAGAGTAAATGTTTATTTCTATACATGTTACCCCTGTAACAAAATCTCGTAACATAGTCATCTTAATTTTTAATATTAAAAAAATATATGATATAAAAATCAGTTATGCCTTAAACGATTTCTCTTTATCAGTTCATTCATGTCATAGGTCTTTATACTAAGTAATGAAAACATATATACGATCCCTCCGTATTTTAACGTCACAACAAACACCGAAGTTGCGATAGCCCGTTAAAAAGGGTTGTATGACGTTCTCTGCATCAATGGGAATACGTCTATGTCCAAATTTCATCTTATTTTATTTCTCTACTTCTTTTCTTCCCTCCCCCCCCCCACACACACTCATCTCATAGTACGGGATCATCAGTTTTTGATAAGTTCGATGACAGCACCAAATCACTTTTTGCCTGGCGAAAGATTTATGGACCACCAGACTGCGTTTTATTCTAATTCCTGTAGATTAGAGATTATTAAAAATGTTCACATTAGATGGTCTCGCTCTTGAGAAACGTATTTTTAGTATTGCATTGTGCAACAATTGTTTGGATTAAGATTATATTAGTTAAAATATGAGTTATGAAAACATTTAACTAGATATATTTACCTCTTTGTGAATGTGTTTTTAAGAAATTCCTCCATAGTTATTTAAGTGTTTAAGGGATTTTTATGAGTTATTATTCAATGATTTCAGGAGACAATTCTTTATTTCTGATAATTTTTTATGAAAAAAAAATTATATTACTCTGCAATGCTACTAAATGTTAAATTTTTAATCTATTTTTTCTACTATGATAAAAAGAGGGGAGGGGAGTAATAATAAATGTAACAATCTCTAATAATATAACTCTCTCTGGAGCTATTGGAAATTTTTAACAAAAGTGTTTTATGTTATCTTTTAACAGAGCAACTTGAAAAGTTTGCCTTGAAACCTGAAGACGAATCAGCCGTCTGGAACATCATAGAACAACCTGTAGGTTTTGTTGTCCTGGGCAGCTGTTGCTGGGCTCGAGCTTTGGTTGTCAATGCCCTCATGGGAAGAAATATACTACCCATAATTCCTTTCGGTGAAACAGACACGAGGTGGAGAATGGTGAGTTTTCAATACCTTAAATTTAAGTGGAACTGTAATCAGGTTTAGTTAAGCCGCTCTATATATGTTTGAATCCCAAAATCGGGTTTTCAAGTGTAGTTAACTTTTAGTGTTTCTTATTGTTTTCTATGCTAAAAAACTAAATTTTGAACTGCCTGCATGCTTTTATAAGACTACAAATCAATCTGACATTCAGGGACACGGTTGTGCAAGTGATGCATCACACAACACAGCCAAAGAGGGGAAGAGAATAATAGAAGGTTCTGCACTAAGCAAGTGTATAAAAACGGCCACAAGTATCAAGTCCGGAAAAAAGGGTAATTATTTAGAATAAAGCAAGAAAGAGAAGTTATGTGGAACACACCGATTAAAAAAACACTTTCCAACATAATCTTATTTGTCACAAAGACGCGATGGTAAAGTTGGTCTGTCCGTGCTAAAATTTGCTTCTTAGAGCTAGAGAGCAGGCCTGCCCACAGTGACTACAACCTTGCGCAAGTGGAGGTCAATGCAAATAATACCGTTTTTTCTGATGCTGTTTTTAAATTTTAATCTTTACCTGCTGATTCAGAGTATAACCGAACGGTATGAGGGAAGGGTAAGGATTCGAAAGCATAATTTACTTTTGTGCGATTCTAGTAATGGCTCTACTAGGGATGGAAATCATAGAAATTATAGCCTACTTATTTTGCTCTGTTTTAGGTCCGTTTTAGTCATGGAAAGATTGCACGTGCTAAGATAGTTTTGCCAAATGGTTTTGAGCTTTTAGACCACCTAGAATTCAACGACAAACATCCAACCACAATTCCTCTTGAAGATCTACAATACAAGGTAAGCATCAGATTCCTGATCTAGTGTATTTTTAAAAAGAACTTTCAAGTTTTAGAACCTTAATCAGTATCTTTTCTAATGCTGTTAAGATGCAGTCTATGTTAACTTTGTAAAACAAATATTCATTTTACAAATTTGAATGCTTGATTATTATAATCAAAAGAAATATTAGAATAAGTATATCAAATAGTGACGGTTATTAAACTGCGATACAATACACACGATACACTATTGTACTGAATAGAAGATAAGATTATTAAACTGATACAGATTTTGTTGTGGACAGAGAAAGGTTTGACTTATACGAATATGATTACCTAACGACTATTTGTAAAGGTACTCCTTAAATCTACTATAATAAATGCAGTCATTCAGTGGCGTAGCCAGAAATTTTTCATGGGGGGGGAGGTGTTTACGACTACTGGAACTCACATATATGCATATATGTGTGATAAGGGAGCGAAGAATATACATTTAGTAAGGCAAAAAATTCCTCATGGGGGGGGGTTATGATCCCCTAACCCCCCCCCTTGGCTACGCCCCTGCAGTCATTGTTTTTTAATAAAACAAAACACTTAAGTTACGATAATTTGTTTGAAATAAATAAAGGAAATATAAAAATATATAACACTTTTAATTTGTCTCGAAGTAGCTTATCTGTCCTAGGTTAAAATTTCCTTACTATCATCAGCACAAATTAATTTCAGTAATAAACTATTAACAATTCTAATGCTCACGAATTAAAGGGGACGGAATAAGTTTCACTGCACGTTTGACAAGCTACTTTTTTAAAAAATGTTTTTAAAATTGTTAATAAACCAAAAATCATTTTCGTTACGTTTTTCTCTCAATTTGTGGCAGGCTGTCTCAATAAAATCTTCACTTGCAGGCAAGCGCAGATTCCCTGGAGGACCCTGCGCTGACTTGTGGGAGCCTTGAAATCTCCCTCCAGCATCCGCTTCTGTATGATAATGCACAAGTGGTGATGTCAGCTGACAGAAGCAACACATCTTACATCCAGGAGATGAAGAAAGTCCTTGATGGTATTACCCCAGTCCTCATCTATGCCATAGGGAACACACTAGCACAGCAAGTAAGCAAACAAGTGCCAGTATCTTGATCTGTAAACTTGTTTCAAACTTTAACATAGTCTTTTTTAAGATTCGATAGTTACTGTTGGAAAACTAACTTCCAATTTTATAGAGTAAAACAGTCTTTTATGATCATTTAATGTCAACTTAACGAAGTTATTGAACTGATCGCGTTTTTATATCGCATGTTTAGACATCGTCATTTAACTTGCTTTTTGTGTATTTTTAATTTTATGTTTTTTTATTTAAAATTTATTTACTCAAAGTACCATAAAACGTACGTTAGTTAATTTAATAGGTTTTATTGGACTAATGTTTATTTAAATGGATTCATATTTTGATGCGGGGAGGGAAAGTTTCTGCACTATTATTATTTTTTTTCGGTAATATTTTAAGGAGTAGTTACGATACCTGTGCTACTGTCACAAGCATGTAATAGAACGAAAAGAATAAAAACATACTACTTAAGAAAAATTTGAGTACTAGATAATATAGTCAATAATCAATTAATATAATAATCAATTATCTAAATAAAATATTTAGCTTTAATTATTCTCTAGCTTTAAAAAAATACTATTCAGTTATTTACCAGTGTAACCTTAAAATTCGTTTAAGAAATCCTGCAATTTATGAGCATTTTAAAAAACAAGCTACTTACTTCAGAGAAATAAATTAAAATTAAGAAACATAGCAAAATAAAATAGTCAAAATAAAATAATGAACCTGTGAGAGGTATGAACATTCAAAAAAAAAAAAAAAAATTCTTTTTAACATATATAATTTTGCAAAATAAGTCACGCTTCCGAAAATTCTGCGATGGAGAACATTTTCGAAATATTCACTTAAATCATATAAGTCTATGATCTGCAAAAATATGTCACGTCTTATGAATCTGGCGTAATTGGTTAAATTTAAAACTTGTTAGGGAAAAAAAAAACCTAAAAAAACTTGTGGTTGTTTTTTTTTCACAGCTAACTTTTCAATCTAATTTAACAATAATTTTCTTCTTCATTTATTCTAACTCTTTTTAATCTAGATTCTAATTCTCTAACTCTTTTTAATCTAGATTCTAATTCTAACTTTGTAATCTAATAATATCTAACCTTTAATGAATCTACTCAACTTTTCAGGACGTCGATGACTTAACGGAACTCCAGCAGCTACCCTACAAGATACCCATCATCTTCGTGAGCGTCCGCCACCCATCCCAGTCGGACCTGACAGAGTCGGGACAGCACGCAAAGTCTTCCTCCTCATCTTCCTCCTCCGCATCGTCCTCCCCGGCAAACTCCTGCCCCCCGTCTCCCACCTCTCCCTCGGCTCCCCCGAGGACCAGCAGCGGCCACGCTTCGTACTCGCGCCATCCCCTGGAGCAGCTGTCCTTACTGCGCCACTGTTCGGAAGTCCAGAGTGTCGAGCAGAGTCCGTCGTCGCACCTCTACTCGGACACGTACATCAAACTGGCCGACCTGGGTTTCCTGGCGGAACCCGGATCGAAGCCGGAGTATAAGGGGTCCCTCGAAGTCAGCTGCGAACTCCTCGAGGATTTCTCCAACTTCACAAGGTAAACGGGCATCACTTGCCTCCTAGATTTGACTTTCAGTGTCGTATATCCTGACATCTTGTGCAATGTTTCAATAAAAGTGTGGCAGTTTCTTTGGTTCGTGCTCACTTGATCTAGTTGATTTGGTTGGGGAAAATGCCTCCACTCACCTATTTCTGTTTGCTTTTTTACGGATTAATAAACAAACTCTGCTTGGTTCGTTGATTTAACTGTTCACTAACAATTTTCCTCCTTTAAATCTGTACTGACCGCCTTGAGCTATAGCCTGATGATATTTCTTTTTCACTTGCAACTACTGTCTTGTGCTGCGCACTTTATGTCCTATTGTGGACCTCGCCCCATTTAATCCCATCTAACTAACCAACCTATATTAATCCGAGACGGAAAATCAGAATGTGCTATGTACTTCAATGCAAAATAGTTTATAATTGTTCACACATTCAAAAACTATATAACATATCTTTATGACCAGTGGTGAGGGAACGTTTTTGACCTGAAATGTCTTATATTTCAGAATGTGGCAACAGTTTGCACCAGAATCATACCGACGAAAACTGTTTTATTTATAAAACAAGTACATTTATTATACTAATACGATTCCATAATGCCACGAATTTCTCATTCCTAATCTGGAGAGTCTTAGTTGTTTCGATTAACATTTTATGTTTTAATCCTGATTAGACTTCTTGTATTAGAAATGCTTGCATTTTTTAACAGTTTATAATAAAATAATACGGTTATTTTATCTTTCCTTAAAGACAATTTTAGTTTTAAGTTGCTTTTCCACCTTCAAATTTTCCACTGGTTGCACGCATTCTTTATCTGTATGAAAGAATGAATCTTCTAAACTATTCTTTTCATTGTTCCATCACGTCATTATCTACCATCACCTTTATTTTCGAAAACAATCATCATATCGGTAGTGAATCTTTTCCTATCCAATTATTTTCTCGCAAGAGGATAAGTCTCTTTATAAAATCCAGTGAAGCATCAAGTCACATGAATTGCCCCAGAAGTATATCTCAATTTACACTTAATTATTTGGAGTAGCCTTTTGTAATCGTTGTACTCTTGCATGTGTATGATATTCATGAACTGTTAAAAGTAGTATACTTTCGAAAAATTATCTGAACCGTGCACAAAATTATGCAATAATGCCATCGATAAATTTATAACAAACGTTTATTCATTAATTAAATTCGGAATTAGCCCTGATGAACTAAAAGAAATATCGCTTACCCTTTTCTCATTTTTAAACAAAGGTTTACCCTTTCCCATGACAAATTTTAATTTCGTTCTTGGAAAGAGGAAAATGTTGGTATTTATTCTGAAATGTATATACGTAAATTAACTTGGACCTCTACTGTCCCAAAGAAATATTTTTGGCCTATTCTTTTTTTAAATATTGATCTATATTTCTTGGCAAATTTCAATTACACATATTACTGCAACCTGAATTAACATTTGATTTTTCTTTCCTCCCCGCAGCCTTATGCTGTTCGTCAGCCACGTCTTGCAATCTCGGTTGCTTCTGTCAGCCACTCTATTGCAGGACACACATGCGCGGAGCTTACAAAATCTCATCCTAGCAGCTTTTGACCTGTCGCGTGACCTGGCCATCACACCAAAGAGGATACGTTACGCGAGACAACGCGAAGAGGCCCTCTACAGATCTCTGTTAGATCTCTCCCATAACAAACAAGACGAAATAAGGAACATGATCGTAGCTACAACAAGACAAATCAGGGAAGACGTTCTTAAAAAAGCAGCTAACTTTCAGTTCCAAGGTAGGTCGCATAGTTTTCTAAATAATGTTCTCTGTTTGCCACAAAATTACATCATTGACATAGAACCGCCTAGTGGCCGTGTTAAATTGTGTTTCATTGTAAAAACTACGCTACTTTAGCCCTCTAAAAGCTGATTGTATTGTTCTCCTACTATAATCCACATTTCTCCGTACTTGTGCTTTTACTTAAAATACAAACAGCGGCTTCTTGCTAATACTTTACTGTGTGACCAGTTGGCTAAGTGGAGATAAATGCATGCCCGACTCGCCTGGCTGGTCAGAAATACCTTAAAATAAATAAAATTAATACCTCTTAAATTCTTGCAACTAGTAAATCGCTCTCATTTTTCATGTCTCTGCCAGACGAGTTGTCACAAAATAAAGTCTCGAAAGTTTTTCTTGGTAACAATCAACAGAAAAACAAACCATGCTATCTGTTAAAATAATAAATCTGACTCCGGCTACTGAAATCGGCTTCTTTTGTTATTAAATACTCAAACGCAAAACAATTTTTTCTTGCTTTAAGTAAATCCAAAATCATTTCAATTTTGAAATAATTTTCCTGTGGTAGACATGATTCACAGTCTACCGGAGAAATGCTAGAAATGTTTCCCTTTCGTACAGAGCTAGCAGAATTTTAAGAAAACAAGCAATCGATAAAATTCTGCACACTTTCAGTTCATGGTGAATAAATAACGAAATTGTATTCTTTGCTCTCCTTGTAGGTGCTGTATTAGACGAATGTATGAAAGAACCCTTAACCGCTCGAGCTGTCCATTTGTGCACGAGTGAAATCAGAGACATGGTTATTGACCAGGTCAACAATGCAGTGTCAGCGAAATTGGCTTGCTCTATCGAATGGTTGCAGGAAAAATTCACAGGTAAGAACCAGCTTTTAAATGCTTACTTACTCTTTGTATAGCAGGTTTGGTAACGTACTTTTTATTTTTGGAACAAATATTAAAATTTACTAGTTTCTGGCAACTGGTTGTACTTGGTGATTTGCTCAATATTTTTCATATCTTAAAATCTTTGTTGTTAAAAAGCTGGGGAATTTTAAAATTAAGAATAGTGTGATATATGACTGGTACATATTTGAATTGTTTATTAAGTATCCCATTAAATTTATGGGGGGAAATATGCATATAATCACTTAACTAGTTACATTTGATCCAGGTATTATGTAGTATTAAGAAACGCTATCAATCTCTGGAATACATTTTTAAACGTAGGCGTCAGCATGACTGATCTTACAACAACGAATATGATTACATATTTTAAAATTAATCATTAAGATTTTAATATTATTGAAACCATAGAACAAAGCATTAATTTCATATGCAAATGCAACAAATGAGTCGTTATTTTTAAAAATTTTAAAATGTACGTAATAATTGCTTACTTTTCAACAGTTGTAAAATTTGTTACTTAATCTGAGCTGATTTGAAAATCATTTATTTATCTTATTCACGGCTAATGTAGCATTTTCGAGCCATTAATTTATTTTGTAGAATAAGATTTATCTATTCCGTGAAAACAAATTAATAGTATTATACAAAAGATTTAAAATTGTGCGACAATTTTTTAAATTGATTGTAGAAATTAATGTTACAAAAGCACAATACTGGCTGAGAATGTGTTGAAAATTAACCTGTCCAGTACTAGAGTATGTATCATTGTTATGGACCAAATGGCCTTAATTCAAGCAAACACAACGTGACGAAGATTTTTTTTTAATACTTTAACTCAGTTTCATCTCTGTTTATATCAAGCAAATTTACTTGTTTGGCTTAGATATTTTATCTGTTCCTTTATTCGCGTGAAGCTCCTTTACTTCATATGTATTTCAAATGCTGAACTACTAAGAAAAATGAATAATTGCATGTCTAAATCTTAACACATAGTTTTCTCCTCTTATTAGGCACACTGGAAAGATGCCTTCTCAGCCTTGAACAGCTGTGCTCTGACGGTGAAGAAAGCACCAAACACGCCAGCGCAGCGCTTAAACACATTCTTTCAGCTGCATATCAGGTAAGACATTTTTATTTTTTAATAAACTTGTTGTGTTCCGTTTATTCATTCTTGTTTGCATCAATTTGTTTTCGAATATTTCGAAATCCGTGAGGGTCAATCTTTAATTGATGAACATATTGCGGTTTTTTCTGTTTTTAATGACTGCAATTGTGTGTGTGTGTGAGAGAGAGAGAGAGATTATGAAAAGAGAACTGTTTATGCATTCTTTATAACTGCGCATATTTAGAAAATAAGTAACAAGATTTAATTTTTCAGGTGGAAGTCTCTTTTAGAAATAGTGCATCGATATTTTGGTTTTTCATGCAAAAGATGCAACAGGTGAGAAAAATATTTTTAATGTTTCCGTAGCTTCAGTATTTTTCTAGCAACACTTGAATTTCTTGCTTCCTTGACATAAAATATTTCATGATAGTTTGTCTGGCAAATTGGAATATTTTGTAAACATTCTTAGATAGAGTGCGGGGCTTGTATAAAATTAATTTTCATTGGGGAGTTTTTTTTAAGCATGGATATTTATGGCACAGGATATTTTTCATGTTTAGTTATTAAAAAACATTGTTAATTCTGATTCAATAACATAATTAAAAAGGGTTCTAATGAAACGATTTTTATTGTTTTCTGTGTGCAGTTCTGATTTTAAAAAAATTATCGGCACGACAGGTTGTTGTTTTTTAATGTAGATCCAGCTGTTGTGTAGCTTAATAGAAATAATTGCATATCTGATCAAACGGAAGGTTTTAAAAATTTTTGTGCATATAAGCCTAACGGAAGTAATCGAATTTCTGAGAAACTGAGTCTATAAAAAGTTTTTACGTAAAATCATACTTATTCATGAAACTAGCAAACAGTTCAGGAAAATATCGGAAATAGCAGAGTTAAACTCATATCAATATTTGAAGATCAAACATTCAGAAGAAATACATTAGAACAACGTCTTCAAAGTCGTATGAAGCGTGCAAATCAGTTTGCGTAACAATTTATATATTCTATGCAAAATTTCTTTAAATATATCAGATGCTCGTGAAAATCTTCCCTTTGTGTTTCGTGACTGAAACTAGCCTTCAGCTGACTTCCGTTTGATAACAAAACTGCGCCAAACGGAATCGCACGCGCTAAGAATAGACACAAGCATATTTCCGATGATGTGCCATCCCGAAATCTAGTGTTCGATGGCCTAATTTAGCAAAGATTTTGTTTGCATTTCGCTCCGGCAATGGCGCGCTGTGAAATGATGTAGAAAAATTCTGTGACGGCCGTGCGTTTTTACTTGTAGTTAAAAGAATTTTGAATTTTCAGTAGTTTTCTAGTTGCCGATACTACGAGTTTAGAACATTTTATTTTTAAGTATTTTGTAAACAAATCGCATAAATTTTTATCGAAAAACAAATATATAACCTATCGGTTTCAGCAAAACTGTATTTTTTTTTTTTTCGGTTTATTAGTTGAGACAAGGCATGTGTGTACCTCGACCACTTCATTAGTAACTTTTTCTTTAGATTTACGTTATAATTATAAAACAAATATAGAAATAAATAGGTAAATAAAGTAGAAGCAAAAAAAAAAAAAAAAAAAATCCAGATTAAAAAATAATCTTTCAGAAATTGAAAAAATAATCTTTCCGAAAATTATAAATATGCAAAATAATGCAGTTGAATTCTAACTTCATTTTCAAAATTATTTTTAGTATAAACTTATTATTGATTTACAAAAATGAAACACATAATCATAAATGCAAATTTCTGCTTATTGAAGAGTCTAATGAAAGCAGGTCTTGCTGCGATATACTGCCGGTTTCAGAATGAAGCGCAAACTTCAGTTAGTCCATATTTGAGATTAATATTATAATTTGTCGATATTTTCCCCCAGTTCTGAGAAAATATGATTGAGAATAAAATCATTTTCATATGTAAAATGCATTATTCAAGTCTGCGTTTTACTTATAACTAACTAGCAATATTAATTTTTTTCAATTAAAATCTTTTATTATAGCTTGCCGAAGTCCTCCCGTGGAAACTCCCTTCAGCCATCGATTCTCAATGGAAGCAGGAGATTGCCCTCAGGATGCTGTCTAGTTTGAACGAATCTCACTTGGCTAGGTCGATTTGCCACCAGCTTCAGCAGAAAGTAAAAGCTTCCCACGAGAGGTTTGTTGCGTCGCTAACGCAGCTGGAAGAAAGACACCTTGACAGGCTTGAGCAAAGAGAGAATGAACGAAGAAACGTAAGAGCAAAAAATTGAATTAGTAAAACTTGCTGTTGTTAATAAAACTTGCGGAGTTACGTTATTATACCCGTGGTGGATCAATAAAAGTTTAAAGGGAGGAGCGATGCAAGTTACCAGATTTGGATCACTGTATTTTTTACATGTTCATTTTTTTATCTTGAACCCATGTTTAACCTGTTATCATTAAAAAGACTGGACGGAGAAGACTCTTTGATGATCTTTGAATGCTCCACAGCGTGAAGCATTCACAGAACCATTCTGGAGAGCAATATGAAGAAGGGGTTAAAAATGGGTGTTTAAGTACGCTCAACAGCGGGGACCGGACACCCTGGTGATCCTAATCTCACAAATCGGAACTTTCTAGAAGTTGCAGCGTGGTGAAGTAAAATGAATTTTTATTCCATTCTCAGGGAAATTTGAAGTAATAGGGGCGATAACATGAATCTTGAAAGGAACAGAGAATAACACGCATACACAAAATATTTCAAATATAAGTGTGTGTGTTTTATTCAAAAAGAATACATACAGTATAAAGCACAAAAAGTATAAGTTCGATCATATATTAGGCGCTGTTGATTAGTAGACCCAAGTTATTCAAAAGTATTTATACGCAAAAACTATATTTGGATGCAAAATTGGTAGTGAACAAAAATGAAATTGATAAAGTAATTAAAAAACTCTGTAAAAAAACACACATAAGAAGTAATAGGTAAGAGGATATGCACGTTTCGTTCAAAAATTGTTTTCACCTTCATCAGTCCAAGCCCTTCGTCGTAAAGAACACAGTCCCTGTGTTCTTTACGACGAAGGGCTTGGACTGATGAAGTTCAAAACAATTTTTGAACGAAACGTGCGTATCCTCTTACCTATTACTTCTTATGTGTGTTTTTTACAAAGTTTTTTAATTGCTTTATCGTTTAACACCAGTATTTTGAGTGATTTTTCAAAAATGAAATTGTTCATTTTAATCAACTGTAATTTTTTATGCATCCTCTTACTCATTATATTTTGGAAAATTTTTGGCATTCTATAATGAAGTAATTTCCCAGTAACTAAGTTTCTCGAACTTAAAACATTCTTTGATTATTTAACATTCTGGTGTACGGCACTTTTAAGATGAAGCCAGCTAAAGAATGGTGGGGTGCACAGTTTCTGCAATTACAACTGCTTTCTTTTCTACACTAAATCCTTTCTTATTATATATGTATACTTATTTATTTATTTACTTTTAGGTTCGTTGCCTTTACGCTCCGCAAGTGGCAAAACTGTCATTAGAAAGTTCCTCTTTGAAAGACATGATTCAGTATGGTAAGAAACTTTCCAACTTTCATCTTAATCTGGAAATAAACTATTTACAAGAATTTGGTTATTATTTTAAAATTAAGTGCATTCGACTTTTGATCCTAAACTTTGAATTCTTCCTTTCAGGTATGCCACCCTTAGGCCAAGAATTGGGGCGAGGCCACTTTGGAATAGTTTACTCGTGTAAATCATGGGGTGGTCAAACCTCACTGGCTGTGAAAAGTGTAGCATTGCCCACAAACAAACACTGGTACAGCTTAGCTATGGAATTCTTCTATCACAAGTAAGTCCTATTAACTTATTCTCTTTTGAAATCTCAAAGTAATTTGCCTAGTGGCAATGTTATTTTAATAAACATGAATGTCGGGATTATTTTTTTTTCCGGGAACATTTTAATAAATGTGAATTAGAAATAAAAATTGTTAAGTCCGTAGATTAAAAAAAAAAAAGTTGCATGACTCGCTAGAGCTGTTTACAGGTGCATTTTTAATATACGCTCTACCAGGTCACTAAAACACCCTCAATTTTTTCAAATGCAGGTTGTGCCTCAAAAGTCGTCACTGAGAGGGGAAAACAATGAAGTTATTCAAAACGACGTGAGTAAAGCCACTTACCTTCTCGTGCAATTAAACTGTGTTTTTCTGTTATTTTTTTTTTTAATCCTTCAAGTAAAATCGTAAGCAAAGAAATGCGTGTACGTTAGGCGAAGGGGACAACAAATAGAAGTACTGGATATTTGCTTGATTTCACAAAAGACCTCCTTTTTGTAATATGTGTAAATGCTTAAATGTATATGATTTTATGTAAGTGATTGTTGTAGTTGAAGTAGAAAGTAGCAGTCCGAGAGATACCAAGGTCTGATGTTACCGGTAATCGCACATGGCTATTTGTCTTGGAGAAAAATTACTTCATGTATTTGAACACGTTCTATGGGCATTTTCCTTCAGATGTATACTATGTAACCAGTGTGAATACTTTTTATTACTTTCGTTCGGTAGAATCAGAGTACTCAAACTGCGAAAAAAAAAGCTATATCTTTACTATAAATTTAAAAATATGGAAGGTGTGAAAATATACTTTTGTTACTTTTAATTTAAAAAACTATCAACATTAATTTAAAGCCTCACGCTAAACTCTTACACTTTATACACTGTTAATAAAAGTAGTAAACATTTCACTATAAAATAATGCTGAATTGGCTGCATTTTCTTTCTATGGAGAAACGTTGAGCCATGATTCGGTGCTTAAGCTGGTCATTTAAACCAAATCATGATAAGTTTCTCCATGGAAAAGATGCAGCTAATTTAGCTCCATTGTATGGTAAAACGTCGAACTTCTTCTATTAACGGTGTAAAAAATATTAAGAATTTCATCGAAGAATGATTTATGAAAAAGCTATATACATTTAAAATATGACTGTTTAAAGCAGCAGACCATAATCATGAGCATGTTCCATCCAAAACAAAAGTTCTTATAGACCATTCCGTATAAAATAATAAACTACACCAAACTCTTAAAGTCTCATAAACATCGTATAAATTACCATTTATGAAAAAGTAAATTGAATCTTTTCTCTTTAGAACTAATTTCTTATTAAAATACATTACGTGTTTAACTTTTTTAAAATATTTTACGAGCGTTACGTTCATTATTTATGTATTAGGCTCTAATGATCTCTATTTTTGAAACATCCTGCCATTTCCAAAATCCGTGTTCCGTTACCCTAATCTGTGCACAGGTCTGCCGAAGTTACTAAAATTAACTCGGGCTGGTTACTTAAAGAGTCAACTGCAATGATCACCTGATACACAAATGCTTGCAAATTTCAGTGTCAAGAAACCTAAATTGCACGTTCATTTTTCAGAAATACCCCAGAGCATCCTCGCATCGTTCGCCTATGCGGAACTGTGATAGATTACAAACACGACAGGCGACCGACAGTTTTGCTGATTATGGAGAGGTTGCACAGAGATCTGTATTCGGCCCTGTGGAACGGCCTGCCCTGGATGCAAAGGCTTCAGGTAGGCATCTCTTTTGAAGAAGCCATTAAGTTTAAAAAACTATGCAGTTTAAGCATGGTTGTTTAACGAACGTTTAACCCTTTGAAGAGCAACCATTTCCCAATGCTGAAAAAAGGGCAGCCTTTTGCCATCGTTCGATTTAACTACCAGCAATATGGTGGTCGATCGGATCGTTCATCGCATGCCACAGATCTAGAGATCACTTTTTGACACAGCCTAGCTTAGCGCCCATAGCCAGCTGTGTCAAAAAATGGTCTCTATATCCTTCTTGCTGGTAGTTAAATGGAGCGATGGCAACGGCTGCCCTTTTTTCCGCATTGGGCAGTCTATCCAGTTGTTCTATATCAATGTATATTTCCATCGTATTCTTCCATTTTTCAGCGAGGTGCCAGTGCAGTTAAAAATAATTCTGGCAATTTTAGAAATAATCGACAATTTTTATGAGAAATGATGTGCTAAAAAGTAAAGGATTCTCGTGTAACTATGTCACCCTCACAAGTATTTTTATAGAAATCAAATTTATTCTTCGTGACTGACAACAGTCAAAACGTCAGAGTTTTGTGTCCTCACCTAGAGGACACCGTGCGTTAAAGGATTAAATATAGTTTGAATGAACGTTTTTAAATCGCGCATATAGAACTGAGGCGCGTAGTTTAAAAAAAAAAAAAAACTGGCTCAATCCATGGAAACGTTTTTCTACCGTTTTGAACAAGATTTTATCCATTAGGCTTTGCATTTATCCATTAGGCTTTGCATTCCATTAGGCTTTGCATTTATCCATTAGGCTTTGCATTCCATTAGGCTTGCTTAATATTTTCTGAATCTATTGATTAAAGCTATTGATGCAGTGATTAAAGAAAAAGTGTCTTATTTGCTTTAACCTATACTCATACCTTCATCACAAAAACTCAGCGATGCAGATTGGGAACTCTGCCTTCGCGTCTTTGTAACAAAGAGACAGCTTAATTATGCGTAAGTATATACCCCAACGAGATTGCTCTGGAAAATGTTTTTATAGATGATGCGTTCAGCATGTTATGTCTCTTGATTCAATTTTTAGGAATCTAATAAAACCCTTGAGTATTTTTTGTGGGCTGAGATTTTTCACAACAATTATTCGTTTTGGAGAAGATTCTAGATATTCGGGCAACTGACTTCGATTTCAAGTGGCAGATGATAGTTTAAAGCTTTTTTTAAAACTTATAATTCTCTTATGATGTTATCTAGTAATATTTATTTAACTAAACCTTTTGTTCATTAAAGTTATGTTTAAACGTATCTTCTTATGAACAAAATCAAATCTTTTTTCAGGTTGCCATTGATGTAATTCAAGGCATTAGATATCTTCACAGTCAAGGCCTTGTTCACAGAGACATAAAATTGCACAATGTCTTGGTAAGTTTGTGATTGAATAGCTTCAAACAGCTTTTACGCTAAATAATATTTTACTTTACGTACCATACAATACTAAATAAGATAGTAGAAAAAAAATAAAATGTTGTTTAATTTTACTACAATTCTTCAAAACTTTTAAGCATGTTTTGGCAAATTAAAGTGGGGAGCTTCAATAATCTTTAAGTACTTAAATTTGCGTATATTAAGTGTTTTATGAATAATTTTAATTCTATGTAAAAGTTTGTTAAACATTTTTAGATATTTCCAACCAACAGTTAAATTTAAGTGAACTTCTAAATATAACATTAAAAAGCATTCACTGAACTAGGTTCGTTCCTTAGAAGTCTTGAACTCAGATTTTCACTTAATCTCAAAAGTAATTTTTTTTTTACTTGTGTGACTATATTTACTTAACTAGACCAACCTTAATTATTCAAACTCTAACAGAGTATTTAATTTACTCTCTAAATGATACTTTTGATTGTTGAAATATGAAGTCGTTTTACTCAAGGATTAGCTTCTTAATCCAACTTGAAATATTGCAATCTTAATTTAAAATTATTTGTCCGTTAATCATTCGAAGGCAATAAAGTATCGGCTTTTCTTGTATCAACAGTACATTTTTGTTTGAACTTGGGCTGCTTCTCATGTTCAAATGTATTTTCTTCTTTATACAGCTTGATAAGGAAAATAGAGCCAAGCTCTCTGATCTTGGATTTTGCAAGGTTGAAGTAATGATGTCCGGTAGTGTTGTAGGCACCCCCATTCACATGGCTCCAGAACTGTTGACGGGACACTATGACAATAGCGTCGACATTTATGCGTTTGGAATTCTGCTGTGGTATCTCTGTTCCGGACAGCCCCGCTTGCCTTATGTATACGAACAGTGTTCGCACAAGGAGGACCTCTTTGCACTCATCAAGAGAGGTAAATAGACGTCTCTTTCTTAACATGAAATAGCAAAAATGGTAGATATGGGAGCAAGATTTCAAAGAAATTTCTTGTTTAACGATATCTAAACATATTCAGCTAAAATGTCTCTCCGTATTTTATAAAAACGCTTTAGTAGAGCACATACTCTTATAAAACTTAAGAATGTTTTTCGCATTTGTTATATCTATTTTTCCTCCCAAGGGAAAATCAAAACTATACCTAAAAGGTTTAAAAGAGTCGGAATTATTTTACAACAAAAGATGCAGTGACTACAGTAATTGCTTTTATCGTCAAATCTTTTCTAGAAATGTGTGAGAATCGAAGAAAAATAGCTTCGAATATTAATAGAGAAAGATATTCGTACTGTCCTGAAAACCATGATTTAGTATCTCAAATTAAGTTTGAGAAACAGAAAATTACTTTTGCCTTAATGTAGTGCAGTGGTACGTATTTCACATACGTTTTAAATATAGACTGCCACTGTTCATTTTTAAAGAACAAAAGATGTATGCATACTTGTTGTTTGTAACTTGCAATTCACACTGACAAAGTGAAAGAGTAATTAAATTTATAACTGTAAGACACACAGGAATGAAATTCATAGCACATTTTTCGTAAAACTTATCAAACAAAAAATGTTGGAAAGGAATAAAAAATTACTGGTTCCTTTAGCATAAAATATTTTGTTAATTTTTCTCAAATTAGTCTGCAAAACTGAATGCATCCTCTTCTGCTTGCAGGAATGCGACCTGAGAGGCTGCCTTATTTTGATGAAGATTGCTGGGACTTGATGAGCGAATGCTGGCATGGAGACCCGTCCAAAAGACCTCTTCCCGGGGAAGTAGAGCGCAGACTGGAGGACATAAAGCTGAAGTTCTCCCACCACAAAGCTTTCATCAAGTCGGAATTGAGCTGCAACGAACTTACCATATCGCATGGATCGGACTGCTGGTCCACGTACCATGACAATTCGTCTAGATCATATACTATTGTGAGTGGGTCTTACGCGGGATGACCGAGACCTTCCACGTAGTCTGATTTTTTTTCACGCTGTAAAATCCATAACTCAGTTGGATGAATGAATCTCTTTCTGATCACGATGTTTTACATCAGCCACATTTGTATTTATAGATTGCGAGAAAGTATGTGTAAACATCTGAGCACTTTTCGGAAGCAACTTTTGTGTTTCCTCAACGAAAGATAGACGACTCCGTGACTTTGCTGCAGCTAAAACAAACTTTGTATTTTAAGGACTGGTTAAGTTTTTAATGCCTTGTGACGGGATTTGGCAAGTCAGATGGCGCGCGTGTGTGTATGCGTGGAGAAGACTCTTTGTCAACCAGTTTCATTCTGTTCTGTTGAGGAGCCTCCTCAGGTGAAAATAAGCTGAGCGAATGCAACTATCCAGTATTACTCAACTCGTGATTGTCCAAAACATCTCTACTCAATTTTTTTAATCATAAGATGCCTTATGAACAGTCAGGGGAACTCCCTAATGTTGTCGATACAGTATTTTTTAATAAGCATATCTTTGTATGAACTGCGCACATGGTTCTTGGATCGGGAGCTGAAATAATTTAAAAAAGAGAAAAAAAAAAGTAATCTTTCATATATCAACTTTACATTTGAATCTATATTTTTCTATTTGTCTTTTGTGAGTGTCATTGTTGAATTTTGTAAGTTTGTCCAAGTGATTTTTTAAGCTAATTTATATTCGATACAGGTTGTATGTTCCACATTTTAGTTTTCCTAAATGTTAAAAATTACGTGAAAATATTTATATACTGTTAACGGACTAAAGCAATTTCCTTTTCAGTTATTAATTCGCTTTTCTGTTTTCAGTATGTAAATAATTTTAAACTTTCAGCAATATAACTATTCCGAATCAGTATTTTTAATTTATGCTCTTTGTCAGTAAATTGAATTCCGCTGGATTCAATTTTTAATAAATAAACCGCGGAAAATCTTCTGCAAAGAGTTCAACACTTTAATGCGCGGTAATCGAGCCGAGAAACATCACCCCTTTCACTGTTAGTTGAAAACAAAAAGGGGAGTTAAATCTTCCCAACGTTGTGAAAAAGTGCATCCGTTTGCCATCGCTCGATTTAACTACAATTAATATGGCGGTCGATCGAATCGCCTGTCGTGTGCATGTTGCTGGTTGTTAAATCGAACGACGGCAAGGGTTAAATAGGATAAAAACCACTTAGGTGCCAAATGTCCAAATTTTAAAATAGTTGAATCGTGCGCTATATTTGTGTTGTGTCCCGGTCCTAATTAATATTCCTTTTTTAATTAAATCATGTGTTCATAAAAGGGATAATGTGTTTCATTGCTGAGAAGCTTTAATGTTCTTGTCATATGATATAAATGTCATGTCGTGTTATCAACACATAACTGCTGGGCAGATTTGTGTTTCTTTAAAATTTTAATAAAGTTTTTTTTCTTATACACTATTTGATTTAATGTTTTCTTTATTTAATCGAACACTTTTTTTTTTCAGTATTCAATTACTTAAAGAATAACATGAAATGGTAGTAATTTCATTTTCAACAGACCTCAAAGAGATTATCATCAAATCGTCGGATTTCTTTTCTTTTTTTATGCATGTTCAACGATAATTTTTTAACACGTACCATAATTTTTTATAACTCGAAAGGGGGCACTCTAAGTCTCGTCTCATTAATTTGGTCAAGTTCGGATGATATTTTCATTCAGAAAATTGGGGAGATGCCTAAAGGATTGCCAGGAAAGATGTGTAGCTGTAAGTCAAAAATCACCTAAGTCTGGCACTTTTGGCACCATAAAATAAGTTTTCTAAACTGAATCCATCTTGGTGGTATAGTCTATATTGGTCGAGAAGTTACCAAACCCTATTCTTTTGTAATGAGGATATTTCGTTTTCGTGACGTAATTGGATCATTTTTTTCCTTAAAAAAAACTTCTTGATATTGTTTTATAAATAAATCAAAGCTGATGTCTATAGCCTTAAAGTGTTCTCACAAAAGAACCTGATTATTGACATTCGATAAACAAAACTCCACATTTCGGGGGAGGTGGGCGGTTTTAGACAACTATAGCCCACCTACTGGCCACGTCCTTGTGTGTGATATCAGAGTGTTTCCCAACCAGCAGTTCGAAAGAAACTGAAGAAATTAATGTCCTATTAATGGTTATTCAAACCTCCCAACTACTTTACACAAATATAAATTTAAATACATAAAAAATTTATATGTACACATCAACAAAGCATATTTAATTATTTCAAATTAGGATGCACAATTCAATATTTTCAGCCTCGTGCTAATAAGGGGAGGGGTTATTGTTTAGTAAGTTTTAGACTGCCTTCTGTTTGCGAAAACATTTTCCTATTTTCGCGGTTAACAGTTGTAAAAGGTTGAGATACTTTCCATTTTGTTTACGTAATACAGGGTAATCGGAAACAAATGGCCGGATTTTTAAAATTTATATTACCGAAACTTTCGCATATTACGATAAGCGACACACTAAGTAAAGAATAATTCGAGTAACCTTTTTTACAGACAGCATTGAGAACCAGGCATAATTTAAATTAGGTTTTTTTTGCCTATTTTGTCTTCTAATGCGTCAGTTAAAGCATATTAGTCATTTAAATAGGAAAAAAAAGTTAGAGAATTTTCAACGTGTTTCTAGTCATGGGTCATTTCTGACTATAATTTACATTAGTTTCAAAAACTAAATATACTTATGGCTAGTTTAAATAATAAGTGAAATATTAAGACTTAATAAAAGATTTATCTTTAAATTTCAGTAAAGATATCAATTAAATTTGAAGGGGTGTGGGTGTATCAAGATAGCTCTGTAAAAATTTATGTAAAGGGCTATTTTCATGATTTTTTTTTTCTAGTCTCCCAATAATGATAGAAATGCAACTTCTATTTTTAAAAAAAATCAACTCATCTTTTAACTTATCTTATAATTTTTTCAAGTCAATATTGATGAAATTTCATTTTTTGAATAAGTTTTTAATTCGATGTTCCCAATTGGGAACATTGTCCTGTAAAAGGTTAAAAGCAGGCGGAAAGGCTGGTGTTGAGGCTGTTCTTTCTGGAAAACATGCAGCTTTGGAACATCTTTTCTAAAAAAATTAATTGTGCTAGAGACTTGGAAAAATTTATAATGTCTCTTTACAAGTTATACTGCGAACTGTAACAATGACCCTACGGTGGTTACGAAACACTCATGAAAAAATACTAAACACAGGGCCTTATTATCGCATGGGCAAATCGAGACTTTGCCAAGGCCCCCTGCTCAAAAGGGCCCCCAATTTCAAATATTGTTCTGATATATATTTTTATATCAACATTTTTTGAAAAATAAAACAAATTTGCTAGATGGGGGAGCCCCCCAAATTCATCAATGCCCGGGGTCCCCGTTAGTCATAATCGGGCTCTGGCTAAACATATACGGAATTTCGCAATAATTCCCTGAACAGGTCCTTCCTCGGCCCATTTTTGAAGGCGAACTTAGAGCTTATGAAATTTTTCCGAAAGTTGCATGTTCCATACAGCTATATTGCTACATAGTAAAAAAATTCAGAAACGTTACATAATCATAGCGGAAAGGTTTCCGAAAGTATAGCGTAACCTACCGATGCTCTACTCGAACTCACGATTTCGGAAACATAACCCATATTTCGGGGTAAAGTATTTACGGGGGAAAGGAAATCTTTATTTGGGACTTCGCGCGCATGCGCCAAGAGACAGAGAGATAAGAGTGAACGCGTCTTCCCTAATAGCACAGATGGTCACAAGAGTCGCTGTGACGTCACAGAGGGTCACAATTGTCACAGGACTGTCACATTGTAACTTCTTGCACAGCCCGATTATGACCAACAGGGGCCCCGGGCATTGATGAATTTGGGGGTCCCCATCTATAAAATTTTTCTTTTTCATAATATTTTGACATATAAAAGAATATTTCAGAACAACATTTGAAACTGGGGGCCCTGGGCAAAGTTCCGATTTGCCCATGCGATAATAAGGGTCTGGTAACTTGTGAGTGATGTAACTTCACTGTGTGGTCACTGTGAAGTTTATTTGTGACCAGTCACCAGGTGACGTCGCCGGATGAATACTTAAATGAAACGGATGAATACTTAAATAAAACAGCACATTATCTCCTGAAAATAATTTATGTGGAACAAAAAAGATTTAGGATTTTTAATTTATATTTATTAATTATGGTATTTTCTTTCCATTTACAAAATACTTCAAAAAAATTTAAGTTTCCAAAACAAGCCGTACCACAAATAACTTTTGCAGCAGTCAGTTTACTTATAAAGCAAAATTCGGCAAGCGAATCGCAGCGTCGCGGTAGCGTGCTGTCTTATAGGCCCGTCTGTCTTCGGTTCGATTCTGATCGCTGCGCTCCTACGCGCTCCTTCCGTTAGTTTGGTGGTGCCATCCAGTTGATGTTACTTGAAACGCTTCATATAGTGCATGTTACTTTTTCTGAAAAACTCAGAAAGGTTACTCGTTAATTCGGAAACCTTTCCGAAATACACGGAGAGGTTACTCAATATTTTACCAAAATATACAGAAACGTTACCCATCTTTTCCAGAAACCTTACCTAAAATGCAGGAAAATAGGTAAATATGTTTCCGACATATGCAGAAACGTTTCTAAATACTTTACCCGCCTGGTTCGGAAACGTTTCCGCAATTTTAAACTACAAGAGCTGCCCCATTTTTGGGGTAACGATTCCGAATTTTTTTTTTTTTACCGTGTAGTCCATAGTGCATTGAGTGAAGAAGCATTCTTAATTATTTTTGAGTATTTAATATCATTGGTTTGCTTTTAACGCTGTTCAAAGATCCCGCGGCGACGATCGCTCTTCAGGTGAAACACCCTTAAGAGCAAATTAAAAATAATTTTGTTAGAACACTGATTTAAAGGAAAACAGTTGTGTCAAACTCCATACGTACGTTTAGGGCGGCCCGTTCTTCCGCCCTTCTTCAGCATCAAAGTCGCCATTTCTGTTTGCTTTCCTTCCGTCGTAGGGCGAACCCTTTGTGCCACCCGAAACGTACGTACAGAAATTGGTTCTGTCTGTGTTCTGAAAAGTTAATTTTTTTTTAATTGATCGAGCGTTTTAATATGTGCATTATTTTGGCGTATAATATTAACATTTTTTAGGTTTATAGCAAAAATAGAACAGAGATTTACTAACGAAATTCTCTTCTGTTTTGTATAAACAAACACCATCAGTTTAATGTATAGCTTCTCTCTAGTTGAAAAAACGTATTTTAGAATTTTAAAAGGATTGTTTAAATTTGCTAAGCAATTAAAATTTAAATCGATGTTGTAATACAATAGATTGTGCGCTGAATGCATAGAGTTCATAAATTTCTCGTGCTTTAAACTTCTTAAAAGGGAAAAATTACCTTAGAAATAATAATTTTAAATATATTGGAGAGCTTAATGCAGCCATGGTGATGATACGATAGCTTTCAAGAAGACTGAAAATTGTTATAACTCAACAGTTATAGGAATTGTTATTGCTCACCAGAGGGATATTGCACAACACAAAGGCAAACCATTGAGAATCCTTCCTGAAGAAATTTTTACATTAAGGAAAAATTACATGGTTACTGGAATGTAACATTTTCAAGAAATTTTAATTTTTAAAAACATTGATAATATCTGGAAAGAATAACTAATTTTCAATTTCGCCTTTTATTACACTGTAACTTCAGAAATGTTTCAGTCTATAGATAAAACAAAGATAAAATCTAGATGTTTCTGCTAAACTGACAATTTTTAACCAAATACTTGAGATATCGCCAAGTTGGGCTGAGTTTTACAGATTTATTTTTGGCCCTTCATTTGGGGATATTTCTCCAAAATGCGATAGTTTGTGAGATTTCGGGCATAATCGAAATAGTTATTGACTATGACTTTTAATGAATTGAAGGTATCCATAGACCTTAATGTATTGAAAATCTTTTGGGTAACCATTTTGCTGTGCGGTATAGCCAGCTGCGTCAAAAAAGGGTCTCTAGATCTGTGGCAAGCGATGAACGTTTCGATCGTCCGCCATCTTGCTGATAGTTAAGTCGAGCGATGGCAACAGGGTGGCCATAATTAAACTGCAAGTGTTCAAGGGAGGGGTGCTGGAGAGAAAACTACCCGGAATATTTCAGTGAAACTTGGTATCTACACGTTTCAAAACATGCGCAAATCAAATATGCAATTAAAAAAAATCCGCAATTTTCACCCGATAGATGGCGCTATATCGTGTTTCAATGCTTATAGAGGTCATATATGCAGATTTTAAGCCCATCGAACAGTGTAAAAACAAGACCCCATTGAGTAATGGTCCATCATGACTCTGAATAAGAAGGAACGTGCATTGTTAGTGAAAATATTCTATGAGATTGGTAGCAATTATTCAGCTACTCTGAAAGAATACCGGCGTATGAAACGATTAAGAAGAGGTCCAATGAGTGTCAATGAGAATAAATAATGGTTTAATTGTTTTCCAAAGCGTCTTTATGAATTGTTTAATTTGTGATCTTAATTTAGGTTAATTTTTTATTACATGTTACTGTAAAAATTTAATCACTGAAGCGAATTGTATGGAATTTTGATAAATTGTAAATGATGTTTTATATTATTTATATGCCTCTTAGAATGTCACTATGCTCTGTCTATCGGTTTTGGAAGTTGTATATGCCACCGGTGAGCTTTGAAATACGCTACAGCGCCATCTATCGGGTGAAAATCACGATTTTTTATTGCATATTTGACTTGCGCATGTTCTGAAACGTGTAGATACCAAATTTCACTGGAATATTCTCGGTAGTTTTCTCTCCAGCACCCCTTGAACACTTGCAGTTTAATTATGGCCACCCTGTATATATATATACATATGTGTGATAATTTAGTGAAGAATATACAGTTTGTACGGCAAAAAATTTCTCATGGTGGGAGGGGGGTTATGACCCCCTAACACCCCCCTCCTTGCCTACGCCCCTGTGCACAAATATTCCAATAGCCGTGGCAAATATTACTTACATATGTAAGTCAAAAATCCCCTAAGTCTGAAACTTTTGGCACCAAAAAATAAGTTTTCTAAACTGAATCCATCTTGGTGATATAGTCTATATTTGTCGAGAAATTACCAAACCCTATTCTTATAATGAGAATATTTCGTTTTGGTGACGTAATTGAAGCATTTTTTTTTGCCTTAAAAAAACTTCTTGATATCTTATAAATAAATCAAAGCCGATGTCTATAGCCTTAATGTCGAATATACAGTAGAGTCTCGCTTATACGACATAAAGGGGCCAGCACAATGTCGAATAATACGGAAGAATCAGAAAAAAGGCTTCTTAAATGCTAAGCACAGTAGCGGATCCAGGCGAGGGCCTAAGGGTCAGCCCCCCCCACACACACACACACAAAAGAGTAACATTCTACTTTTAAATATCTAAAATGATCATATTTTATTACTTAGCTCCTCCCAAAAGCATGCACATTGGCTTAGACTAAAATTTTGATTTATAGTACATTTTAATTGGGTGAAATAAACTTTTTTTTAAATTTAGCCCCTCCCGCCCAAAAAAACTCCGGATCCGCCACTGCTAAGCTACATTGTATCTTGGAACATAATGCATACATACATATATGTATTATTAAACATTACAATCTTATATCATAATAATGCCCAACAAATACAAGAAAACAATGGAGAAAATGATTTGAAAAAGGGAACTACGGTTACAGAATAATCTGTTGTCTGAATTTGCGAATGCCATATATTACACTTAAAGCTCAGTCCTGTGAAGATTTAAAGATATTTCTTATGGTAGTCTGTTTTCCTAATGAGTGCCGTTTCTTCGCTCCCAAATCTCAGCATCTTTGCAGCATTATTACGTAAATTCCTGTATAGCTTCTTGTTGATCAGTGTATTGAATTGCAGTCTCTAGAGCCTGTAACTCAAATTGTCAATCATGTCTCGCCCATCATCAATTTCGTCTGTCGCTGTAGTCTGTAGCTTCCTGCAGTAGTTCTTTTTAATCGCCCGACGAATTTTATTCGACGTCGAATAATACGGAATGTCGGATAAGCGAAGGTCGAATAAACGAGACTCTACTGTACCTAAAATTCTTATTTTTTCCTGCGGGGTATATCATATTTGCAGTAATATACTGTGTGTTTTACTTAATAATTTATATATATATTCACACTACAGCACCTTGAATTATGATTTTTGGTCTGTCGTTAGCTCGTTTCTCATTCCTTCACATCCAGCAAAATCTTTATTTTTCATTTCTTCCTCCGATTCATCTATTTCTTATTGTGTTTTCTTTAATTCGTATATCATAACATCTTTTCTTCGACTTTTACTTCTGCATTATCTTGAAGTTTCTTTGTATCACAAATACATAGTATAAATTGGTGCATTGTCTGATGTAGAGAAGAAGCATCGTCTTCCTCTATTAACAAACTATTTCTAAATGTAGCGTAAAAATGAGAATGAAATTAAGTTACAAATTACGCAAGTGGAAATACTACATGAAATGCCTACTTGATAGAATTTAAAATAATTTTTCATTTCCTTTTATCTAAGTATGAATGAAATCGTACTTGATGTGTGGAATGGTGTAAGGACAGTGGTGTTCGCAAGAGGGAGAGGGGGATTCAGTCCCCATGCCCCATAAGATAAAGTCATCTATTTTCAAATTTTAATATAATTTTAATAAGATTACGCATTTTAGTATAAAGTTTATGACTTCAACTTCCCTTCCCCATAAAAGGAGTCTGAGCTGTCCAATGCGTTAAGGATAGGGGATCCACATTTGCGAAATCTTGGATTGCGAAGTAGCTTTATACGATTTCTCGATCGATTGAAAGCTTGCAAAAATCGAATGATCGAAGCTATTTCAAAATGACTCATAAATTAGACAACATCGAACCATGCATTGATTGGAAATATTAATTTTTAAAAAAAAAAGCCTATCTGAAATGAACTTGCTCAATAAAAGAGCAATGCCAAACTGTTATCATCGTGAACATGACAGTGGTCCTAGTTCTGCAACATGCGATATAGATATATCAAGTGAACATCTCGTCTTGTGCTAAAATCTTCATTTCTTTTGGGAGGTCGATCCCAAGTTTTGAGATGTGAACTTGATAGTGACAAGGCTACTGCCCCCAGACTGCTTATCTCTCTCTATCCTAATGCGGATTAAGTAGCTTTAAAGTTAAGTAAGATAAAAGCCGACATTAATTGCTTGGCGTCAGTAATGCGGTGACCAATGTACGAGATGTTTAATTTTCCGCAATCGTGGGTGTTTCAGGAAATCAAAATGAGATTTTTCATCTATGAAAAGCTTATCTGAGGAATTCCTCAAGCTTATTCTATCTTTTACTGTCTAGTGCAAGATCAAGACTAAATAATTTTGTGATTTTAAAAATTTTGGTTGATAACTCAAAACTTATGGAATTTTTTATTTAATATCTATACCTTGCGGTCAGAGAAAATTCTTCAGAGATTTTTTTTTTTTTTTTGTACGCGAACACAAAAAAACTATAGTTATTTAAAATAAAGTTTTTAATTTTTAAGTTTAAAGTTTAAAATTTTAAAGTTTAAAATTCGTAAAGTTATTTAAAATGCAAGATTCACAAACATTATGAAATACTAAACATATGAAAGAAAACTAGATGGATGCCTGCTCTTTGTCCTGGAAGACTAGCTTATTTTTAAAATTAATGTTCGAAAAGCACCAAAACTGTTGCGAGACATTCAGACATAGATGCTTCCTGCTGAATACTAAATTTCTAAAATCATGAAATGCGAAAATTTCGAAATTGATACGTGTTATATTTAGCGAAAAGGAAGAATTTGTGTCCATAATGTCGCCTCTTCACACAGAGTAGGAATTGTACCAGCACCCGATTGTACTAACACCCAGCATAACAGGGCAGTGGCGAATCCAGGCTTCACAGCTGCAAAACTTGGCAACTGTTTGACACTAATGAAATGTACACAGAATTGCAAAATTTGTTTAACATTTTATGAAAATTCAGTGGTTTTCTTTTTATTTTAAAAGTACTCGACACCTATAGCTTAAGTTAACAGCCTAAGAGCGAACAAATGTTGTTGTTGTTGTTGCTAATGCCCTCTGGCTACCGCGTTGCGGTGTCAGATCCCCCTATATAGGCAGGCGATGGGCCGAAGGAGCGGCTTCCATTTCAATGAGCCCCAGTGGGAGGAAGTCCGTCTTAGCTCGGGGTCCCGTAATTTTGAACCAATTCCAGAGGAGGGACCAACCCCCTGGAATCGGCACCCTCAGAGGTATCGTTTAACAACTTTAAGGACTTTGGAGCCACGACGGATTTTACGTGCACCAGCTCCCATTAGCGTACACGGTTCCACAGCGGACGGGCCTAGAGGGGGAAGTCCCTCCCAAGCACTGGCCAAGCCAGTTGCTGCGAACAAATGTTTACGTAACCAATAAATTTTAGCAAAATCTTAAAATTTGTCAAAATTTTTGAAAGAATTCAATGTCTTCAGTTTAAGCTTTTGTGGCAATCTATCGTAATATCAAGTATAAAATCATTCCCTTCAATAATCGCACAAAAAATTTGTGACGGTCAGAAAGAGAGACAGATATACTTTTAAGATCGTTTTCAGTTCCCAGGTGCGTGAAACGGATAGAAATTTCAAAAATTTTGAATTTAAAGTGTTCAGGGCTGAAGTGATGAGTGCAAAGAGGTCCTCCTTGTGCGAACACTGTTCGTATACATAAGGCGAGCGGGGCTGTCCGGAACAGAGATACCACAGCAGAATCAAAACGCATAAATGTCGACGCTATTATCATAGTGTCCCGTAAACAGTTCTGGAGCCAAGGAATTCCTTCCGTTCTGTGTTTGTGGAATGAGGGGGTTACCAAGTCTTGACATTAAAATTATGTCAAGAAAGAAATAATTTTACAAATTCTCAATACTACAATTTACAGGAAACTGCGAATAACTTCCTGGTATACAAAAGACACTCTAGCAATTAGCGATCAGCTGATTCTATTAGAACAATTCATGGGGGACGAATCTAAGGGAGAAAATACCCTGGATACAAGATCAATACATGGGTTGGCAATTTGATCTAATTATTTTTCTCCCCTGAAACATTAATGTTTACAACAAAGAATTTGTAAGCGTTATTGAAAATTCTTCATCTTTCAAGTGTTAGTCAATGGGGAATATAGCCTACTATCAACACAAGCTAATATATTTTTCAAAACGACGATTCTGGAGTCATTGATTGTGGTTGACAAAGTGAAGTAGTTCGGAAGCCAGTAATCACCTCTAATTCAGGAGAGAAGCACTGAGGCTCGTGCAAAAATATGAAAAGTTTAGACCACAGATTAGAAATTATGCAGATATGGAACTCAGAAATTACAACCCCCCCAGTGGATTTGTACAGCACTACATGTTTATTATCAATGTTCTGAATTATGCCATAGCTTTAGCAAAACAGATTGTTTTGATTTGGAATTATTTCGTCCATGTTCATCCGCTGTATTCATGGTAGGTTAGTAGTTAGTAAATCGCGCCATAATGAAACGACTAAACCAAAAATATCTGTTTAATGAAGTTAGACTTCTTAAAATCAAGTTTCCTTGTTTTTGACTTGGAATAAATACATAGGAAAATATAAGTACCACAAATAACTTTATTTACATATTAAACATTTATGAATTTTATTTGTGCTGCATATAATTTGTTTTTACCCATTAAAATGTTACTATTTTAAGGTAAAATGTTATTCATTTGAGCTTATTTATGTTTTTGTTACATATATATTGACAATAGAGTTGAAAAAGCTTCAAAATTTGTGTTTATGATGAAGTTTAAAAGCAAAAACAGAAAACAGTGATATGTGACAAGCATAATTATACCCAATTAATTAAACTCATATTTCTTTTCAGTTGTATTTTTTTTCCGAAAGCTGAATTTTTTTTTTATAGGTAATATTTGTCCAGTTCACTTCAGTTTGTCTGACTATTCTAATGCATATAAAGAGTTGTAATGAAAAACTTAACTCTTGTGTGCATCCGGATTTCCCCGAAATGGAAGAGAAGCACGAAAAATAGAAGAAAAGCAAGAAAAGAAAAAAGGAGCTGGAAAGAAAAAAAAAGAAGTATACATGCAAATATAGGTGAAAGGATGAAAGGAGGGGGGAAATTACGTCATGCTTCTTCCTGTACGTAACGTCCTCTAATAGTCTGAGCCACCTCTGGAAGCTCATTGCGTCAGATATTGTTGCCATTAGCGTCTATGGAAGATTGAAATCTGGCTGTCTTTATCTGTGGTTTAGAATATAAAAAAGTTTATTTATTTTGTAAATTCAAACGCATATGTAAGGAAGCAAAAAATATTTATGCCCCCCCCCTTCCGGAATTTTTATCTGAGTCTGCCCTTGGCAGTCACGCCTATTCTTTGAGAGTACATTGGAGCTCTTGGATGACATTTATTTAAGAGCTAGATGTCAAGCTTTAATGAATTGGGTTTAGGTCCAGGAAACACCATACTATTTGGGATTATTAGAAGAACACTGGAATCTGGAAAAGTTCCCCAAATGTACTCTTAAGAAAGCAAACTGAATTGAGACAGGAGTTTCTGTCGACCTATTTTGCATTTGCGAAATCCTTCCAGATATCGGATTTCGAATTTGCTGGGAATATTCGTCTGGTTTCTCTTTTGTCGCTTTGTGGGTTTAATTTAAAAATGTATTCGAGATTTTCGACGTGATATTCCATTTACGTCATTTGAGATACAGTTGACTCAAGGACGTATTTAAGGGGGGGGGGGGGATCCAGGGGGTCCGGACCTCCGAAACTTTGATTTTTTGTTACTAAAATGATAAAGTCTTTCTGTGAAACATTCTGCCTTTTTTACCGTTTGGACCCCCTCCGAAATTTTTGGGGACCCCCCCCCCGAAATGTTTTTCTATAGTCACAGTCTATTATTAAGCTGGAAAATCTGAACCACTGTGATCTGAAGTTCTAAATAGGTAAATTATTAATGTGTTGACCAACCAGTCATGTGTCATCCTGATGTTCCAGTCAGATACTGCTCAAGAAAGTAGGGGGGTGGGCAAATTGTGGGCCATATGCACAGATTCTCTCATTGTGCTTATATGCTGCTGAAAAATTAGTCAAAGGTTTGCTTTACAAAATCATTCTTTCAACAATTTAAGACTGTTTTTGAGTCGAAATGACCAAACATCATCAATTTTCTGAGACTGTCCACAATTTCAGTTTTTTTTTTTTTTTTTTTTTGTCCTCAAAATATGAAACAGCATATTTGGATTTAGATAATAAATATAATTATGTAAGAATGCTTCAGTTTAATTAAATAAGTATGAGCTCTTTTGTGAACCACCCTGAATTTGTCCCCAATTCCTTGTTGAAAAATCTGGTCATTAGTTAGCGCAAGCACAGTTTACAGAAACTGGAAATAGTGGGACCTCTTCTTCCTTTAAAACTCCATGGCAGTTGTCGGACCAAGAAAATTGATTAGAATTTGAATTTGGCAACAGAACTTAGTTTTGATTTTGGTAATGGAGTCCATGGAAATAGTTTTCTTCTGCTTTTCTTGACCTTCCTCTTGTGATTGTATTTCTTTTTTGAGCAAAGAACTAACTCTGTATTTTATTTTACGATTTCGCCTATATCACTGCATAAAGCTATTCTTAGAACAAAAAATCGTTTGGAACTTGCTCAAAAAAGTTTTTGTTTGAAACATCCATTATGTATTTACTTGCCTTACCTGACGATGTTTTGGAAAAAATCATGTCTTATGTATCGTATGATGAAGTTAGTCGTTCTCGACTTGTAAGTTCCATTTCATCGTAGCTTAGATATATATGTATATTTATTATTTATTTATTGTGTTGGTCTCTAAAAAAATCGGAACCAACTATTTAAAATGTTTCATTTTTGACTTCACAAAAAATATTTTCGTGACTTTATACATTTATTTAACTCCTTGCTTTATTCCTACCTTTTCCCCCTCCCTCTCTTATATTTCGTGTATGCACATTCCTTTTACATTTTATTGAAGTTCATTTTTCGAAATTAAGGGGAACGGGGGTCAATAAAAAAACTATTACGTTTGCCTGTGTTTTTATTTATTTGTAACAGCGTAGATAACAGAAATGTGTAGCATAAATTTAGTTTTGTTTTTAAAGATTAAATAGATAAGCAAAATAGGTCATTGCCATGGTACGATAAATTCCAGTCGCCTGGACAAAAACCAAGTTCCTAATCAGGTAGGATATTGGAATATATCAAAACAATGAACTCATTAAAATGTATTTAGATGTATGTAATCGAAATAAAGAATTATCCAATTCTCTAAACTGATCATACACTACTTTAATTGCAAAGATTTTACTATATTTTTATTCCCCATCATTAGTAGTCCAGAAGAGAGGAATGCAGGGGCACCTGCCCCCACCCCCCAATAAACTAAATTTACTCAGAAGTTACATTTTGTAAATCTAAATGAATTTACAAAATTATTTTAATAGCAGCCTACTCTTCCTGATTCCCAGACAGACTTCCAAATTTTTAACTTCCTGCAGGAAGATTGTCTTCCTTTTTTTTCAGCTTTCCTGCCATTTATATTTAAAGTAAGAAACAATGATTTCATTTCACTCATATTTTGATCACTGCCTTTCCGAACTTTCTAGCCCTCCCTATGTTACTGCTTGTTTGAGGCTTTTGAGAGAAAGATCACTTCTATTTTTTCCTCATTTCCTGTGATCCATCATTTCCTTTGTTCATTTGGCTGTAACTACGTGTATGCCAGGCTGGTGATATCAAGGACAACAAATGTCCATGTAATAGGGTTGTTAATAAAACAATTTTTTTTTCAGAAAAAACCCAACCCACTGAGTTTTTCAGAGTTTTTGGGGTTTTATTAGGATTTCGGTGGGTTCGGAATGTTTGAAAAACTTTTTTTTATTACTATATGCTACTCAAAGCAACTTGGGGGGGGGGGGGGGTGTCGATGTGAAGGAAAATTCACAAAAATAAAAAATAAATAAATTTTCTCAAAAATGGGATCCTGGAAAAAATTCCTGGATCGGCCTTTGCAACTAGTTAAACAAAAATCAGTTATAAATAAAAAATATTTAAATCAATTACAATATTAATTCAATTGCAGTTTGAAAAAATATATAAATGATTTGTAATAATTTTAATTTTAAAATCAAACTACTACAGTGGAACCCCGATCTATTGTTCCCGCATTCATCGTTTTCCCATATTGATCGTTTTATTTCTATGGTCCCTGCACAAACTGTATTCAAATAACCTTAACAAAACCTGCATGTATCGTTCTTCAAAAATTCGCTTTCCCGCGTTCATCGTTGTAAAATGTTTCTTCTGACCGAAATGAAATTGAAGGTCAAGTGGATCAATATGGCTTACAAATCTAATTACTTCCTGGTATGATATCTTGGGTTGATGATGGTACAGATGAAGAGTTCTTACATCCAACAGGGATGTGTATGGTGTGAAATGTAGTGATCATATTTCCATTGATTTAGATGTAACAACGTGCGATATCCTAAGAATGGAAGAAATGTGATGCAAAAAATAAAATAATGGCGAAGAAACTGAGAATAATATACATGCCGATGAGACTGAGCCAACTACTTTATCCTACGCAATAACGGTATTTGAAATTGTATGACTTTTACATACAAACATGAATGCACATAAAAAGACAAAAAAAGTATTGCAAATCTTGAAAATTTTGTTTAATTAGAGATTAATGAAAAACCCAGTGTAAAATTACTGTTTTTTAAATTTAAGTATCACTTAATTTCTGCACAACTTCAATTTGTTTCTTTTACAGTTTGGTAACAAATTTAGTATTTTTGGTATACTGTATGCATTGTGTGTATTAATGTTTTCTTCGTATTTTGACTTTAACCCGCATTCGTCGTTTTCCCTCATGCATCGTTTTTTACAACGCACCCCTTGAAAAACGATAGATCGGGGTTCTACTGTATATTAGAACTGAATTGAAACTTTAACTAATATTTAGTAATGGATAAAAAAAAATTCTTATTCATTTTCAGTGACAGGCATAAAAAATATCTAGAAAAAGTTATTCTGAAAATTACATTCTAAAACATATTAAATAATGGTAGGTTTCAAAGTTTTTAAATTGTCAAAAGAAAAAAGTGTTTTTGTATTCTTAAGCCCTGTAAGCCTCACCATGGTACAGTGGTTATGCCACTGAAAATGGTAGACGGCCGAGGTGTGAAGGTCCCGGGCTCGGGTCCCATTGCGCGGCTGTCGATCTAACGGTCTGGTCTTTTGGTAGGTTTTCTCCAGATGTAACATGAGTGCACGTTAGAACCCCTTAGAAAGTCCTCCTACCAAGGCACCCCTCATCCTAGACAGACACCCCGCATGCAGGTTTGCCTTAAAACACAAACACACACTCTTAAGCACAGTAAAAAGAAGCTAGACTAACATCTCCTTAGCCTGAGGTAAATAGAAAATTCCAGTTTTCCTGAGCATTCCTGGCCTACTTATTCAGGCTTTATAAGTTTCATTTAAGGTTTTTTTTTGTTTAATTGTTTGTTCATTTGTTTGGTTTTATCAGTATTTTTTAAGGGAAGGAATGGGAATCAGATATAGATGAAAAAGATACTTACATCAATAATAATCATTAATTACAATTATCAGTTATAAATTAAGAAAAATAAAAATCAATAGTAATAATAACATATCATTTTTGGGTAAAATCATACAAGATCGTGCACACCCCATGTAAACACGGCGACATCGCTGAAGCTTGGCGTTTACCAAGCCCAGCGACTGTCGCCAACCATCTTGCACGATTAGCAAAGTATTTTAACACATTAAAATTGCACATGTATTCTACTAACAAAAACATTAAAACAAAATACACCGTCCATATTTAACCAAAAAAAGTCTGCAAATTCAGTATCAGGCAATTTAAAATGAGCAAACAGTGGACCATTTTTAACTAAAAAAACTACAGTGGATTAAGCAACTTAGTTGTTGCTTACAGCTTAATGTAAACTTACTTTACAGCTAATGTAAATTGGGCAAACACTGGCCCGTTTTCAACTCAAAAACACACCAGTAGGTTAAACAACCTAGTTGTACACCTCATAAGAAGTCAGTATGATTTATGATTAGAATAGCACTTACAAAAATATAAAATATCAATTTAAAATTCACATTAAAAACCTTAAACATTAACAAACCTTACATAAGCAAAAACCAGCAAAGTTTCAATTTTAAGTTTCATTACTAAAAAAGGAAATGTCCATGCTTACAAATTATTACAGGGTGTCTACCGCTCCGGAAAATACGGAAAGTCTAGAAAAAGCCGGGAAATTGGAAAATGGGTCCGGAAAGTCTGGAAAAAACCGGGAAATTGTGTAATGGGTCCGGAAAATTCACCAAAATAATCAATTTTTTTTTCATGTTTTTTTTTTACCCTTCCTCTTTAATTGTCAGACTGGAACCGAAAGCAACTGCAATGCATTTTTCGGACCGCGAAAGCATCAAGCGATGTGTTTGTATAAGGAGGGAAAAATGGGGGCTCATTAATCGTGATGGGAGGGTAAAAGACAAATTATCTTACTTGGGAACTTATGGGTTAGGACCGTCTTTCCAAGAACAGTTAGTTAATTCTATCATAAATTGCGACTACTTCTGTTTCTTTTAATTGATGAAAGCTTAATCCTGTATTTCAAGAAGTTGTACAAAATATGCAAATATAAATACAAGGGAGAGGGCATTGTGCAATTCCCCAAAGTAAAATGCATTGGTCAGGAATTTTTTTCCCGGGACCTCCCAAATGTCAGGAAAAAGTCAGGAAATTGACTTTCAGAAATTTGGTAGACACCCTGTATTAGAAGTTGTAAACATTCCTTAAAATAACATAATTGTACATACCATTTTTTAGAAAGCGAGAAATCACAAATTTTATCAACCTTTCACTTAAATTAAGAAGATTGGAGTGTTAAAGTTGAATAATTTACCAACTATGCAAAAAATTCCAGAGCCAGGGATCAAACCAGCTCTCTTAGTAACATGATTCTTTCATTAAGAGATAAGTAACATTTTCAGTTCACAAGATTTTATAAATCAGAAAATGTTCTTACATTATATCCCAATTCAAAACAAAGCATTTCACTGTTTCTGTTTAGTGAAAGGGCAAAACTGATAAACTTAATTGGATACGTGTTTCGCTCCCCCTCCCCCCCTCACAAAATTATAATTGGTTAAAATGCCCCTTCATTGGCATTTTACCCTACATTTTCAGACCAAAACACTTTTTAAACACAAAATTTATGTCTAGTGCAATAAATACTACCTGCTTGAAATTGAGCTCGGCCATTTCTTGTATACTTGGAACTACTTGCCAAAATTCCAAGTGCAAAACTGAATCCGTGGGATCCATTTTTAAAAGACCTTATGCACGCTTGAGAATGAACTTTGATGCCCTTGTGTTAAACTTAATATATTCATCTTATTTTCATTATGTTACTGAATGTGGACCTAGAAAATTCAGCAAGGGAGTCCAAATAGTTGATCTTATGAGTTCCAGGGACCCGCAAGTTTAAGAAGAAAGTACAACCCCTAGTATTATGAAAAGTGTTTGCTGCTAGCAGTTAACCCTTTGAGGCGCAACACTTTCCCAATGCTGAAAAAAGGGCAGTCATTGCCATCGCTTGACTTAACTACCAGCAAGATGGCAGACAATTGAAACGTTCATCGCGTGCCACAGATCTAGAGACCCTTTTTTTGATGCAGCTGGCTGTGCGGACAATCGAAATGTTCATCGTGCACAGCCAGCTGCATCAAAAAAGGGTCTCTAGATCTGTGGCACGCGATGAACGTTTCGATCGTCAGCCCTCTTGCCCTCTTGCTGGCGACCTTTGATCAGATGCGCTATTTCCTCGTTTATTTTCTGTCTCATTACGACTCGTACACGTACAAACAAACAGATGTTAGTAAAAAACATGTGAAACAGTGAAAGGTTATTTATTGACCCTTTGAGGTGCAACCCTTTCCCAATGCTGAAAAAAGGGCAGCCGTTGCCATCGCTCGACTTAACGACCAGCAAGATGGTGGATGATCGAAACGTTCATCGCGTGCCACAGATCTAGAGACCCTCTTTTGACGACAGCTGGCTGTCACGCGATGAACGTTTCGATCGTCCGCCATCTTGCTGGTAGTTAAGTCGAGCGATGGCAACGGCTGCCCTTTTGTCAGCATTGGGCAGTCTATCCAGCTGTTCTCGCATTCTTCCACTCTTCAGCAGATGTCAGTTCTATTAAAAATAATCGTGACTATTTTTTTACGGGAAATGACGTGCTAAAAAGTAAAGGATTCTCGTGGAGCTATGTCACCCGCAACTATTTTTATAGAAATCAAATCTATTCTCCGTGACTGGAAACAGTCAAAACGTCAGAGTTTGGTGATCCCAGAGCGGGAACACTGCACGGTAAAGGGTTTGCTGCTGAAAGGAGATAGTCCTCCTACATAAGTTTGGAGTCACGTGTACTGTCTTGCAGTAAAAAAAAAAAAAAAAAAATCCTTTTTTTGTTTCGTACAAAAGGCACATAGCTCCAATTATTATTTCTTGTATTACTCAGAGATAGAATTGCCTGTCTCATTAGTTTGTGTTGAATCCCCAAACATTTTTTAAATTTTTTTGCAAGCTAGAATATTTGGTTCTACCTCTTTTTTGCAGCAAAACCCTTCCATTTTAGTTTGCAGTTATGAATTTCAGCATCGTTGTAGTTTTGCATTTATACAGTTTAGTATTTTGTCTTTTTGTCTATTTTTAATTTCTTTTTTAGGTATGTCAGAGATTTAATGAAATTTCCAAAAGAGTGTTGAATCATGGTTTTCACAAGGTTGAAAAGTACCATAACCAGTGTTTGAAGTATGTGAAATCCCAACTACCTCGTAGAGAATCAGAACGGAGGAATCATCCATTAGCTAGACATTGTGGTATTCTGACTGCCATAGAAACAAGGTTGTCTCTTCTTTCAATGACCTTCAAGAAGTTCATAGACTTGAATTTGTGTTGCTTCATTCCAGGAAAAGTAAAGAATTTTAAATATCTTTTAAAAATTAGTTACAGTTGATACTCATTATACAGATGGCATTCTGCATATGTAAATTACAAATTATGAGTGCTTCTTATAACAGAAAATAATAATAAAAACAACTTCTTTACTTTTAATGAAAATCTCCTCTAATTAGCTGTTTAAAAATTATACATGAAAGTTTTTGACTTGTATAACTAAGATGCAACTGCTGAACAATTAAATTTCTATAGCAGTTAATTATAACTCATAAGTTTAGAATTGTATGCACCAGTTTTATTCAGTTGTTATAAAAACAGAGATCATTTTTAACTTCAGTCAATTCTCCCAAGTCTTCCCCTGTTTATATCTCACTCCCCCCTAAACCAGAGACCCATTTTCTTTTTCTCGTCCCTTTATCATATTTTTGATAAGTTAACAGGAAACCATAATATTAAAGATTAGTTTCAATAACAAATTTAAGGATGTATGCTTCTTGTGAAAAATTTAAAAGTTAAATTTTGGTTATTGTTCAGTTAAATAATATTTAGTCATTTAAAAAAGAATAATCTTATAAATAAAAATGAAATTCTGTTTGTTTGTTTGTTTGTGGATTTGATTCGTCTACAAATCCACAAAAATGGACCTATCAGCCTGAAATTTTGCACAGATATGTAAAATAATATAGAATAAATCATAGTCCACTTTAAAACTTTGAAAGTCCACCCGTTTCTGGAATTTAAGAGATTTTTTATGTTCTCCATGCAAAAAGCTTTCCGTAATTGTAACCCCTGTAGTGAAAAAAGTGTGAAATAAGCATCGTGGTTGCCATGTGTGGCGATTTTGCTGAGTAAAATGTTTTAAATTCTCAAAGTAAAAATAAAAGATTAATAATGATTTTTTTTTTTATAGTTTATATTCGTAAGGTTATTTTTTTTTTTAATTATAATATCGTGTGCATGGGAAAACAGAGCAGGAATGAAATGTTTTATACACAAAACAATAAGAATTGAAGATTTCCGACGCTAATATGTAAAAGTTCTTAGTTTGGCGATAAATAAAATGGCTGAAATGCAGAGAAAGTGAGTTCTAGCGGTTTGCACAGTTTTCGGCTTGGCGCAATTTACTGAAAGCTTAAGGAAATAGATTTTTGAGAACAAGTGCAAAGGTTTAATTGGAATACAGCGTTAAATTTTAATAATCCATGCAGAAATAATGCAGTTATTAAGGGATTTCAAGTGATCTAACTTCAGAATTCTCGCCAATTGAGCACATTAAGTTGGGGGAATTCCGCCAAATTTCAGATAATTGAAATCTTCGTATTTAGTACATGGGAGTAACGATGAATAAAACACGTTATATAGTTGATAATTTAAAAAATGCAGCTGTACTAAGGGATTCCACTTTTCAAATAAATGCGTGCTTTACTTATTGGCGGTTGAACCATTTCCCATTTTGATTGCTGCTAAGTCAATGCTTCCAATGATTCCCTGAAAAATCTCTTGCAAAATGGCGTATGTTGGCACTTTGGCGAGGCTTAGATTCTAAACTGCATTTTATTTGAGACTGGTATATATAATAACACTATTTATAAATAAAAATGAATGTTGGTATGTGTGTATGAGGTTGAAAAACTTCAGCTTCGTTTGACCGATCACCATGAAATTTGGTTCACCTAAGTCTTTTATATATCATGGAGAAGGTTTTTATGCTATCCGTTTTCCTCTAACTTGCCTCTAGGTGGTGCAGAAGAACGTCGAATTCTATTCCGTTCAGCCGTTTGCTATGCGAGTATCATCCAACCGATTTCTATGAAATTTGGTACACGCGAATATTAGAACACGGAGAATATTTTTCACTATCCATTTTGCTGTAACTTGCCGCTAAATGGCGCTGCAACGCATCAACTTCTATATCATTCGACCGACTGGCATAAAAGTTTTTATACTTACACATTTGAGCACGAAGAATATATTCAAATTGGTTCCTTTTAATGTTACTCTCCACTAGATGGCACTGCAATGCATTATTATTTTAACTCGCCACTAGATGGTGCTGCAGCAGGACAAATTCTTAACCATTCAAACGGTCGCTATGAAAATCAGTATACTATTTGAACAATGAGAATATTTTGGCGTTATCCATTTTACTATAACTCGCCACTTGACGGCGCTGTAGCAAATCTTTACTTTAATTAACCACAGGATGGCGCTGCAGTGTATCACTTCTTGACTGTACAACTGATTGCCATGAAAATAGGTATACATAGATATTTGAACACGGGGAAGAGTTTGGCGCTATCCATTTTCCTTTAACTTGCCACTAGGTCTCGCGTCAAAACATGAACTTCAGGACTGTCCAACGATCGTCATGAAAATTAGTATACATCGATATCTGAATCCGAAGAATATTTACGCTGTATCCGTTTTACTAAAACTCGCCACTAGATTGCGCTACGCCGCATCGCCTTCTGCACCGTACAAACGATTGCCTTGAAATTCGGTATGCATGATTATTGAACACAATATAACGCGATATCAATTTTGCTATATCTCTTTATTACAATGAATAGTTATCACAACAAATTGTAATATCAAAAAGTCCATTCATTCCCGTGCGAAGAATGGGTACTTCAGCTAGTAATATCATAAAGAAGAGTTATGTTTGAATCTTATTAAGATACTATTTACTGTAAAAGCACTTATTTTTGCGAGCCTGTCATAATCACAAAAATTAAAGACTCACAAAATACTTCTTTTTCCCCCCTGCTTCAAATAATTATAAAAAATCAGAAATTTTCCACTTACCAAAATTTAATTATTCATTGCACAGTTACAAACTGTTTCTTGACAACTTTCTTTCTTACAACTGTTTCTTGAATATAAAACAATAATACAACTAAGAGAATGCAGCTCACTCACTTACAATATTTATACAAGCAATTTTAAAGCCATCAAAGTTATGTCAAATTAGGCTTCAACACCATTAAATACCATTTTTGGACAGCAGGAAGTTTCTTAAAATACCTTATGCAAAAGGGGTTTTATGTTCTTTGCTATGTAAAAGGGGAACTATGTTCAGATACTTTTGGGATTTTTCAACTTTTGGCTCTGTTCATTTAAAATTTGCGAAATCACGGATATCTTCATTTTCACAAAAATTATGGCTCACAAAAATAAGTGCTTTCACAGTACCTGGTTTGGCAGTTTGATCAGAATAAATGGCTGATTTTATTAACTAGTGGTTCTATTAAGCTTCAGTATTCATTAGATGAAAATTTAACTGTGTATAGTCTGTTAAATTAACTGAATTTCTTCTCACTATTTAGGTCCTTGATGAAATATTTAGAGTTCTGAGATATGTTACAAGTGTGCAAAATCCTCTTAGGACTCATGAAGTTTTACAAGAGTTACGGGACCTATCATCCATGGCTATGGAACACTTTGATGAAAAAATTGCTCCTGGACTTAAACGATTTAAGGAAGTTGGACCCAGGATAAATGTTGTATGCAGTAAGTATTATAGACAGTTTGCAATTAATATCACTACATATTGGAAGCTAACGATTTCTTGAAAAATGAGTAACAATATTAAAATTATGTACAATTTTATTTTTTACACTTTGCAGTTACTGTTATTTGTTCATTGATTGATATTTGTTTAGACTTGTGTATGCACTTCAGAATTCTGAAGTGTGTTCAGTTTTGTTATACTTATAACTTTTTAATTTATACTATTTTCCAGTAACATAATTTTTATCTTTCACAAATCTGCATCTTCTTCATTAAATTATTAAAACAGAAAAAGGCATTAAACCTATCTTTAGAAAAAAATTAACTCATCTATCATAGGTATGTTATCAAAATAGATATCTTATTCTTAAATAAATAAGAAAGTATACATTTCTTTGTGAAAATAATCTGCAATTCTAGATACATTAATAAATATGTTATGGTTAACATTCATTCGCTTCTGAAAGTAGTGCACACATAAAAAGAATATTTTAACTTTTTACATTTTAAGTAACATGTTTTATGTACATATATGTAAAGATATTTAGTTTTTGTAAATAATAAGTCAATTATTAAAAAATACTTTAATGATGTGTGAAACATGTTTGCAATTTATTGTTCTGATGCCATTATAGAAAAAATGTAAAAATACACTTGATAACTAAATACATGTTTAGTGCTGGATATTCGTATCCAGCAACCAAAGGAGCTTCGGATATCCGATATGTGGTATCCGGCAAAATCACTATCCGTTACATCCCTAGTTTCTACTAAATGCAGTGAACATGACCACTCTTTATTGGGACAGCTTTTTTGTGGGGAACACATACTAGCATTACTACTGTAAATTGGGATGTTAAACCAACACTGCACTTTTATTAACTACATTATTTCTTGATTCTGCACCTTTGTTCAGTGACTTTATTTAATTGATAACTTTTACAGGGACATGTTTAGAATTTTAGTGGCCCTGAACGCAAAATAATTTTAGGCCTTTCAAATATCTTTATTTACTAAATTTTAGATCTTGACCTTCCCCACCTCCGCCAGTAAAAAGCTGCTGCTGCTGCTACTGACTCTAATTAAGTGAATTAGATTTGCTGCATTGTAGTTACTTAACAGGCTGTTTGTAACATGCTACTGATGTGCAGTTTTCGGTTCTAGGTCAGGAAGTTTATTTACAGCTTGATATCCATGAATTCAACAGTTTTTTAGCAGCTATGGGCAGTTCCCCAGTTTGCCTTCTCCCTAAACATGGTTCTGAAAGTTTATTCTATATACTCCTAAATTTAGCTGGAAAATCTTTTAATCTCTTGAAATTCTCTTTATATGTATCGAAGATTATATAAAAAAGCATATTAATTTGATATTTTTCTTTAGAATTCCTACCAGGTTAAGGAAGTTGCAAGAAAGGGGTGGGTGGGCATAACCGTTAAGAAAAAGAATTACAAAATGGAGGTATTAGATCTTGGAATTCCCCCAAAATTCTGACATTGATTTTGTTTTTCAATATTGATTTATGTTTTCATGTGAAAAAGCTTGCATATTCATTGCATACAGATCAAGATGTATCTAAAAACGGTTACCTAAAAGTCAAGAAAGTCTCAAATCTGATAGCCACCCTATTCATTGATTTCTGTATTTACTTATTTCAAAAGTAAAATCTTTAGCATTATTTGTATTTTTACCAGTTAATATTTGCTATTATTGTTTTTTAAATAGTTTTTCATTTATTTTTAGCTTCATTCAAACATTTAAGACCACCTACTCCCAGTCCTCAAGTACATAAATTAGCCCGTTTTGTTCAAGAATTGACTAAAAGACATAACCTTCTTCTACAAGAGGTTTCTTCTTTGCGACTGAAAGTATGTGAAATTTGTGTAATCTATGAATGTTGATCTTCATTTTTGATTTCTAATCTTATTATTTAAAACCAGTACGTGGTCACAAAATCAGACTTCATTTCTGAAGTGAAAATTGGCAACAGCAAAATTGAATACTTTCAATTCACAATACTGTAGTGTATTGTACTTCCTACAGTAATACATATACCAAAAGTGGAAAATTTCAGAGAAGAAAGGTAGGTATTGACATGTAAAAAATTTTTTGAGAAACTCATCTATCGATCTCAATTTAAATTTTAAGCATGCAATAAGCATCTAAGTTTCTGAAAATTAATGTGAAGATTATTTCATGAGCATAATCCTATCCTGTACATTATTTTAAACATTTATGCAGTTTGTAGATCACTTATATTTTTTGCAATCAAGGAACTAAAATGTGTTTCAGTCTTTTTGTGTACTATAGTAAAAAATGCCTTATTTCTCAGGTTTTACTTAAATTTGACCAATTCGTCAAAGCAATTTCTTTTGCTTAAAAATTATATTCAGTACAAAAGGTATCCAGAATGCTTCATTTAAACTACATCCATTGTGGATGTAGTCTGCAAACTTATTTCAAACATTTATGAGACTTCTATTAGCATCAGATGATAGACAAAAATTTATTCCATTTTATCATTTGAAAATAAATTTGTTTTCAATGAGATAATAGCTTTTACTCTGTTGATTTTGTAAAATGGCAAATATTATTGAGTCATTGTTATTTGTGAGTTTTTAACCAAACATTCAACAAATGAATCCACAAGCTTCGTATTCACCTGAAATGGCATGGTGTGATTTTTTTCATATTTCCACATTTGTAATTGCCTCTTGTAGTCACTTTAAAATCCATTATTTTTGGTCCAAAAAAAAAACAACTAAGGGGGTATCATAAAAATGACTTTAAGACATGATTTTAAGGATTGGAGAAAATGTTGGCAGAAGTTTATTGCTGTGGGAAGAGATTATTTTGAAGGAGATGCATGAATTGACAACTTGTGTTTTATGCCACTGTTCTGGGAACTGTTTGATAACAGTAGTAAATCAATGTAAATGAATTTCACTTTCAAAATTATTATATGTTTGTTCTTATTTTCAGAAAAAAGACTTTGATAGCATTGGCAAGAGAATCTCTGAACTGGAAAAGTTTGCCGAAGAATCAAAGAAAAAAATGTCAGAAAAAGAGAAACTAATTGCTGAGCAACAGATTACAATTTCACAGCAATCACTGCAACTTTTTGAACAAGAATTAAAGATTGAAAAGCTAAATAAATTAATTGTAGAGAAACAGTTGATACGCACTGCTATGCCAAGATCAAAATATTTTCTGGCATTCAAAAAAAGACAAAATTTACTTCGACAAGTTAAAAAATCAGCTGACACACGCAAGTTGTTAAAGCGCAAATTTGTACTTGTTAAAGAAGGAGAGAAAAGCGAAAATATTGAGAAAAAGTTGAAGACATGAATTTTATACATATGTACTAAAGATTCATTTGTGTATGATTATGCATGTAAAATATGCATTGCATTGGATTTTGTCATTTCAAGTATTGAAAATAGAAATATTTATTGGCAGATTTTAAAAATTAAATATGCAAGTTTGATTTGAACCCTATTTTAAAATCTGTGTAAATTAGTAGGACAAATCCTATGCTAACATGCATGTTTCACACAAACATAACACCAGTCTGCGGACACAGTTGGCTCTTTTCATCAACATTTTGTGGGAGGGAAAAGAAACCCACCTCTTTTAATAAAAATCATGATATTTTGATACCTTATTATTAGACATAGTGTCTTAGTGTCAACTTTTTGACTTGATTTTTCCCTACACTGTAACCTAGATTTGTCCCAAAAAAAAATTGTTGTCTAAATTCATGTCATATTACCAGTTTACAAATATAAAGTAAAAAGAATATTAAATGCTAAGTTAACTGTAGAAAAAAGTCGGTGCAAATGTGTGCACACATGTGCATGTATTCATTCTTTCCCATTGTGGATAGATATAGTTATATAGGCTCAATGTTGCTTGAGCACCTTCATTTACTTGTCTGATTAATGCATAATTTTATATATTAAAATTTGAAACATGGTATAAATCCTGAAGAATATAAATCTATAAAATTTTGTAAAAATCACTTTTATGTAATTTTTTCTTCTTTAATAAACAACCTATATATACACTAGCATGCAAAAGTCTGGTCAACACAATAATTATCAATAAAAAATGAAATGCGCTTCAAGAATGAATAGTGCAAAAACATTTTAATTGAATATTAATATTATAAACAAGGAAAATTAACCAAAACTTACTTTTAAATATGCAAACTGCCTAGCTTGAAAAACCCTATTCATTCAATGCCTGATTGATATGAGAATGTTCTGTAACAGAATTGCTTCAATTTTTTCTATGGTGGAGCACTTTGCATGTCTTTAAATTTTGATGGAGCATCTTCTGTAAAACCATGTCTAGCATAACATATGCTAAAGTAGCAATATATTTTTTCTTGAAGCACTTGGCCACCTTTACACAGAACACAGTTTGAGAAGCAGGTCTATAATATGTAAGTGGTGTTAATATATCACTCCTCTTTCGAATGTATGAAAATGTTGTTTCCAGATACAGGGATCGGTGCAGACGAAATTTGGGTCCGTTTTACAGTCTCTTCACAAAATGATAACTGATTAAAATTGCCTCTTCATAAAATTAGAATTGATGAAAAGCCTCTTCTCAAAAATACAATCGATTAAAATGGCGCTTTTTTTACAAAAATACAAACGATTAAAACAACCTTTAATTGCCATTTTACCTTATATTTTAATTTGTTTTGTAAATTATTTTTTGAAAAAGAAATGACTCTCACAAAAATTGTTATAAAAATTCATAAAAATAGACAGAGAAATTCACAAAAATGGGACCCTGAGAAAAATTCCTGGATCGACCCCTGAGATATCAATAAATTTTTTCAATCTTTATGCACACTTTGGTTAACCTGTGAATTGTCAATAAAAAACAAAGACTTTCATGCTAGTATATTTTTTGATAGTATGAAAAATGATATTTCCTTTATGATCAATCTTAACCTTTGTAATTTTGATGTCTATTAAAAAAAGAGAAAAATTACAAATACTAAGCTGTAACTGATATTTTAACTCAGGTATGGGCAACCTTTGAACAGTTACAGGCCAAATTTTAGGATGTTAGCAAAGTTGTGGGCCAAACTTCAGTAAGTCACAGGTCGTATAATTGGGATTTATATGGGTTTGTATCTGGTTTTGATATGTTCCACTAGCTGGATCAAAAGCCGTGCCGTGCCGTAGATTGCCCATATATGCTTTAACTGATATACACATTTCTCTGTTTAATTTTTTAGTATCAAAATGATGTGGGATTATTATTACATTGTAATAAAATGGTTTGAAATCTCAAACTTTAATCAGGTAATAAGATCTTTGAAAAAGAAAAAAATCTGTCTTCTTAAATATTATGTAGTGTATTATTGTTAAAAAAAATAGTGTGTGTTCCAAAAATTTACTTAATAAATACTGTGCTTTAATACATAGTAAATATTTTATAAATAAGTTTGAAAAGTTTCTGTTGATGCATTGTATGAAAGAAGACTATATTCATTTTTGTTTTCAGTTTATTTTTTATCCATTCAAACAAAAGGGGAAAAAAGTAAACTGTATTCCCCCCCAGGCATGTAAAGGTTAATAATTCTAAAATTCTTCATGATTACTTCATATGCCACTTTCCTGAGAGTTTATATATACTGTGCATGACACTGATACCAATGCATTATAATGACAATAGATCTTGTTAGCAAATCTTGCAGATGTATTGATTTTTGACTGTTAGAACTATTTGAGAAGTACAAAAATTCAGCACAGATTCTTTTGCAAAACTTGTACATTTTCTCGTGTCATCTAAAAATAGATACAGACATGAAATGTAAGAGCCTATTCACATGAGAACGATATTTTTTTTAAATCAGTACTTTTGGATTAAGTGACTACTGACTTTCTTAGTAACACAAGGATTATGCCAGGATTGTAGCTATGCTTTAGGATTGCAAACATCTGTAGGAATGCTGATACTTTTGCAAGATTTTTACCACAGCCTTCATAGATGTAACTTACTAAGGTTAAAGGGGGCAACTGCCCGCTGCCACCAAGCACGTATTCAGAAAAACATTTTGGAGGGGGTCCAAACGGTAAAAAAGGCAGAATTTTTCACAAAAAGACTATCATCATCTTAATAACAAAAGTCAAAATTTCATGTGTGTGTGTGGGGGGGGGGGGTCCGAATCCCCCCCTCCCTCTAAATATGGCCTCTGCTCCCACCCACAAAATAAAAAAAATATTCAAGAAAAATCAGATTTTTACCTATTTGAAAATATTTTTCTGCAATAGGAAGTATCCCCACCCCTCTCCAATGTTACATGGCAGTTTATGCCAACGGCTACATTGGCAATATATCTCATTTGATTGGCGATTAAATTTTAGTGGCCATTACAATCCACAAGTACCCAAAGTCTTTCAGTGTAGCTAAAGATAATCTGAATTCAATTAGCCTCACCAGTATACTAAATGGCTTTTTACATATTTTAAGCATTAGCTAGTTTATATTCTAAAAAGCAAAGTTATATTCTCAAATTAAAAAAAGATAAGCTTTTTCAGATTGAGTTCTGGTAAATTTACTGAGCAAAATCAACTGTGCATTTATTTTGTGGTTGTTAAATGTATTTTATTTCTCTTATAAATATGTAATCTAAGTAAAATAACTATTAGAAATTTATGTGTTTCATTCAATATTACTGTAAGTAAAAGTTGAGTATCTGCTTTTTACAGAGCAGAAATTAGAATATATCCTCTCCTCAAAATACTCAAATAATTAATAAGCTTTGTTATGGACAAATTCCATTTATTTATTCATGACTTATTTTGTATTCCCCCCCCCCTCCTTTCCCAGAAAAAAAATAAATCGGTAAGTAAAATTGCTGGCTTTGTCTCTAGTTACCTAGGTAGGTCTAGTACTTGCATAATACTGAGCAATTTTGTTTCAAAACTTACTTTTTGTTTATAAAATCATACTGATATTTCTAGTTTGTATATTTGATAAGGCTAGTTTTGCAATTAAAAAAATATTTTAAGCTTCTGTCAAAACATGTAAAAAGCCCTGTGATAATGTCTTATATAATCATGTGATAATAAAAAATGTACATACCCTATTCATTTGTTTAGCTTTTTATTTTATTTTTTCTCAGAACTACAAGCAAATAATTTAAAAATTGTAAAGTGAGAAAATCATGCAAGTACTTCTTAAATTTTATTGAAATTGTGGATGAAATATACAGGGTGCCCAGTGCTAGTGGTGCCCAATGGCTATTTCCTAAATTATTAAAGACACATAGTTCCAACTGCAAAAATGCTTTAAATTGTATAATTATAATATCAGGAACAATCAAAGTCAATTAATCAGTTCTTAAATTTAAATTTTTATTCAGTCCCATGGACTTATCAATTTTTTCTTGTGCAATTTCATGCAAAATTTAAAGATTACCCTTTTACGACCAAAATTCAGAGTTGTGAAGCAGGAAACATTTTGACTTATGTCACTTTTCCAAATTTAAAAATGCCTCGTTATGGTAAACCATTAAGGGACCATATAAATCAGTGGTTTCCAACTCAACTGAACCAGCTGACCACTTTTCCACTTCCATTTTACCCATGGACCACTTAAAAGAATTCTTTCCAGAGGAGAGGGGGAAAATTAAATGTAAAGAAATGGGAAAAGTATGCTCAAAATGTAATGCTAAAATAAACAAGCATTTAAATAAATTTTAATCGATGAATAATTCAAATATATATACCAAATTGAAGCTCAATGGAATGTACCGTTTAAACGCTAGCGCACTTTCAAGAATTTCTCCCCATAGGCCATAATGTAAAAGAAATCTTTGTCGTAGCCCTGTAGAAAAACTATAAGTCCTATACACACCAAAATCAATACCGGTCTTGCGATGGTGGTTTATAACATGTATACCCAATTTGAGCTCAATCGAATGTACCGTTTAAACGCTAGCGCATTTTCAAGAATTTCTCCCTATAGGCCATAATGTAAAAGAAATCTTTGTTGTAGCCCTGTAGAAAAATATAAGTCCTATACACACCAAAATCAATACCGGTCTTGCGACGGTGGTTTATAACATATATACCCAATTTGAGCTCAATCGCATGCCCCGTTCAGGAGCTATCGTGTTCACTCACACACACACACACACACATACATACATCTCGTAAAAATAGCATAAATGAATTCAGAAGACCCCGAAACGTGTAAATACACCAAAATCTCGAATTCGAATTTTTTCATGATTACAATACTTTCCTTACATGGTACATGTTCGGAAAGTAAAAATTCAAACAGCATTCTTGAATAAAATGGAATCTTATACATTTTTTTTTTTTAATGAATTAGGAAATGAATTATGTGTTTCACTTCTGCCTTTCTGGTGTTAATGTGATTTATATTAGCATATGCTTCTTTGACTGGATGTGAAACTCTTCAATGAAACTTTTTTTTTAATTCTAAAAATGCTGGTAAACAATTACATTTTTTATCTCATGAAACTGAGAAGACAATTATTTTTAAACACTTGCTCACTTCGCGGACCACTTAGAACCAACAGGGACTGCCAGTTGGGAACCACTGATATAAAGATTAAAATTTTCAATGAAGGTTTTAATTTGATTTTCTGGCATAATGCAGAGAAAGAAAAAAAATTAATTTCAGTCTACTAATCGGCTAACACATCTTTAATCGGAGGGTATAGTCAAGCTTTATAAAAATCTATTCGGGGTCTTTTGATTAGAATGATTGATCAAAACCATGTGCATTAATTTTTCTCAAATTAATTCTGTATACAATAGAGATGAGTTCGGGCTCATTTTTTGAAGCCCGAGCCCGAAGACTTTTGATCCGAGCCCGAGCAATATTATTAAAGTTGGAGCCCGAGCCCGAAATTTCAGCTAAAGACAAAAAAAATTAACTACTTCATTAATAGGATACAATAAATTTTGGAGCTTCACAAACCTTCTAGTCCCCCGTGCCGCTATTTTGTGAAATAAGTACGTTTATTTATCCCATGAATCACTTCTTAAAATCTGTTTCAAGGAGTATGTTCAACAAAGGAGAAAATTTTCACGAGCCCGAGCCCGAACGCAATCGTGAATTACAGAGCCTGAGCCCGAGTCGGGCTCGGGCTGAGCCCGTCTCATCTCTAGTATACAACCCTCTATTTCACAGCTCGAAAAGTGCTCTAGCTTTAAGTAGCTGTAACTCTGAATTTTGATCATAGAAGGACTTTTTTTTTTTTTTTTTAATTGTACATGAAATTATAAAGAAATTTTTTTCTAAATATAGCTGATAGAACTGGTGGGCCATACAAAAATTTTAATTTTGTAAATTTTATAGGAATTAATTTATTGACTTCAATTGTTTCTCATGTAATAATACATTATGCAATTTAAAGCATTTTTGTAATTGAAGCAATGCATCTCTGACAAACGGTTTAGGAAATAGCCATTGGGCATCGTTAGCACTGGACACACATAGCATTGTATATTGCCCTCATTAAAGATGGACAGAACATTGTTGATCTGTTAATCATCAATTAATGAAGTTAACATATTGCTTAATGATTTAACTTTAGTTTGTTCCATTGGTTATTCAGGGTGGCGACAGATCAGGGAAATCATGGAAAAATCAGGGTACTTTTTCCATCTGGAAATGTCAGGGAATTTCATAAAAATATCCAAAAATCAGGGAACTTTTTGTTTTCACTGTGAAAGACACTGTTTTTCATTGTAGATCAGCATCTGACTTGCGGATTATTCAATATTCAACTGATGCAGATAGTTTACAAATCCAAGATTTAAGTGATGTAGGCACTATGAATCCAAAACCACAGGTATTCGGACTCATACCAAGATATGGATCATACAAGAAACCAAACATACGATTCATATAGACTTGAATTAATCAGGCATCTTAAATACAAGTACGATGCACTTATTTTGGGTAAAAATTCTGCATTTTGGGCGATTCACTTATGAATCATATTGAAAAGTAATGATTCGCTACCCCTAGTGGTCGATTGGTGATTCTTTTTTATCAACATGGTGGAATTTCGTGGCATGGTGACATTTGTATCCTTATTCCACTCTGAAGTTCTCTACTGTCACAATAATTTTGATCGTTACCGGATGTGCGACAATCAGGGAACTTTATTTCTGAATTTCTGTAGCCACCCTGTTATTGGCATAGTTGTATCGTGACCAAAAATTTTGAGGAGTAGGACACATATTGGAATTAAGAATAGGAAAGGGAAATTTTTCTTTCATTTTGAAATAAATGTTTTAAATAAAAAGATTTTTAGACTAAGACTAAAGGGGCACATGACCCTTTTTGCTACACTTATATTGTTAGTGTGATTTTGTTTGAGATGTATGCTGTCATGCCTAGTTACACCAAACTCAAGCATTTGTTGGTACACTTAGATTTGTATTCTGTCAACAATTTTGACTGCTTGGGCTTCAAAAATATAGCAGCAGCAAGCTGTCAAAAGTCAAGTAGCTTATGGAAGCAAACTTTGAAGAAGGTCTGTATAAAGAAAGAACTACAAACAAAAAAAAATAATACTAGCATTAGTGAAAATAGCAATACTGAAATTTTTTTCAGCACTGTTATTCAGTCATAAGAAAGGGCCACAAATCTTTGAAAAACAAAGATCAGAACTTGGCTGGATTCAAGTCAAGACTTACAAATGCAGTGCTGTAATAGCCCAAACATAACATATTTTTTGACTAATCATTTCCCATTAAAAAACCTGACTTACTTATATTCGAAGCCTAAACATAGGATTTTTCTAATTTATTATCTCGAAAAATTTTTGGGTCACATTATACATGGGCTAATATGATATTTCTAGCTGAACAAGTTTTATAAAGCTGTTTTTTTTTTAGTATAATATTCCTATTCCACATGGTGCCGAAATTGAACTTTTTTTAAACAAGAAAATACAGTAGTACCACCTAATAAGGGATACCCACCGGACCATATAATTTGTCTCTTAAATAGGGGTGTCCCTTATTCAGAGGCTACACATGCCATTAGTTAGAAATTCATGTTGTAACTTACACAAATAGTTGGAGTACCATAAAACATTATTAAATAATTAAATTTGAAGTTAATGAATAAGGAAAATTTATATTTAAAATAATTATTTTTAAAATAATAGTTTTTGTACTTACAGGCATTTAAAATAACTCATCACACGGGTTTGTTTGAAAATTTGTGCTTCGAAAGTATTTCTTTACATGTTAATATTAAGGTCACTGATGATCTTAAAATCCTTCACAATCACCAACAGTTATCAATTTTTTTTTTTTTTTTTTTTACACTGTGAAGTGCATTTGAAGGTTTTTATCAAACAATAGATATTGTATATAGAAAAATTATACAAGCACAAAATTATACCCTTATGTGCTCTAATCCTAATGAGAACTAAGAATCTTTAAAATTTTCTCTGATCCTGGATTGCACTGCAACACACTGTTTTCTGCTTGTTACGAAAACTGGATTTTAAATTTGACACCTGTGTACATCCTTTTGATTGCACCACAACTATGGGTGTTCCAACCTATGGGGACTCTGGAATGTGTCCCCCCTCAATATTTTGCCTTAGTTGTTAATAAAGATAGGGAAAGTAAAATTATGGTCCCCAAATAATCAGTATATAGTAATGCTCATGACCACAACTTGCTGCTTTTTCCAGTGCACTGTTCCTCTTTTCCCTGCTGCACTCATAGGCAGCTTTCAAAAGAAAAGGGTTAAAGGTTAAACCCTTCTAGCAGAAGTGGGAAAAGTGTGTTCCCATTGAGATTTTCCAGTCTATAGAACTTTTACTAAAACAGCGGGAGGCATGGTTTTAATTTCTAATGTCCTAAAATTTTTATTATGGCACACAATAAATTCACTTACTTGAAAGATAGTGACCCCCAAAAAATAGCAGATGTGAATTTCACTTATGATAGTCATGGCTATTAGTATAGAAAAGTTCTGCGTTTTTATCACTAAAAGTAGCTAATTTTTCGGTGAGGTTTGTTCTTTATTTTTCATTTTATTGTCCCTTGTCACAAAACTATCTTTCACTTACACAAACTGGTGTTTGAAACCTGAAAAGATTACTAACAGAAGGTGCTTCTCTTTCTTCATTAATTTATTCAATCTTTTTCATTTTAGAAAAAAGTTTCATAAATGAACATTTTTCTTTTGTCTCTCAAATAGTGTCTCTTAAATAGTGGTGTCTCTTACAGGAGGTTTGACTGTACTTAATCTAACTAAACTGCTTGTTTTATTTACCTATGCCTACCAAAGCCAAGACTCTTCTATACATACAGGTAATGCTTAAACAGCAGAACTTTTTACGCGGTTAACTTTTAATGGATAACTTTAACTAGCATTAAATTTTTTTTAAGTTCACACTTTAATGATTATCGAAGAGTTAACTTTTTGAGTTGCAAATTAATAATCAACAAAGCAAGTTTTATTAGTTTCTGACAGTTAACTTTTAAAAGTAAAAAGTCACTTTTTTAATAAAGAATGTGGCAAACAAATTATCTTGTTAAAATAAAAACTTTTTAGACATTGACATAACTGTATAGGCTTGGCATAACTGTATAGAAAGACATTGACATAACTGTATAGAAAGATTTTAGTACTCTCTAGAACAGTGGTTCCCAAGTGGGTCGCCATGCCTTTTCTCGGGGGTCGCCGCAGACCGATTTTGTACGAAATGAATGGCAAAATAATTCCACGTTTCTCTGCCATGCGACAGGCTTTCTCCCTTTTCTCTTTGTAAAGTAAAGTCCTTTTTCTCATCAGGGCGCTTGTATCAAATCTACAAAAACTGACGTCGTAAAGTGTATCTAGTAGTGTTAACCAATTTTGAAAACGTGTGCACTAAGGCAGAAGTATCGGAAATAGAAATTGCAGTTAATTTAAGGTGATAAATTATTAACCACCTTGAAGCTCTTAAATCTGAAATTCAAGGATATATCCCAGAGCTCACAATGAACAAGAAGCGGCACCAGTGCGAAATCCACTTCACATATCTTTAGATGTCGCCGATCTTCCTGATGAAGCGCAGGACGAATTTTTGAATTTGCAAAATGACTACTCAGCACGTGATTTATACCAAGAAAAAGGTCTACAAGGTAATTAAGGTAATTCAGGTAATTAAAGGTAATTCAATTTTGGTGTGCGTCACTCATATCCGATAATTTCAAAGCTTTCGCTTCAAACGTTAGTGCCTTTTGCATCCACTTACATGCGTGAAGTTGAATTAAAAACTCTTTTGTAGATTAAGACAAAAGCCAGTAATAAATTAGATGTCCAAGATGCAGTTGGCTTTGACCAATATTCAGCCAACATTAATAGCATAACTCATCAGCCAGATACAACCTCAGTCATCCTAATAATAATTAGTACGGAATAAAAAGATAATCATTTTTAAGTCCCAAGATATATTTTTTTTTCATTATTCTTTTTTTTTTTTTTTTTTTGTCTTATTGGTCAAACATGATGGATGAAAGAGGGGGGGGGGGGGTCGCGAACATTTTTGAAAAATCTGAAAGGGGTCACGATTTAAAAAAGGTTGGGAACCCCTGCTCTAGAAATATTAGATTTTCTGTTACAAGGATGGGAAATAAAATTCTCTGGAATGAGCCCAAACCCTCTCTTCATATGAAATATCCAAAGAGCCTATTTAGTTATGCCAGTGCTTTTAGAATATTGTAAAGGATTTTCCAATGCAATTTCTTTTTATTGTTAACTGTCAAAACATTTAAAAAATACTTTTTTTCAAAGCTTAAATGTATTTTTTCATTCAATAGTCTTTTTACTAAGAAAAAAAAGTATTGCTTTAAAAAATGTATATATATTCGAAGCATTTATAATATAGAATAGTACTAGAAACATTAAAAGTATTCTAAATCGGCTTCATAATAATTTCATTTTTCCAATCAAAATTATCTAAAAATAAAAATCTTTATATACAGAATTTACTTGCTAACCTCAATTTAATGCCAGACACTTCATATAGCTAAAGCATCAAATTTTGTCATCAAAAATCACTCAAATATATAACTATCCATGCATGTGAATTTCAGCATAAGTATTCAAGTTATTAAAAATATGTTCAGAATTCTTATATATATCTTGTAACTAAAAATCAGGAAAAATTATCAGATATATATATACAAGAGTAAACTTTATTTACATTTATACAAATAACAATTGCAATTCATGATGTTATGAATTTTATTCAGATGAGACACTTTCACTTTTGTCTGTCTGTTTTCGTTTGAAGGGTTTTTTTGATATTTGCTTGATTTTCAGGTCCTTGGTACCTGAGGGAGAAATACAAAATAGTCTAAATTTAATAATTTATAACAATTATTAATATTAAATCAGTTGTATGTTGGTTGGTGCTTGTGGTCATGACTATTGGTTTATTACTGTCAAGGAATGATTTCCGGTAGGACATTCAGGGCAAACGCCCAGGTCCCTAAATTATCATTTCAGTTTAAAAATTTGTACATTTTTACTTTAATCTAAAGTGAAGTCGGAGAAGCTAATTTTATGAAAAATCTGTTACTATCTCATATCACGAGCATTATATTCACACTTTTTTTCAGCTAAACAGTATAATACAGGCAGTTATTTAGTGCAAACTTATCATTTAGGCTTGTCCTGTGTAATCATGCGTTCTGATTTCGAGAAAACCATAGAGCGGATTTTTAGAAGATAAAAGGAAATAACCTTCTAAGAGGAGTGAAATGAAGATCTATCCCACTGTGAATAAATACTCTATAAACATCAGGAAAATAAATACAAAAATATTGTGGAAGATATCACTTGAAAATTACAGAATGAAATTAATGATATAATTGAAGTGTTATATATATTATCTATATAATATTATTATTATCTAACTATTGCATTTCACTTTGCAGCTTGATTCAATAATCATTTTTATGCTGTTATAATATCCTTCTTTGTAGAGTGTGATATGGAAGTTACTTTGCAGGAGTAAGAAAGTTTTTGTAAGAAAGTAAGCAGGAGTAAGAAAGGCAAAAGATGGGGCACCTACAATGAAGCTTTTGCCCTAGGTCCCCATCTCTGTTGTTAAGGATCTAACTTAGACAATGTATGAAAATTTTACACAACAGTAGGTAGTCTGAATATAGATACGAGTAGATAGAACTGAAACTTATTCTGTAGTGCTTCTGTTTCTGATAAATACTAAAGTGAAGAAGATTAAAAATAGGAGAAAACAAGAGACTCATACCTAGATACCAGAAAATTGTTCAACCCAGGCTTAATCTTTTTGTTCTCATCATTGTAAAAATGCAGTAGAGAAGACTGTTCTGTGACTAGTAGTGCTTCCTAATATAGGGACTAGTGTTGCCATCGGGATTCAATGGAGCATTTAAAGACCCAGCCTGGAAAGTAACACGTTGCAGAAGGTGAGACTTCTTTCAGCCTTTCCAATGATGAGAGCGAAAAGATTAGCCTTACTTCAATGGTTGCTTAAATTATGTGATTCAACTGATTTTTAGGTTTAGGTGTATTGTAGTTTGAGAAAACAACAGAGGTGATTGTGACCCAAAGTAAAAATCCTGAAAATTAGCAGCGTGAATACAAAAAATCCTGAATATTATACCCATTAATATACCAATTGATACACATTAAATAAATCAAACATAATGGCATTAAAATTAATCATTTTGAATTTACAGTAAATTACCAATGCTCAATCAAAATACACAGTTTAGAAAAACAGTTTTATCACTTTCCTACATACATGCCAATATCTGGGAAAGAAAAACCAGTAGATTCACACATATAAAAAAATAAATAAATCCAATAGATTCTTACGATAACAAATTCTTCACCTTTCGCTTATATTATATTCTTCAACACACTAAATTGGGATGCTTTAAATTAATAGTTTTTTTTATAAGAGTCTATCTACAGAGTTTCAAATCCACAAAAAGCCATTACTTATAAAAACTTTACAGCAGTAGGAATGCTAGAATCTTCAAACATGAAATAGGTAAAACCTCAACATTTCTTTAGGACCACGCAAGCTTTTCTCAAGCATTCAAAGTCTACTAAGAGTAGAAAAAGTAGTTTTAAAGTGTTAGAAAACCAGGAGCAATAATTAAAATCTTGAAGTCCCCAATAAATCAAGTAACTTGGCTGTTGTAAAACAAAATTGCATGGTTACTTGAAAAAAAAAAAGCTCCTGTTTATACATATATATTTAAAAGGGGGAGGGGGTGAGACAAATTGCATTTATTAAGAAATTTATACTCTTCAATTGAATAAAAATTGCTTCAGAAAGTATATAGTACATTCTGGTGTTTGTATTATTTTTTTTTAGCAAAATTGTAAATGCCTTACATTTAATTTTATAATAGCTTTACTAAATATTAAACAGAAAAAATAATTTGCATCCTTTTTGTAAAATATAAAGAATAATTTTTGACTGTTTAGCTTTGCTGTTAGTTGCAAAGGTTGACTTTCTTTTCTACTGCCTTCTTCAGTAATATTCTCAGTAGATTGTTTTGAGGAGCATGGTGTCAGTGTCATTATATATACTAGTTGTCTGCCAGTGGTCAAAATTCAACCATAAAGCATTATTTTTTTTAATTTGAGTGTGAATAAAGAGATAATTTTGGCGATGCTGCGCAACAACTTCAAAACCGCTCGACCTTAAAAATTGGTATACTTGAGCAGAGAGAATATTTTTTTAATATTCATTTGGCTGTAGATCACCACTAGATGGCACTGCAGCACATTATTACTTTAACTCAACACTAGATAGTATTGCAGCAATCAGCTTCTTGATCGTTTAATTGACCGCTCTGAAAATTGGTATACATACATATTTGAACACTGAGAATATTTTCGCGTTATCCATTTTGCTATTCACTCTTTGATGGCGCTGCAGCGTATCTTGACCGTTAAATTGTTTACTATGAAAATTGGTACACATAGATATTTGGACAAGAGATCTTGATGCTATTCATTTTGCAATAGCTTTGACAGTAGATGGCGCTGCGCAGAATCATCTTCTTCACCATTCAAACAATCGCCATGAAATTCTAAATACATGATTATTGAACACAGATGATATTTATGCAATATCCATTTTGCTACATCTATTTATTATGATAAATAGTAACTACAACAAACCCTAATCCCCAACTCATCATCAACTAAACAACAACCACAAACCCTAATATAAAAAATCTATTCATTCCCGTACGAAGAACGGGGCCTCCAGCTAGTGTATATATATATATATATATATATATATATATATATATATATATATACAGGGTGACTGCTAATTCATGGTACAAACTTTAAGTGCTGGTAGGACACTGTAACAATCACATTTTGTATGGGAATTTAAGGTTAAAAGTGAAGCGTTGAAGCATAAACACAGGAAAGAACAAATGCAGGAGACAGAGTTACTAGTTGCTTCCATTGCCAGTAGATGGCTAATCGGCTATGATTTGGGGAAGAGAGACCATTCTCATTTCAGTTTTTGTCAGTGATGGAAGATTTTATGTTTGCTGAAAAAGCAGACATGCATTAACATGTACAGCTGTGCAAATGGAAAGGCAGAGCTGCACTATGAATGTATCGTGAGCAGTATCCTGACAGACAAATGCCGGATCACAAAATGTTTCAAAGATTACATTGTCAACTTTGTGAAACAGGTTCATTTCACATTACCAGACACGACACTGGTCCACGAACAACTATATGCACTGCAGCAGTTGAAGAAAGAATTTTGCAAATTGTAGGTGCTACACCTGAGTCAAGTACAAGAGCTGTTGTACAGACTGTAGGTATGAGTCAGTACAATGTTTGGAGAGTGTTATGTGATAAGATATCGTCAACACCCTTTCCATTATCAACATGTACATGCTTTGAAACCAGAAGACTATCTTCTGTGCAGGAATTTATGCCAGTGGTTTCTGCAGCCAAACTTTTCCGCCCATGTGTTATTTAGAGATGAGGAAACATTTATAAGTGATGGTGTATTTAATGTGAACAGTTGCCATGTGTGGGCAAACGAGAATCCTCACGCAATGCGATCACATGCATTTCAAGAACGCAACAGTGTCAATGTGTGGGCTGGTATTGTATATGACTTCTTGATTGGCTCACACCTACTGCCACAGTGGCTCAATGGCCACTGTTATGTCATTTTCCTTCAACAAGTTTTACCAGAGCTGTTAAAATACGTTCCAATCACCATTAGAAACCGCATGTAGTTCCAGCATGATAGGGTGCCAGCCCACTTCCCCCTAGATGTTTGTCAGTACTTGAATGCGACATTTGGCATGTGATGGATTGGACATGGTGGATCTATCTCTTGGCCAACCCAAACTTTTTAATATAAAACACATTGTTGAAGAAATAAAATTTGTGGAATTTTAACTTAATGTGCCTGAAGCAGCCCAAACTATGTTGGCAAGTATGTACAATATAATGTGTGTTATTGATGACCCTATTTGTAAGGGGTCTTAGTAAAGAAAATCTGACTCTAGTATTTTTTTTGTGAATATGTCATTGCAGTGAGATTTTGAGTTCCTCAATGGATTTTAGAAAATGTTTTTCATCTACTTTCTACAAATTCAAGTGCACAACAATATGGTTTATATTAACTCAGCTTACCCAAGTTCATTAGACTCTAAAGCATCCTTAGAAAGCAAAATAGAAACTGTTGGAATCTCTCGGGTAACTTGTAGTCTATCAAGATCTGGTTTAGTTGGCTCCCAATATTCTTCTACTCTATAATTAAAGAAAAAGTTTAAATAGGATTTTTATATTTTTTATTAGAAAGAAGAATATTTTTTTTTAAATCATAAAAACGTATTTACCTCAAAGTACTCAATTTTGTAATTTGATGAAGATCCTAAAACAATAAAAGAAACTTGTTATAAAACAGTTCTAGTATAGCTCCACAGAAAAAGTTCAACAAGAAATATAAAAGAAAATTAATAAAGATATAAAATAATACTTAACTATTCATTTCTTCTCCTCAAGAGAGAGGAGGATATTTTAAATTATGTTTCTTATACAGTGTGGTTACAGTTACAGAAGCTGAAAAAAGTTCTCCCAACTAGCTTTGTCAAATTTTCATAACTAATTACATATGTACCATATTCTTTGTATAAATCACACCTGTGTAGCATGAATCACCAACAGGTTAATGCTTCATTATACAGAAATTAATAGAAAGGAGGGGGGATACAAAATAGCAATTACAATACTTGTAAAATATTGGTTCACTTTTATTAACATAAATTCTGCTATTTTATACACTGCTTTACAGCACATCTAATTTGAATTTTAAATCTAGTATGTTATAGTGCTACAGTTTGCCCAAATTTTGGCAACATAAAAAAAAAAAATTAATTAGGGGTTAATTTTTGGTATTTCAGGGCTGACAAAAAATTTATGACTGTAAATAAAAATACTCCAGAATGTATCTAGATTAATTAAATGCTCATCCACCACTTGGATACGCAAAATATATACATTCAAAATTATGAAAAGTCAGGAAAAGGAAATTTCACTTAAAATAAAATTATCTATATTGCTTATACAATCAACTTTTAATTAAAATATTTTTTATAAAATTGTTTTTAAAGTTACTTTTAATGTGTAAGAATTCACACATAATTACATAAACTGAACATTTTTTGTTTTATGAAATTATGTTTACGTACTGAGAAAAAAAGTTAAATCAAAAAGAGATATCTAACACTTGTTATGTTTAGTCAGTTGGGGAGGAAGGAATAATTCAGGGAGTCTACCTCATTTATAATATTTCTCAAATCTTGACTTTTATTGGACTTTTTGGTGACCTTTAGTAAGCATTGCTTGATCAATATGATATGGATAATTTACTGTCTATTTACTAAAAGAACTCCCTCGACCTTCGTTTCTCGCAGCTCGCGATCGCCATAGAAATAAAGTTAGTACATAAATTAGTAAGTACATAGAAAAGTGCAGCCCCTAAAAATTTCTTTTCTATGGTTACCATCAACTGGGAGATAAGTACGATGAGGGATTTCTTTCAGTAGACAGACAGCAAAATCAATAATAGTAAACATAATCAAATTCGCAACTTTTTGTGAATTCCACAACCTAGTGCTTCTAATATGTGGCCTTTTCTTGACTTTCATAACTTTTTGGATCTGGTAGACACCCTGTAACTGCTAAATGAGTTTGTAACAATTCAACAAATTTTCAGGCAAAATATATTCTAACTTACATACTTTGAACTTTGTTTTAGTAATCTCAACACATGAGATGGTCTTTTCAATAGCATCTCCACAGCCACTAAAAATCATACATCTATTTGCTTCTTCCTAAAAAAAAAAATAATAATAATAATAATAAATAAATGTTGATGGCCTTTGCCCTTAAAAAGGAAATGGAAAATAAAAAAAAACTGGTTAAAATGTCACTTTTATGAATAAATTGAAAAATGCATGTATTCAGATTTAATTAAAAAGCTTGCATAATTTAACTAAACTACAAAAAGATTTAAATTTTAATCAAAATGTCATGATGATTTCATTGTCATTTTCTGTAAAACTAATACAATTAGTAGTGCCATATATTAGACTATTAGAGTAATTATTTTAAAGTCTTTCACTATATCTTTCACTAAGATCTTTTTGGAAATTTCACTAACGAGTGATGTTTTGTTAACTGTTAAAATAATTTGTGATGCAATCCCAGCAAACACACACTGGTTCTCTGAACGTTTATTAATGTCCAGAAAACGTCTTCTGAATGTTAATAGACGTTCAGAGAACCTGTGTGTGTTTGCTGGGATAGCACTGCAATCAAAAATGCAATACAGAGACACCACACCACAACCTGGGTCAGTAAGCATTCTGATCTGCAGCTACAGTGTATTGTTGTACATAATAATAAAAATCTGATGTGTCCAACACATGACTTCCTTGCACGTCCATTAGATCAAAAATATTTTCGACGCACTTCCTCTAAATTTATTTGTTTGAAAGAGATAAAATATCAATAATAGTAAGGTTTAGCGATTTCTAGCCAAATATTTCGATATCGCCAAGCTGAGTTCAATTTAAAAGATTTCCTTCTGACACTTTATTTGTCGATATTTCACCAAAAGCCGACAAACTTGAGATAGTCAGCGAGATTTTGGGGATAGCCAAAGTAGTCATTGACCACAGACTTTCAATGAATTGAATGCATCTATACACCTCAATGTATTTAAAGTCATTTGGCTCACCATGTAAATAAATTCTCAGTCGATTGCTGTCAAAAAAGATATTGAAAACAGTTAGATATTACAATAGTTCTAAATACAAAGTTAAAAAATCTACGGGTTAAAGTTTTAGAGTTATACAAAATAGGAAATAATTTTTGGCTCCAAATTTGGCGATATTTCGGCGAAACTCATCAATGTCGACGACATTTGGCGAGATTTTAAGCATAAACCAAACAATGACAGATTATCGCCAATTTTGGCGATATTTCGCCAAAACTCGCCAAGAAGGATGACAAATGGCGATACTTTGGGCATGGACCAAATGACTGACTATCGCCAAATTTGGCGATATTTCGCCAAAACTCGCCAAGGTCGAGGACAGACGGCGAGATTTTGGGTATGTACCAAACAATGACTGTCTACAGTTGTATTATAATGAAGATGTCCATAGACATTAAGGTACTGAAATTCTTTTCGGTGGTCCTGTAAATAAACTCTCCAGTAGATTGGAACCAAAAATCGAGATGCACAACTAGATGTTACAACATTCTTATATATGAAATTTCATAATAGTTTTTGAGATTTGAGAGTTAAATATGCACACACGTACACCAAAAGTCGCCAAGCTTGGCGACTTTTGGCACAGTTCTTGAGGGAGGCACGTGACCGTGGTCGGACCATTACCTAACTTATGTGGTAGGACGGTATTGTGCTTGAAATGGATGAATGCCCCTAAAATTGCTATTGGCCGTAATGTATTGGAAATCTTTTGAGTGTTCCTGTAGCAGAACTATAAATGATAAAGACACTTTTTTTTAATGGAGAAATTCATTTTCTAACTCTTTACAGCATATATCACTTCTGAGTCGTTTGAAATATCCCAATACCTCTAAAAAACGCTTTGATGAATTTCGGCCCATAGAGCGTAATGTATTTCGAATCTTTTGGACGGTCCTGTAGATAAACTATTCAGTCGAATGGAACCGAAAGGGGAGGTGCACAACTAGATGTTACAACAATCCTAAATATAAAGTTTCAACATTCAACGCCTAACAGTTTTTGAGATATGCGAGTTTAATGAATTTCGGCCCATTGAGTGTAATGTATTTCGAATGTTTTGGGCAGTCCTGTAGATAAACTATCCAGTCGAATGGAACCAAAAGGGGAGGTGCACAACTAGATGTTACAACTATCCAAAATATGAAGTTTCGACATTCTACGCCTAGTAGCTTTTGAGTTAGGCGAGTTTAATGAATTTCGGCCCATAGAGCGTAATGTATTTCGAATCTTTTGGGCGGTCCTGTACATAAACTATCCATTCGATTGCCACCAAAAGGGGAGGTGCACAACTAGATCATAGAACAATCCTAAATATCAAATCTCAACATTCTACGACCAATAGTTTTTGAGATATGCGAGTTACATACATACGTACGTACGTACGCACGTACGCACAGACGGCATGGAAAAACTGGCCACAGTAGACTCGCCACTGGTCAAAATGAGTTGCAGACGCGTTAATATGATCGTGCATGCTAGCCTACGATGAGATGCATCGAAAAAAATTTTTAAATTAAATTTAGAGGTAGTCAAAATCGGTTTTTATGTCGAAATTTGGCCCCCAAAATTTTTCGGGATCACATTACTTCCTTATACTACGTACAAGGAAGTAAAAAAGGAAATTTCCAGAAAATATTATTAGTTTTAAAACATTCAGCATTAAAATGGTTAAACACAACTGTATTTTGTATTTCATATCAAGAGAGCAAATCACAGCTTCTCTTTGAGATTTCAGTTACTTGAAAATGTGTCATTTGCTTGGGTAAAAGAAAGCAAATATATGAATACTTAGGTGACCCTTGCCTCTTACTTATTTAGTGTGGCAGGGCTCCCGATTCTGCTCCAACTGCTCCATGGTATAGTTCTTGCTCCTTTTTGTACCAAAATGCAGATTTTTATGCATTATGCTTGGAAGCTGATCGAAAACTTACTCCGTCCATTGACAATTGCAAAATTAGCCAGTTCTAAAATACGCAGGAATAGGAAAATATATTTCACAAGGCAATTTTCTCCCTTTACCCCTCTTAAAAAGCAAGGCCACTAAAATGACAAGGAGCCCGTGACAGAAACACAGTGACATAAGTCACAGTGCAAAACAAACCTTTACAGACAGAATGGTCAGTAACAAGTTGCAAAATTATGCACTGAAAACTGCCATAGAGTTAGAAATATTATTTCATACACACAGTAAAAATGCAGGCACTCTATTTTTATTTAATATCAAAAATATATTTATCCAAACAAGTTTATCCTGGAAAACCCTGAAAGAGGTCCCAAATGCCACCTTAGATTCTTCACTTAACCCTTTGAGGCGCAACCCTTTCCCCATGCTGAAAAAAGGGCAGCCATTGCCATCGCTCGACTTAACTAACAGCAAGATGGCAGACGATCGAAACATTCATCACGTGCCACAGATCTAGAGACCCTTTTTTGAGCTGCGTCAAAAAGTCTCTAGATCTGTGGCACGTGATGAACGTCTCGATCGTCTGCCATCTTGCTGGTAGTTAAGTCGAGCGATGGCAACGGCTGCCCTTTTTTCAGCATTGGGCAATCTTTCCAGCTGTTCTTGCGTTCTTCCATTTTTCGGCAGATGTCAGTGCTGTTAAAAATAATCGTGACAATTTTTTTATGGGAAATGAACATGCTAAAAAGTAAAGGATTCTCGTGGAGCTATGTCACTTGCAACTATTTTTATAGAAATCAAATCTATTCTTCTTGACTGGCAACAGTCAAAACGTCAGAGTTTGGTGTCCTCACGGCGAGGACACTGCGCGTTAAAGGGTTAACATTGTTTGATCAGGGTAGAGTATAAGCTGGACCTATCAGTACAGATAAAGTAAATAAAAAACTTTGCAAAAAACACACATAAGATGTTATAGGTAAGAAGATACATACGTTTCGGCCAAAAATTGTTTTGGCCTTCCTCAGTCCAAGCCCTTCGTCACAAGGAACACAGGGAACTGAAAAGAGATAAACAAGCAAGCATGTTGCCACAAGGGGCAAAGGAAAGTCGAACAAAACCACGGAGAGGAAACAAAGAGGGGGGTGAGGGATAAAAAGGAAAGGAAAGAAGCACAAAAAAATAAAAAAGAATAAAAATTTTAAAAAATTAATAATAAAGAGGAACACATGAATACAAACACACACAAAAAAAAAGAGAACACAGGGAGAACACACTTTTCAGTTCCCTGTGTTCCTTGTGACGAAGGGCTTGGACTGAGGAAGGCCAAAACAATTTTTGGCCTAAACGTACGTATCTTCTTACCTATAACATCTTATGTGTGTTTTTTACAAAGTTTTTTTATTACTTTATCATTTAACACCAGCAATTTGAGTGTTTTTTCCGCTATCAGTACAGAGTCTGATTCTCTTGAGAAAATTTGAAAGGGAGAAGAATGAGAGGCTATTCCCTGCCTCCACATTCACACTGATTAGAGTCTCTAAGCCCTGGTTTGACTTTTTAAAATTTTGCCCCCCCCCCTCACCCCTCCTCCTTTGTTTGGGATTATTGTACAGTATGTATTGTTATGACTATCATTGTAAATATTTGCATGTAAATAACATGAAATCTTGCAATGATTAATTGTATGTGATAAAATATCTCTTTTTGCCACGATTGCGAAAGTTTAGGAAAATTATAAATTACTAGTCGAATTTTGCCAGAATTAGGGATGCACTGAATACCATATTTTGCCGAATAACGAATACCGAATATTCGGTTAAAATTCTAACCGAATATTCAGCTGAATACCGAATACTTGGTTAAAATTTATTAAACTTATTAAACCTTGATTGCAATGATTAATTTAATTAGTTTTTCTTGAACAATATTTCATATGGTGTAAAACTTCAAAAATTAAAATGCTACAAAATTTAATATCGAAGTGTGTTTCCTTTATATATTATTAATAACTTTTTTAAATATTAGTGAAATGCTGGTAATTTTTTTACCTGCATATTTTATTTAAAGAATTAGCAGTTAAATGTCTTTACATATTTATAAACACTTCATGTTATGAGTTTATTTATTTATTTTTTTTTTCCTGGTTACTGTTTCAAATTTAAATCGGTTAGTAATAGCAAGGTTAATGTAATGAGTCATAAGATTTAAGAAAAATTGAAAAGCAACAAAATTAAAATTTAACATCTGAGTGTTTTCTCGGTGACCGCCGGGATAATCACACACGTATTATCCCAGCAGTCATTTCCACTAAACGATTTTTGCATCAAATGTACTGGCAAACAGTTGGCAAACATTTTTCTAACCATGAATTATTTCATTTGTCCGGCATTTATCTTGGCAAAAAATTGCTCGTCTTGGTAGACCGCCGGGATAATATGTAAGTACCGTTTTCTCTTACATTAAAATTAATTTCATTGTTACATTAGTTTTTTGTGTGATTGTGGAACCCTACGTTAGGGCTATCTACCAAGGATGGGGGTGCCTTGGTAGAAGGACTTTCTAAGGGTTTCTAACACTTATTCGCATGTGATATTAGTAAATAACAACTTGAATCAATTTAGTACTGTGGTACTATACTATATCTTTCATTCATGATATAAATAATATGTATTTGTTTACCGATTGGTGAATACTTAAATTTGTTTACTATTCAGTTGCAAAATACTTAAGTATTCGGCCAAACCGAATATTCGGTTTGTCTGCCGAATAGGCAGTATACCGAATACCAACTGAATATTCGGTGCATCCCTAGCCAGAATTAATTAATTTGTTGAACTGGGTATGTTGGCCGCATGGTAATGTCGTCAACATGCCAGCTGCTAGTAGAAATCTGCACTAAAAGCCTAGAAATTAGCATAGAAAACAGATGAATGTTCCAGAATATCCAGAAACGTCTAGTTTACGCATGGTGTTTCCGTCTTTCCCTCTCCCCCCCCACCTTGTTTATAAAAAGGGTGCGGCATGTGGAGTGGGGAGTCATTCATTGGGTCAAAGCTTTATCAAACGGAGAAAAAAAAACCTGTTTGAGCAAGCTACTTTTTGTGAGACCGGGCAAAAAGTGATTACACTTGTTAATATCTGAGCTAATTGTTTTGATTGGTTTCTTCTGCACTGCTCTGGATGTGTTGAGCAGGCTGCAAATATTGTTTTAATTAATTTGTATAAGCATGAAAAATAAAGCTTGTTGTTTATTGACTCCCAATAGTATCGCTCTTGAGTGAATTTTGCAAAAGTATGTCGTTCATTTGTGTACATATTATTCAAAACTACACTTGATTATTTATACTTTAGCATATTTTAATAAGATTATTTTTAAATACATGAACCTATTAATTACTTTTGATTAAATTAACTATACATATTTAATTTGGCAGTTTAAAGGCTTTAATCCCCAAATAAAAAAAATCTTAGGAATGACCCTGGACCTAAATTGATATGCATTATGTTGCAGAAGGTGAGGATGCATTTGCATTTAACCCTTTAACGCGCAGTGTTCCCGCTCTGGAAACACCCAACTCTGACATTTTGACTGTTGCCAGTCACGAAGAATAGATTTGATTTCTATAAAAATAGTTGCGGGTGACATAGCTCCACGAGAATCCTTTACTTTTTAGCATGTCATTTCCCGTAAAAAAATTTGTCACGATTATTTTTAAATAGCACTGACACCTGCTGAAAAATGGAAGAATGCGAGAACAGCTGGATAGATTGCCCAATGCTGAAAAAAGGGCAGCCGCTGCCATCGCTCAACTTAACTACCAGCAAGATGGCGGACAATCGTTGTACCCAGCACAGCCAGCTGTCGTCAAAAAAAGGGTCTCTAGATCTGTGGCACGCGATGAACGTTTTGATCGTCCATCATCTTGCTGGTAGTTAAGTCGAGCGATGGCAACTGCTGCCTTTTTTTTCAGCATTGGGGAAGGTTTGCGCCTCAAAGGGTTAACAGCTGTGACTTATACATGTCTCTGGCACTATCTTAAACAGGATAAGGTTTACTGTAATCAGACAAGGAAAAAGAAAGGATTATTTTCCCGATAAAAACAAATTGTGAGTGTGCTGGCAAAATAACATTAAAAACATTACCTTCAAGCTCTTTTCGACAAATCCCATAATATTACGGACTTTACTGCCATGCTTGACTCTTACAACTATTATATCACTGGGCAAATTCTTAAAGTCTTCTTTGGGATCTTTATCCTTCACACTCATTTCTCCTTTTGCATAATATTCAGTCACTGTAAGTAGATTTTAACATAAAAATTTATTGACTTGCTTGCTATCAATTATTTTTTTAAAACTATATGTTGTTTAGTTAAAAACATGCACGGAGATACCTTAGTATAAAGTTAAAATATAGTTAAAAGCCTTAAAAACTCCTTTAAAAGTTTAAAAACAAACCATTAGCGCTTTCGGCAGCACTAGGCCGCTGCCATCTTCAAACTGGTGAGCTCGCTACAATATGCTGTCATCTTCAAACTGGTGGGCTCGCTACTGGTGAGCCAACTACAATAACCACAGTTATAGTTTAAAACGGGAAGCATTAGAAATAATAACACAAGAGGGCGCCATCAACGACACGACGCATGCTCAGATAGAAGATATATGGCTCGAAATGCTGGAGCTGGGAGCGAGCTCACCAGTTTGAAGATGGCAGAGGCCTAGTGCTTCCGAAAGCGCTAATGGTTTGTTTTTAAACTTTTATGGAGTTTTTAAGGCTTTTAACTATATTTTAACTTTAAACTATATGTTATCTAAAACAATGATCAGTCATACAACAGAACAGTCAGGTATAAGGTAAAGTGGAGCAAAAAGGTTAAGAAAGCAAGCATTTCTTTCTAGCCCAGTTCCTGTTACTAATGTTAAGCATGCAATTTTTTTGTGTCTTAGTTTATGCAGTGCATTCATCCCCTTCACACCAAAAGAGATATTACAAAGTTGTATTAGTTTTAAATACAAAAATATTAAACTTAACTAAGAGCTGTTTTTACCACAAAAGTCAGATAAAATGAGTAATAGATTCTTTTTATTTTACATGGGGTCAAGATAGACAGGGATCACTCTAGAGCGTTTCAGGGGGGCGGCCGCCCTGGTGTCCCTTTCCGGTAAAATGCCGCCCTCCTTGCCCTTTTTCTTGATAAAATTCCGTCCTCTTTTTTTTTCCAATCAAAATGCCGCTCTCCTTTTCTCCACCCCTCCTTGTTTCCCCTTTTCTTTGATTCTCGTTACCATTGCTGGCGCTCTGCTAGACCGAGGCCACGTGGTCACGGCTAGACCCCAAAAAAGCCTCTCTCCAACAACAACAACAAGGAAGTTGATTTGTTTATTCTCTTATCAATGATGTATGGGGAGGAGGGGGGGGGGGCATCTGCTCAGTCGCTGCTCTTCACCCTCCCGACCTGAGGAGAGGGTTAAAACTGTTTGCTGTAGCTTCAACTGTCATCCAGAAGAGTAGGCATAACAATAAATTATTTCCTACTGTAAATGGCGCTTCACCGTGTTTTATAAATGCTGTAAGTAATTAATAAACGCCGCTTGGTTATTGTTTATTTTTTCAGATTTTCAAAACGCATTCATCCAAACTTAAGGCTGGCTGCACGGAAAGTTCAAGACAAGGGCAATTCCGGAAGTGTGGGGTGACCCCCCCCCCCTACACACACTCCTCCCCGTCGATGTACTAAAAAGAATAGGAAAAAATTGATTCATTGACAGGGTGTGCAGCAGTCAGGAAATACTACTTGAAAATATCGAATTTCGGGTAGGCATCGGGCCCAAATTGGCGATTATTCTATAGGGCTGTTTTAGGCGGAGATAGGAGTGGGAACTGTCAATACAAAATTTGTGTCTATTTTGCAGCCCCTCCAAAAAAATGAAATCGTCGACGATTGCGAGAATGCAAGTCTCGTCGACTGCACGGGCACGCGCCCCTGGGACGTTCATTTTTACTGTACTACGCGCTCAGCAAAAGCCCAATGGACAGTGCGATGCGCAGAGGGGAGAGCCATTGAGACTATTTTGAATTCATCGATTGGGAAATTAAAAATTTGTGCAAGAGGGTCAAGTTCTTTCCGATTCCTGAACGGTCGGGAGTTATTTTATAATTATGTAATTACGAATATTACACAACAATAATTATTAAGACTTCTTGCCTGTTTAGAAAATCCTTTGCCGCCGCCCACGATAGGAAATACTATTGTTCCCCCCCCCCCCTCTTTTTTTTATTATGTCGCCCACTTGCAATTTATTTTTTCCTCGGACACGTCTTAGCTAAACTGGCGTTCTTATTACAGAATATTTCCAAATGTTATGCATATAATGCTGCAACTAGAGGTCAAGTCGCCCGGGACAAACCTTTGTTTTGGCGCTCCCTTCTTTCCATTTCAATTTTGACGTAACAGCACTATGCTTGGGCAAGTGTCCCGTTTCCCCTCCACTAGTTGCAGACTAGCATATATATAGAGAGAAAAGTTGCAGTGACGCTGAATACGATAAAATTTGAATCTAAAACGGAATGTTTTCGGTCATTTTCGGGTCCGAAAATTGGCGTAATTATTAAAAATTTGTTGGCAAAACCGGATTCCCGTTATTTTACGATTACAAAATTTAATTTTTTTATGCTTTTTTTGTTTTGTTGTTGTTGTTGAAATAAAGCATAATGGCCGCCTTACACAATTTTTGTAAAAGTGTAGATTTCATTGAGTGAAAAAATTTGGTTTCAAAATTTGTTTAATCATTTGCTTAAAAAATTGCTATTGAGAAAACACATTTTCGGACATAAAAGTATGTTTATAAAAGCTACCCTTATGTGTTTGTAGACAATAATTACAAAAGTTGCCCTTTTTGTGTGATATGATAAGCCCTTTTTCTGTAATGTGCACCCTGCCCTTTTTCATTTCTAGAGTGATCCCTGAAGATAGACTACACATGGGGTCAACATATACTATTTTTGGTACTTACATATTATCCCAGCAGTCTGTGAAGACGAGCAATTTTTTGTGAAGATGAATGCTGAACACATGCAATTATGGATGGTTTGGAATACAATTGGCAACAGTTTGCCAGCACATTTCACGAAAAAATAGTTTGGCAGGAATGACCGCCGGGATAATACGTAAGTACCCTATTTTTATATTACATGGGGTCAACATAATCGACCAATACTAAAGCCCTTAAAAGTGTCCAAACGAGCCAGCCACGTTACATCTATGGAAATAAAATAAGAATTCCTGAAAAATGTTATAAGTCCAAACGAGCAGAATTACGTCAGCATGCCGCAAAAATTAAACTCCCTTCCTCACAGATGCTGCAGCAGCTGGATGCCATTGCAGGGAGCGGGCTGCGGGAGCTGGCACAAATCACATAGCATCAAGGTCACCCAAGATGGCAGAGTAGGTCCCTAAACCTTACCTTCCCAACTACTCAAATTCAATATTTTTTTTCCCCCGTTTAAAAATTTATCACTGGTTAACGATATCAGGAACAGTTAGTAATTTTGGTGATTTATTTAGGAGACAAAATCTTTTCACCAATCCAAGTCTGTCTCACCACTGCCAATTGTAAGCAACGGTTCTGTTTCCCAAGGTGTTCGAAGATCCTCTCTCATTAACTTTGCTTATGATTTTTATAAAATGGCATATACATATTTTTTAATGTAAAGTATTTTTTTAAAACAGATTAAGCTTGCACGTATATATAAAGCTTCTGTGTAGTAAAATTTAATTACTGTTCATGTGATGGAGACTTATTCAATATTCAATTATTATATTTTAATGTACATGAATACAAAAAGAAAAACATTTCTTCCTAATTTCATATATACTCTTTGAATTAATAACATTCTTAAAAATTTTGTTACCGGTTGTAAATTCCGTTCATTTCACCTTTATTTGAAATCCAGTCCTGCACTGCATATTAAATCTCGTTTGCTTTAAACTAGAATCAAAACTCAGAAAATTGAATTTGAAACTTATAATATTTCACACTCATTTAAAAACCAATCTCAAGCAGCATACAGCAATAACATTACTCTGATCCAAGCTTGAATCTGCATACAAATCAAAATTGTATACTAGAACTACCAAAAGTCTAAACCACAAAAAGCCAAACTGACTAAATGGGATTTTGTTCGACATTTCTTTCGATGATTTCTCTAAAGTTTCTTTCCATCCCAATAGAGATTAGGACAACCGTGCGCCTTTGGTTAAAATAATTTAGTAGTAATTAACGTAATGAGTCTAAGCATCAAAGGAAAGAAAATCGAAGAACTTCAGAATAATAAAATAGCTTACGAGCAGATTTCATAGCCATTTTGAAATTTTCTTTGATAAACTACAATAGAAATAATCACAAAACCTATAAACACGACAGAACCTGAATTCACATGCCTGGGCTATCTGAGCTGGGACCTGGGACTCTTTCACCACGAACGGCTCACACAACACAAACATGATTCAACCATGGGCAATAGAACACAAGGTGTCGCATACAGCCCTTGTATTGAAAGAACTGTTCTGGGGACATTAGTGAGAGTGAGAGACAAACAAGTCTGTGTGTGTGGTATAGAGCTGAAGCAAACCGCATGTATTCGGTACTAAGATACGGATAATCACTCAGACTCGAAGTAACGAATTGTTACTTTTCGGTTGATATCGTTACTCGATCCGAAGTTGTTTCGGATCGAGCAGCTTCGAACTTCGAATACAGACTGCCAGGCGAGGCGAACTAGGGGGGAAACGGGTTCCAGTAATCGAGTACTAATATCTTCTGATATTTGTTACTGGATATTGGATCGCGGTTTTAAGGGGAAAATGACTTTTGAGTGTGCATTTCGGATCGACCAGGTTCGAACTTCGAATACAAGACTGCCGGAGGGAGAAAATGAATTTCGGTATTTGAGTAATAGTATGTTCCGTTCCGTTACCAGATACCGGAAGTATTATGGATTCTCGCTACTTGAAGGGAAAAATCAGTTTCGGTATTTGAGTAGTAGTATGTTCTGGTTGCAATTCGTTTGTGCCGAGCCGAATGGTATCGTTTTGATGAGGTTTGGAAGAATTCGTATGTTTCGTTACAGTTATGGAGATGGATATAGTATCTGCTGCTCTATTGATATGGGTCGTACAGTGGAGAGATAGGATCCGGTGTATAGTATGTTCGTATGCGCAGTTGAACTATTTTTGCGGGGGGGGGAGGGGGTGTTCTTATAATTGTAGAGGAGCAATACATATAAGAGAAGCATGTTAGTAAGGGGTGCTAATTTCGGGCTTTCTAACATTTTAGTACTAAATAGTGGTGCAATCAGAATTCTTTCTTTCAGGGGGGTTCCGAAGCAGGATTGCGAACTTAACTTTTTCTTTTTTTTTAGCTAGAATCGAAATATGAGTAATAAATAACAAATTATTTAAGTACACCTTTTAAAAAAATATATTTTTATAAAGCAAACGAATTCACACATTTTTATTATTTAAAATATTATTTGGAACTAAAAAAAATATTTAGCATGGAAACCTAAACACATTTTTTAAGTAATTGTTTAAAAAATATATAAAAAATTGGGAGCGACCCGGGATTTCTATGCCCACTCCTGCGTAAGCCACTGGTATTAAAGTAATTCAATAAAGTTCAGTATGTTTCTAAAATGTCGGCGTTTAGGGGGCCATCTGCCCTATTTTATGGTACATTTTATTCCATGAACTCATGGAATACGCATAGTCCGGTGCAACCATTCTTTCTGTATGAAAGGAGTGATAATTTTTGTTTAAAGAATGCTCTCATATATGCACCCACAGAAGGGGCTAACCCCTTTCATCCCAAAAGTGCAGAAATAGAACTGGAAATATCTTTAAAATAGATAATTCTCGCTGAATTAAACAATTTTAATTTAAAATATGGTAATTTTTAATTTACTTCGAAAAATGGTCCAGCAAAAGAAGTTTTTGATATGAAATAAGAACTCACAAATAATAAAGATATTATGCTTGTAGAGACGCAAAGTAGTGGATATCATACTGAGATCCCCTGCCCTGTGAATTTTATATATGTGGCCCAATCCCTGGATCTCAGTATTCAAGAACCCGCTAACAGAAAAAACACGAGTCACAAGCTTTCCTTTACACTTTTTATGATAAGAATGAACAGGTTAAACCAGCGTTCAGAATTAAAAAAAGGGGGGTTGAGAAAAAAAAAAAGAATGGCATATGTCTTTGGAAGATTTCTATGTGCACTCAGTAATTCGGATAATTTAGCATTGTATAAAACCATAAATGTGTATAAAAACAATCTGTAAATCAGAGAAAATAAGCTCTAAATACAACTTTGTACAACTTCGCTAAAAAAAATTCTTTTTGGTTAGGTTTTGTTATGGGTTTAGGTATGGGCGGCATATACCCATAACAACACTGTCCCGGATGTGTTGTTATGGGGCACATATAACACCCTATTACCGATTCTATTAGTAGTAACGAAAGTAACGAGTAACGAATACGTAGTAACGAATAGCGAACATCTAAGTAACAAATACATACGGATACTCATTTTGTCGTTACTTTTACAGCACTAGTGTGGTACTTGTTTTGGAGAATTTATATACAGGCTGATCTATATATAATACTAGCGGACCCGACAGACGTTGTCCTGTACACACGTCTTAAATTGGAAAATTTCAAGCTGTAACAATCTGGACCGTTTTGATGCAAATGTTTATTAAAAAGTTATTGCAATATCTAATGTCATTACATGTACAGTTATCACAATTTGACCAATCGATAGCGTGTGAGTATGTGTATACTATGAGCGAAGTTAAATGTAGAAGCTGCGTTCAATAAAAACTTAAACTTGTTTTAATTAAAGTTTATACTCAAACTATTTTATAACAGGTATATTTTTTTAATGTACAAAAACTTCATTTATCGGAATACCATTGGATGTACAATATTTTTGGTTAATCCTTCAGGGGTATAAATAAACAAATTTCAGGCCAGAGAACACCCACTTGGTTGGCGAAGCCAACCTTAGAGTGCGTGGATGGTGTTTCTGGATGTCCACCAGTGCCGGAGGTGCAATGGGGAACCAAGGTCCGCGCCGGGCCAGGGGCAGACGCTGACTCCCTCTCCGCTGCGCACGCCGCTCGGACTTTTATTTAGCCATGTTTACATGTTTTGGCGAGGAAGGCCGGACACAGGTGGTCCCACGCAGGGGCTGTGCCATACAGTGGCCCCGATTGGATTAGGTTACATAGCTGATGAATAGCAGATAATCGAAATTTTTTTGTATTTTTGTCCTTATTGCTGTTGTTTGGGTGCAATGTTCAGTCTATTTGCGCTGATGGACAGGGTCCGAGGGGGGTGGCGAAGATGCCACTGCTTGGTTAAGCTGCGTTCATAATAGTAATGTTGGGGCGAGCCGTGTGCCCCGCAGGGGCAATCTGGAGTGCTAGACCTGGAGAACTAATGCTGGTAGGAGCGGAAGGGACCGTGCCCTGATAAGAAAGCGGTTAACGAGTAGTTGAGTTGTAGATGGTGACACTTGACTGTTGGGAGTAGCTGGGCAGTGTACCTTCCTTTGTCGCTAGACTCCCAGTCTGCTTTCCACCTCCTCCTGACCTCAATCTCCAGCGTCCTGTTGATGTAGCTGTGTGGGGCTGGCAGCCTCACATCCGGTGCTGCCTTGGACGTGGCCTCTTTGTCACAGGAGTCTGCCCTTTCGTTACCCGATAGTCCGATATGGGCTTTGATGTGGTGCAGGGTGACCCAGCCACTTTGGGTTAGGAGGCGCTTTATCGTTAGGTCTTGGTTGTCTTTGGTTCTATGTTGGCCTATGGCCGTTAGGCCTGATAGGCAGTCACTGTATAGCTGGAGCTGTTGCACCCCCGCTTTTTGTGTGTGCCATTCAAGGGCTTTCTGGATAGATAATAGTTCGGCCTGGAAAACACTATTGTGGTCTTCCAGCTTTATTGCTTCTTTGTGCAGCTCCTCTTGACCCCTGAGGACCACGAAGGCTGCAGCTGCACCCCTGATCCGTTTCCCTGATCCGTATGCGCGGAGTTCCGTTTTCATCTGTGCTGCTTCTGTGGTGATGGTTTTTAAGTTAATGCTCCCGAGCTGCAAAGGTTGCTGCTCGGGGGCTCTCGGGATGGGTGCATCTCCCATCTGGGTACAGTTGCGCTGACCGGGGGTAGGTTTTCCACCAGGCCGGACCATGGGGCTGTGCCATCACGCAGTCTGACAGCCACGACTCTGGTTGCTTCCGCTTCCAACAGTAGGTGCAGGGGGGAGAGTGCCTGCGAGGACGCAGAGCGCGTCTGTGAAGGTCGTGCGGTGTGCGTTGGTTATTCCTAGGAGGGGTATGCGTTGTATGGAGGCCAGTTTCTTAGCATGTTGCTTTGTCAGCTTGGCAGCCCATACTCCCCTGCGTACAGGATGCGGCTGAGAAGTACTGCTTGGTACCGTAGCTTCTTCTGCGCGGTTGTTGGGCCCCAGTTCCTCCCTGCAATCCTAGCCAGTTGGAATTGTGTCTTGAGTGCTCTCTCTCTCAGGGTGGTCAGGTGTGGCATGAAGCTTAAGTTCTTGTCCAGCACCAGACCAACTAAGGGCAACGTCTGAACATGAGCAGCACTCCTGCCTTCGATTCGTATTACCGGTTCTCTTTTTAGAATGCGAGGCTTGTTTAGTGTGAGGGCTTTAGTTTTGTCCACTGAGAGACTCAGTCTGAGGGCTGTCAGATTCTGGGAGAAGAGAGGGAGAAAGGTTGCAGCTTGTTCTTCAATATCTTTTCGCCGACGACCACCTATGACAAAGGTGAAATCATCTGCTTAGGCAAACGCTTTTGTCCCTGCTGGACGTGGTGTTTCGAGTAGGATGTCCGCCTGGGTGTTCCATAGGATCGGGCCTAGGCACGATCCCTGCGGGCAGCCTTTTCGTAGATGCAACTCCTTGCTCCCGCTTCCCCAATTGTCGAGTACTCTTCTGCATTCCAGGTAATTGCTGATCGTTCGGCATATGTTGAGCTTTGCCTTAATTTTTGGCCATTGGGCGTTATCAAACGCCCCTTTAATGTCCACGGAGATTATTGTGGTATAGAAGCCCTGGTTAATGTTGTCTTTCGCTGCTGCTGTGATGGCGTTCAGTGCCTTCTCGCAGGATCGTGCGTCTCGGTGGCGTCAAAAACCTTAGAACATTATATATAGTATATATATATATATATATATATATATATATATATATATATATATATATATATATATATATATATATATATATATATATATATATATTGTTACGAATTTTCGGGGCAACCCGCTGCTCTGGGGCTTAAGATGGTTTAAAATTCGTATTCTATGCTTCAAATAGATAAATTTTGCTTTTTGTTGCATCAAAATCGGCCAATTAGAACCGGAGATATTTCTACGAAGTTCTAGAAGCAATAAAGTTTGTGTTCCATCCTGACAAGTGACTATTTACTTGAACTTTTTACGCCAACTGGACTTCAGAATGACGAACCCCAGGAGTAGCAGAGTAATTCCGTAACATTTGGTGTCAGAAGTGGGATTCGAACCCACGCCCACATTCGTGGACCAGAAACCCAAAAGGCACTCATGTTGGAGGATTATCAGGATTTGAAGTCTGCTCTGGTGTTCGCAATGAAGCTAGAGGCAGCCCAGCGGGCCTTGAGAAAAGATCGGCATGCTGTTAGAGCGGTCACGGTCCAAGAGGGAACTGACAAAGACACAGAGAGCGTCGGGAACAGGTTGAAGAGAATTGAAGATCTCATAGAGCGAAAATTAAGATCCGATAGAACGAGAGATGGCCCAAAGAAAGTAAAATGCTGGAAGTGTGGCGTCGAAGTCCATGTACAAAAGTATTGGGGTCGAAAGTCTCATGACCAGCAAGAGAACTCTAGGAACATGAAGGAGGGAAACTAGGAGGTGGCCATCTCGCGGGGCGGAGGTTGCCAGATAGTCAAAAGCCCCACCTAAAAGTCTTGCAGATTTCATCAGTGAATGGTGGCAGTAATAGACTCTTCGTACTGGGATACCTTAATGGTTCCCCATGCCACATGGTGATTGATACTGGAGCGAACGTAACCATCATAAGGACGGATCTGGCCAAGAAATTAAATTTGAAGATTATCTGAACTCCGCTCTCGCTGACCCTCCAGACTGTGACAGGTGACAAGATCGAAGCGGGCGGAAAAGCACAAGTAGAAATCACGTTTGGAAATGCCAGATACGACCATGTGGTATATGTCGCCAATATTACAGACTCTTTTATTCTCGGACTCGACTTTTTAAAATCGCACAAATTTAACTTGGACTTTAAGAATAATGAGCTTCGTTCAGAGTCGGAAGAAATATCTGCGTTCGATATTAAAAATGAAACTATTTACCTGTTCAGCAAATAATAGCCCAGACTGATATCACTCTACCTCCCAAAACTGATTCAATAATTTCTGGAACAGTAAAAGAAAGCAATAAATTCCGCTTTGGATTAATCCAACACCCAAACAATAGTGATTCCGTCAGAGGAGTACTTGTGGGAGCAACACTTGTGGACTTGTCGAGAACAGAAATTCCAGTTAGAGTAGCAAATGTGACGGACAAGTCGAAGGTGATAAAGAAAAATGAAGTGTTGGCGACATGCACTCCTGTTGCCTGTATTAATAAGAACATCAGCCAAACGACAGCTAAATCTTCCTAGTGCCTGACGAAGGAATTAATACAAGACGTGGAGTTAACGGCAGAACAGAGAAGCGCTGCGGAGAAGGTAATAGCTGAATTTGAAGACCTCTTCTCTCGTACTTCCGGTGACTTTGGCCGTACGAGGTTAACGCAACATAGAATAGACACAAGCAGCCATTCTCCCATCAAGCAACATCTTAGGCGGCTGCCTAAGCAAGAAGAGGTGAACAGACTTTTAGAGGAGATACAGCGTGATGACGCCATCGAGCCATCGACTAGTCCGTGGGCCTCGCCGATTGTTTTGGTCCGAAAGAAGAATGGTTCCACCCGGTTCTGTGTTGACTACAGACGTCTGAATGACATTACCAAGAAAGACAGCTACCCTCTTCCCAGGATAGACGACACTTTGGACACTATCGGGAAACGAATGGTTTTCCACTCTGGATCTGAAAAGTGGTTACTGGAAAGTGGAAATACATCCCGACGACCGTGAAAAGACTGCGTTCACCACGGGACAAGGATTATGGCAGTTCAAAGTTATGCCTTTTGGACTCTGCAACGCACCTGCTACATTCGAGCGACTAATGGAGACAGTGTTGAGAGGACTTTCCTACGAAGCATGTCTCGTTTATTTGGACGATATCATCATCGTCGGAAGGACTTTCGAAGAGCATCTCGAGAACATTCGAAAGATACTGCAGAAATTAAAAGAGGCAAACTTGAAACTAAGTCCGTCACCTCGGGCACATAATATCCGCCCACGGAGTTCGAACCGATCCCGAAAAGACGTCCGCAGTCAAGAACTGGGGTCGTCCGGAGAATATCCATGACTTACGAAGTTTTCTCGGTCTGTGTACTTACTATCGAAAATTCGTGAAGGGCTTTTCTCAAATTGCAAGACCTCTTCACAAATTGACCGAGACTGGACAGAAATTTCTATGGAATGAGGAATGTGAGGACGCATTCAACGAACTGAAGACGGCTTTAACATCTTCGCCGATCCTGTCGTATCCTCACCCTGACAAGCCATTTATCCTGGACACAGACGCAAGTAAGGAGAGTGTTGGAGCAGTTTTGTCCCAGGAGATAGATGGCCAAGAACACGTCATTGCTTACTGGAGCAAATGCCTTTCAAAGGCAGAACGTAACTATTGTGTTACGAGAAAGGAACTTCTTGCTATCATTAAAGCCGTGGAGCACTTTCATCATTACCTGTACGGCCGAAAGTTCCTGCTCCGAACGGACCATGCCTCTTTAACCTGGCTTCAAAATTTCAAGAATCCAGAGGGCCAAATAGCCAGGTGGATACAGCGATTACAAGAATATGACATCGAGATACGTCATCGGAAAGGGTCATCTCATGGAAATGCAGATGCTTTGTCCAGAAGGCCCTGCATAGACAGTTGTCGCTATTGCTCCAGGGCAGAGAAAAATTACCATCTGAAACATCCCGTTGTCCGCCAAGTTACATCATCGGCACCATCTCAAGATCCCTGGAGTGACGAAAATGTTCAGGCGGACCAATTAGCAGACAGCGACATCAAACCTATTGTGGAATTTATGGAAAAATCCAGCGCTAAGCCCAGTTGGCAAGAAATATCATCTTACAGTCCGGCAACAAAACAGTACTGGGCATTATGGGATTCGCTTCGCCTGAGGAATGGAGTCCTGTATCGTAAATGGGAGTCGGACGACGGCAAGATGCTCCGATGGCCATTAGTACTCCCTCGTTCGAGGATTCCGAAGGTTCTAGAAGAACTTCATAATGGCTACACTGGAGGCCATTTGCATTTGGCGTAATGAAGACCCTGCAGAAAGTTCGCGAGCGCTTCTACTGGGTTAGGGCTCGAGGCGACGTCGAAAAGTGGTGTCAAGCTTGTGACGCCTGTGCCGCCCGTAAAGGCCCGAAGAAACGAAGCCGTGGAAGACTACATCGTTATAATGTAGGAGCGGTTTTTGAGAGGATTGCCCTCGACATCCTGGGACCTCTTCCGCGAACTTCGGATGGCAACAAATACATCCTAGTTGTCATTGACTACTTCTCTAAATGGCCCGAAGCGTTTCCTATTCCCGATCAAGAAGCTACGACCGTAGCAGAGGTACTGGTGCAAGAATGGATTTCCAGATATGGAACCCCTCTGCAACTTCATTTCGACCAAGGAACGAACTTTACCTCTGCAGTCTTTAAAGGACTATGCCAAATTCTCGGAATGGACAAAACCCAGACTACGCCGTTACACCCACAATCCGACGGCATGGTGGAGAGGTTCAATCGCACAATTTTAAACAACCTCTCGCTTCTGGTATCTAGGAATCAAGAGGACTGGGACAAGAAACTCCCCCTCTTCCTGCTGGCCTATAGGAGCGCCGTCCATGAGACTAACTGCTTCACACCTTCCCAGATGCTGTTCGGCAGAGATCTTCGCCTTCCCTTCGTGTTCGGCCGCCCTCCAGATGCACCTTCATCGCCAGAGGAGTATGTGGAAAACCTTCGGGCACGGTTTGAAGATGTGCATTATTTTGCTCGGGAGCGGATCAACCTGAACACGGAAAAGATGAAGACTGGCTACGACACGAAGGCTACGGGACACGAGTTCAATGCAGGTGACAAAGTTTGGCTATGGAATCCTACTCGACGGAAAGGCCTGTCTCCCAAGCTGCAATCGCCGTGGGAGGGTCCTTACACAGTCCTAAACCGGCTGAATGACGTCATCGTACGGATTCGTAAGTCACCAAACTCGAAGCCAAGAGTTGTACATTACGATCGGCTAGCCATCTACCGCGGTTGTAATTAGCTCAGACCATGGTCACTATGGCGTAATTCCTCTTTTCTTTCATCTCTCATTTCTTTCCTGTCTTTCCCTTCTCTTCCTCTTTCCTCAACTCTCTTTCACTGACTACTTACGCCATGTTTAGTGTACATATTTGTAATATATTTTTTTTTCATTAATGCGTATTTGTTTATTATGTTTAAAATTTATTACAGTGTAATTATTTATTATGTTGATTATTTATTTATTAATGCGTATTTGCTTATTGTGCTATTGATTACTTGCTTGAATTATGTTGTTAAGATCTTGTTAAGTGTTATACAGTGTAGGTACTTGTGTGACCTCCTAACTAGGGATTGTACTGCCCGGGACGTGCAGTCCTTGGGAAGGGGGCAATGTTACGAATTTTCGGGACAACCCGCTACTCTGTGGCTTAAAATGGTTTAAAATTCGTATTCTACGCTTCAAATAGATAAATTTTGCTTTTTGTTGCATCAAAATAGGCCAATTAGAACCGGAGATATGGAGGTTTCGGTTTGCCATTGTTTTTCAATGGAGGTTCTAGAAATCTCGAGAAATATTAGTCCTAGAACTTAGATCTCTTCACTTTTGAGGACTTATTTTTGGCGCCAAATTTGGCGATATTTCGCCAAAAGTCGCCAAGCTTGGCGACTTTTTGGTCATTTGGCGTGTTTTTCCCAATGGGGCCTTGAAGTTATTTTTCCTGCATTAAAAACGCATAATAACCTAACATTTATCTTCTACTAGCTGAAGTACCCGTTCTTCGCACGGGAATGAATGGACTTTTTGATATTACGATTTGTGGTGATTACTATTCATTGTAATAAACAGATATAGCAAAGTGGATATCGCGTTATATTGTGTCCAATAATCATGCATACCGAATTGCAAGGCATGTTTGTACGGTGCAGAAAGCCATGCGGCGTAGCGCAATCTAGTGGCGAGTTTTAGCAAAACGGATACGGCGAAAATATTTTTCGCATTCAGATATCGATGTATACGAATTTTCATGACTATCGGCTGGACAGTACTGAAGTTCATGTGTTGACGCGACATCTAGTGGCAAGTTATAGGAAAATGGATAGCGCCAAACTCTTCCCCGTGTTCAAATATCTATGTATACCTATTTTCATAACGATCATTTGCACAGTCAAGAAGTGATACACTGCAGGGCCATCTAGTAGTTAATTAAAGTAATGATTTGCTACAGCGCCGTCAAGTGGCGAGTTATAGCAAAATGGATAACGCCAAAATATTCTCATTGTTCAAATAGCTATGTATACTGATTTTCATAGCGACCGTTTGAATGGTCAAGAATTTGGCCTGCTGCGGCGTCATCTAGTGGCGAGTTAAAATAATAATGCATTGCAGTGTCATCTAGTGGTGAGTAACATCAAAAGGAACGCAGTTAGAATATATTCTTCGTGCTCAAATGTGTAAGTATAAAAAATTTTATGCCGATCGATCGAACGGTATAGAAGTTGATGCTTTGCAGCGCCATTTAGCGGCAAGTTACAGCAAAATGGATAGTGAAAAATATTCTCCGTGTTCTAATATTCGCGTGTACCAAATTTCATCGAAATCGGTTGGACGATATTCGCATAGCAAACGGCTAAACGGAATAGAATTCAACGTTGTGCTGCGGCACCAAGTGACAAGTTAAGGAAAACGGATAGCATAAAAACCTTCTCCATCATAAAAGACTTAGGTGAACCAAATTTCATCGTGCAACGGTGCTCAACGGTGCTGGAGTTTTTCAACCTCATAAACACATACCAACATTCATTTTTATCTATAACCAGTGTTATTATATATATACCAGTCTCAAATAAAATCCAGTTTCAAATCTAAGCCTCGCCAAAGTGCCAACATACGCCATTTTGCAAGAGTTTTTTCAGGGAATCATTCGAAGCATTGACTTAGCAGCAATCAATATGGGAAATGGTTCGACCGCCAAAGAGTAGCACGCATTTATTTGAAAATTGGAACTCCTTAATACAGCCGATTTTTTTTTTTTAAATTATCAACTATGATGTGTTTTATTCGTCGTTACTCCGATGTACTAAATGAGAAGATTTCAATTTTCTGAAATTTGGCGGAATTCCTCCAACTTAAATCAATGTAATCAATTGGCGAGAATTCTGAAGTTAGATCGCTTGAAATCCCTTAATAGCTGCAATATTTCTTCACGGATCATTAAAATTTAACGCTGTATTCTAATAAAACCTTTGCACTTGTTTTCAAAAATCTATTTCCTTAAGCTCTCAATAAATTGCGCCAAGCCGAAAACTGTGCAAACCGCTAGAACTCACTTACTCAAAATCCATATTTCAGCCATTTTATTTTTTCGCCAAACTAAAAAAATTTACACATTAGCCTCGGAAATATTCAATTCTTATTGTTTTGCGTGTAAAGCATTACATTCCTGCTCTGATTTCCCATGCACATGATATTATAATTTTAAAAAAATAACCTTACGAATATAAACTAACAAAAAAAAAATCATTATTATTCTTTTATTTTTACTTTGAGAATTTAAAACATTTTATTCGGCAAAATCGCCACACATGGCAACCACGATCCTTATTTCACACTTTTTTCACTACAGGGGTTACAATTACGGAAAGATTTTTGCTCGAAGAGCATAAAAAATCTCTTAAATTTCGGGAACGGGTGGACTTTCAAAGTTTTAAAGTGGACTATGATTTATTCTATATTATTTTACATATCTGTGCTAAATTTCAGGCCGATAGGTCCATTTTTGTGGATTTGTATACGACTCAAATCCACAAACAAACAAACAAACAAACAAACAAACAGAATTTCATTTTTATTTATAAGATGACATAATCAAAATTCACGCTTTATGTAGAATCCTCGAAAAATTGACTTCTGGAAGCTGCTCACAGCTTCTGCCTCGGATATATATAGAACCGTGCATTTCCCCGAAGGTTCAGTGCGAGTTGAACGCTCAATGTGTGAAGAGCTGTCAGTGAGAGTACGCTTGCTTTGATAGTGCTATAGAAGCCGTGTTTTAGCTTGCTTTACGAAACTGTTTTCAAAGTGCTGTGTTTAAATTCTTCACTGCTGTGTCTTAAGGGAGTGTGTACGGTATCTCTTGAATATTTTCACTGAATTTTTGCCTGTGAAAGTGACTTATTTTGTGTGAGAAATACAGCATTTGTGAGAGCTTCTGATCTAAGCGCCCACTTATCAAGTGGGAGTTTCTTTTATCGAGTGGGAGTTTCTTTTATTTTTCCATGGGATGCATCAAAATTAAAATAATGTTATGTGTGATTTAGAGACTCTACTAATAGGGAAATAAACATAATATAAACTTAAGCACACGTTTTAAAACACAGCACACGTTTAAAACTAAACACGTTTTAAAACTTTCAGTGCCGCAACACTCATGAGCAATACTGCTGGCCAAAATCGAGACAAACGACTGATTTTGAAATCAATTTCGTAGTATAATTGTATTTTATTTTGAAGAATTTCCATATTTGGAAATATAGAATACGTTTACTTAACACAAATTTTGTGTTAAGTAATCTGAAATGAAAGAAATAGATAGTTAAACGTTACTTCGAAATGCTATATCACAGTTGCTAACATGTATGGAATACAAACACTTTAGTCATTTTTGTAAATATTTCTTAAAATAACAAATAATTGAAAAATTTTGCTATTTTTTAACGCTAAAAATTCTCTTTACAAATGTGGTTATTTTCCTACATATTGGTATGCTATATCGATATAGAGCATTTCGAAAAATTAAAAATAAGTTTAAATTAATTTATACAAATGTAAATTTGAATTATTTTCATTGTTCAATGTTCATACTTTATAATTAAAAAAAATATTTAACTTCTGAATTTTTTTTTTTTATCCTTTGTAATTTTATTTTAAAATTACTAAAGTGAAAGATGTAAGATTTTTGGGCCCTAAAATCTGTAGGCCCTGGGCAGTTGCCCCGTTTGCCCTGCCGGTAATATGGCACTGGTAATAAAATGCTTCATGAATAAAACACATCTTTTACGAACTTTCAGCAAATTTGAGGACGCTAGACAATTAATGTCCATTCTCTTTCACAGATGGCGCCATCATTGTGCACTTGGCACTTTGCAAGCGAAAATAAAGCTTAAGCCAACCTTGCATTGCCAAGCCAAATGTCAAGCTTGATTTAAGCTTATGTGCTGTCTGGGAACGCGTAAAATTGACATAATTTCCACCCTGTTTCATGTTTTTCAAATGCACACGACTCTTGGAAATTTACGAACATTAAGAAACACATTTACACATAATTCTTCCTCGTGCTTTTAATGTGGCGTAAAACTGACATAATTTCCACCCTGTTTCACGTTTTTCAAATGCACACGACTTTGAATTTCGTTTAAAAGGTGTAAATCATCTTATGAGATGAGAGAGAACTCACCAAACATGGAAATCTAAATGGTCATTTTTCAGTTTACGCTGCATAGTTTGATAATTTAAGCTAGTGTAGTTTTGGGGGCAGTTAATGCTCGTTGTAGAGCAGTCTGTTTAGTGAAATAAACAGGCTGTTCATTTTCAAGATGCACGGTCAAATGTATAACCGCAAAATATCTTTCGTGAATGGGAAAATTGAAAATGCGCCAAATTACTTCATTTTGTTGATGATACATTAGCAACAATAAAGCAATCTGGCGTTTGATAACGCGCTATTTCGTCGTAACGCAATTTTAGCTCTGCCTACCGGATCCAATTGTGAATCTAAACCATTCTCGAATCAGCTTAATAACGCACACAAAATTTCATAAAAATCCGTCCAGCCGTTTAGCAGGAGTTCAGTCACATACACACGAACAGAAGATTTTTATATATACAGATTAAAATGCTAAGTCAGCTTGGGACAGATTCTTTAAGTCGTTTCTGATGCAGTTTGACCATGCGCTTTGACCCTAATACTCTTCTCGACCAATCAGTAACAAGAATAAAAGCCTGTCTCCACACATAAGTACGGCATTTGATAAGGTATTACGTCATTTTCTCGTCAAATTAAAAAGCAGGGAAAAGAATTAAGTCTAAATGCATTTCTTAAAGTTCATAAATTTTAAAATTGCTAATACGATCGCGTGGATAACAAGAGTTTAAGATTTCAGGTGATGCGTTTTTCCAAAATGATATAAATAGCTATATTCATTTGGCAGTTTTCTTCTGAAAGCATCAATTTGATGATCATCAATTGAGCACAATCACTTTTGCTCCCACTTTCACTGACCTAAATAATCGCCGTAATTTGGTGAGTTCTACAGTCATGGGTTTGAGGAGTTATGTACAAGTTTCAACGCTCTCAAAAGAACTAGATGAAAACGAAAGGGAACAAATTATCGATAAACGCGCCAGTTAAAGAATTTGAAGACTCTTAATTATTAAAACGACATTCATTGGCAACCCCTCCCCCCGAAAAAAAAAGAATAATATAATACTAAAAATACATGTAAAGTAATGTACTTAACATGTCGTTCCAAACCGCCGTGTTAATCTAAGTTACGGTTGCCACCTAAATACAAAAAATCGTGTTGGTAACTGTTTATGTAATGTTATCGCCACCTTGGCGAGATTGGGTGCGTTTAAGTAGGAATCAACCCTGCATAACTTTTATTTATTTATTTTTCGGTTGCCAATAAATGTGTGATTAATAATTAAGTGTCTTCAAGTTCCTTAACTGATGCATTTATCGCTAATTTGTTCCCGTTCATTTTCATGCATTCCTTTTGAAGTTGAAACTTGCACCTGTTCAGCTCGCAAACGTGCGGCGATTTGTTAGGTAGACGAGATTAGGGGGCTTAAAGTAGTAATCAATATATGAAGCAAATAAAAATAAAAGTATAGAAGAAGAGCTGTTGCTCAAGCCTTGAAATTCAATATCGATGTACTCTTTCTGAAAATACCAGAACAAACCTATCTTTATACATACGCAGCTTCAACCGAGGCCATCGTTAAGCAACGGGGCTGCTTATGAGTTGCCATCGCTAAAAATGAGTTTATCATTGAGGCCTGTCTTCCCCAGTCACAGTATTCTATTTTATTATTCTAAGTATTATAAATGTTATATTATTTTATTATTTTAAAACAATTTTTTTTATACTTTTGTCGTACTAAAGAACTTTAGATGTAGGTAATCGTTTTGTGAATCTTGCGCCATTTTCTTTCATGAAAATTTATCCTAAAATTCGAGCATTTTGCTCTGAATGTAAAGGTAAGTGAACGCTTATAATGTATTTAGAAATTCTAAAAATATGTATGTAAATCATGTTTAGTGAATAATTACTCATGTGTTATTTATAAATAAATTATTTTAATCAGATTTATTTTAATCAGAAATCGTATTACTTGAGTAGTTTTTATTCTTGTAAATAAGCATGACGTTGTGATACTATTTAGACAATTTAATTTTGCCAGTTGAAAATGTTATTTATCAGTTATATATGCCTTGATTATGTGATTAAGACTTACATCTGGTACAGTGCAGAAATACAGTAAATTATAAATTATTGATTTTTGCCCGTTTATACAGAAACTTCAAATGTAGTTATATTTTGTACAAGCGTTCATTTGCTTGCTTAATTTCTAAGTTCGATTGAGAAAGCGACAAAAGAATAATATATACTATATGAAATGTCTTTATTAAAAAATAATTAATTCAGGGATCGCGCTATAGAGCGTATTTTATCAATTTTCTCCAATATACAGGATATCTCGAAAACACTGAAATGCGCTTTAATACATCATTTGTTAAAGATTAATCTTGAATTGTTTAAAATAACGTAGGAAATACGACTACGTTCATGAAATATTCATTATAAAAATGTCTTTCTCATTTGTGTATTTAGTTATTTTAAAGTATATTAAATATACACTTGTGAAACTAAAATAAGCAATCGTGAATCATGAGAGTAAGCGCTACTTTGTTTTTCCTTCAAATTATATGCATCTATTTTCTTTATGTAAATATGTATCATAGCAAACAAATTAATGATGAGTTCGTACTTGAATTAGTAACACAATTACTACTTAAAACTACATTAAATAACGTTTGAAAGCACTGGGAAGCTTAAGAAATGCCTGATGTATACGTGAAGACTCGAGCATCCGTAGGCCTCTTTGGATGGCTCATCAAAATACACGCGCAGGCCCGTTACTAATTGTGAAGGCCCCGCTTCAACCAGATTATTTGATACTGTTTTATCATGCGCGTACTCTCGCCGACCAATGAGTAAACCGAATAAAGCTTGTTTTTATACATGGGAGTGGAATTTTATAACATTCGATCGCTTGAATTACATGAGATTAAATTTCAGATGATGCGTTTTTCTGAAATGGTATAAATATCTCTATTCGTTTGGCAGTTTTCTTCTGCAAAATAAGAGATCACGTATTGCGAAATTTAATTTGTGGCTCAATTTAAGCATTTGCAACATGTTGGCAAAATAAATTATTTGGCGGCGTTAATTACGCATTTATAGAAGCAAGCTAAAATAAAAAGCAGTGTGTTATTCGCAACCCTAATGCGAAATAATGATCAATTATATGTAAGTGCAGGTCGCCAAATTATGAAAAATCGCCGTAGATGGCAAATACACAAGCTGCAATGCAAACTCCGGGATCACGCAAGCATATCTTTATTTTGGGACTTTACCTCTTATTTCTTTACTTTTTTAGTTTTCTATCTCATATTGGATCTTTACCACTGAGGGCAGCTCGAATAAATGTAAGTAAAGCAGGTAGCGCGCGCACTCCATTTGGCGGATTAGTTCATTGTACCTCGCAGAATACAGGACAAGTCACTCCTTTCTTCGAATTATGACGTTTTTTTTTTTTACTATTTTCTTGATAGTTAAATCGTTTAAAGTGCGCTAGCTCCTAAACGGTTGGTTCATATATTAAAGAGTACCGTCGCACGACCGGTATTTGTTTTGGTGTGTGTAGGACTTAAAGCTTTTTTACAGGGCTGCAAAATTACAATTCTCGTGCATTACGGTCTATACAGAGAAATATTTAAAAGCGACAGATAGAGCAAAAGAGGGGGTAAGAAGAGAATAAAATGTTGAAAGCCACCAAGTTTTACAATTTTTGATGATTCACTGCCAAGTTTGATGCCAGATGTAAGTCTCAAAAATTGAGCCTAGCTTCATATCTACTAGACTTGGCTAGAAACTTGTAAACGCTACAATTTATTTACCTACAACAAAGGAGAAGTATAGTAAGAATATGCTTTGCGAAGATTGTAAAATAGTTTTGGTAGGCGATTTTAATATATATTTCAAGTCCAAGAAATTGTTTTATGGAACAGGGAAAGCAAATACGGTTTACTCAGCGATTATGGTACACTTTCCAAAATGTATTTATAAAGGTGAAGTATATTTAGAATATAATCCCAGTGGAATAATGCTTAGCACATTCTGCTGCCGTGCCACAGGTCCTGGGTTCCATTCTCGGGCTGGGCGAGGTTGACTCAGCGTTTCATCCCTTGAGGGTGTCGATAAAATGAGTACCAAGCTTGAAGGTGTTAAAAACTGGGAGCTCCGCGTCTGGCTGAGCAAGTGGCTTTGGAAGGCGATTTCAATTCTGAAAAGTATGAAGACAAACAAGGCACACTCATGGATCATGTTGCACATTCGAAACAATATTTGTAAAGGTGAAGTATAGCTAGAATGTGCGTGGCGAATATTGTAAAACAGTTTTAGTAGGCGGAGATTTTAATATAGATTTCAATTCCAAATAACTGGTTTATGGAATAAGGAAGAAAAACACGGTACGCTCATGAATAACGATACACTTTTCAACTTAATGAAATAAGGAAGAAAAATGGGAAGGGCGCATGTATTGCGATACGCTTTTTAATATACAGCACATTAGTGCGCATTTAAAATATGAGTTTTTCAGATATGTCTTTTTTAGATTTTTCTACATGGAAAATACATTGTGGTTTATTGACCGCAGTTATAGACTCCTTCTTTATTTTTACGCTATATCTCTTATTTCTTTAATTTTTCTGTTTTCTGTTTCATATTGGATCTTTACCATTGAGAGTAGTATGAGGAAAGGTAAATAAAGCGCGGAGCGCGCGATCACCATTTGGGGGATTAGTTAGCGTCATAGTAACTAAACTAAGAGAAATGTATATGAAAATTTTGCTTGCCCTTTTGGATAGCGTGACGCAAAAGATAAATTAAATTATTGAAATAAATTCATTCGAATACATTATATAGACTCAGTGAAAGTGTGATATATTTGACAGTGTATTTCATAATTAAAAGCATTGCTTAAATGCGTACATCTTCTTTAGAAAATAAAACGAAAGTAACTGTAATGGAATTTAAAAACAAATATTTAAAATTCTCAGCAGGGCGTCACTCAAAATTTGATATCATTACTTTTAAGACCCGTATTTAAAATTCATAGATCTATAAAGTAAAATGCTGCGTCACAAATTTTTAACCAGTTGAGGGTTTTTGCATGGGAATATATGTACGTACGTACAGATGGCATGGAAAAACTGGTCAAAATAGACTCGTTGTAGGTCAAAATTGGTTGCAGACCCATTTATAGGAGCGTGTATGCTAGCGTACGATGAGATGCATCAAAAAAATATGCATCCTAAAAGTAAATTTAGAGGTAGTCAAAATCGTTTTTTTCTGCGAAATTTGGCCTCCGAAAATTTTCGGGATTACATTATATTACTTCCTTATACTCCGTACAAAGAAGTAAAAATGAATTCATCCACATCGAAAATAAATATACAATATATATCATGTTACGGAGTATGGTAATCGAACTCTGGACCTCTAGGCTATGAGTTAACGGAGAACCCACTTTGCCACACTAGTCGTCGAAATTTTTTAAAAACTTGTTTGAGAAATAATTAAAGGCGCCACCACTCCTCTGTTGCCCCAAGGTCTCCAAACCTCTAAATCCGGCACTGTGTATCATAATCCCTGACTGAACCGTTTGTTTTTCCTGTTCCATAAAACACTCCTTTGCTGGAAGTGAAATCTACATTAAAATCGCCTCCAAAAACTGTTGAACGAATGGCAATCACGGTTAATCGCGATTTCTCTATTCGAACAGTGAAGCGATTAATCGCGATTTCGAAATTCGAATTGTTTTGCGATTAACCGTTTTTACAATTCGAACTTGGCGACTTTTGGCGTAATTCTTGAGGGAGGCACGTGACCGTGGTCGGACCATCACCTAACTATATGGCAGAACGGTATTGTGCTTCAAATGGATGAATGTCCCTAAAATTGCCACTGGCCGTAATGTATTGGAAATCTTTTGAGTGTTCCTGTAGCAGAACTATAAATGATAAAGACACTTCTTTTAATGGAGAAATTCATTTTTGTAACTCTTAACAGCATATATCACTTCTGAGTCGTTTGAAATAGCCTACCTCTAAAATACGCTTTAATAAATTTCGGCCCCTGGAGCGTAATGTATCTAGAATCTTTTGGACGGCCCTGCAAATAAACTATCCAGTCGAATGTAACCGAAAGGAAGGGGTGCATCCCTAGATGTGACAGTCCCAAATATAAAGTTTCAACATTCTGCGTCTAACAGTTTTTGAGATATGCGAGTTCAATGAATTTCGGCCCATACAGCGTAAAGTATTTAGAATCTTTCGGGCTGCCCTGTAGATAAACTATCCAGCCGAATGGAACCAAAAGGGGAGGTGCGCAACTAGATGTTAGATTAAACCTAAATATAAAGTTTCAACATTCTGCGTCTAATAGTTTTTGAGATATACGAGTTTAATCAGGGCCTCCGAGAGAAATTTTATAAGGCGGGGCGAAAATCTTCCCGGCCCCTTTCGTAAAGCATAAAGTTTCGAAAAAACAGGAGGTACGGAAGGAAATTTTTTTGTAAAACTGCTCTTTTTAATGATTTTCATATAAAATGCTAAAAGGAAAGAGAGCGGGAGGGAAGTTTTTCTTATTTGTAATGGTACTTTTAATTCATGTTCGAAGGTTGAAGAAATACTAATATTTAAATGGTAGAATTAACATTTCTGCCATCTAAATCATTCTAGAATTATGTATTCAAAATTTAGTCTATTAAAAAAAAAAGATTTTAATTACGGATCTATAAATGAAATTCGTAACACATTCTGAAAAATTCACGGACGCACTTTAGCTGAACACGGTCCCACTCTAAAGGCGCGTTTCGACTAGGTCGTAATTTCCCCTAAATCGCCTACCGCTGCTAAAAACTCGACCCCAAGCTGTCGTTTTCTCCGCTACGGAGGGTTTTTACGGGAATAAAAACGTTTCATTTCCAACCTCTAAAGTCGTAAGAATCTCGTCACCCCATTGGCTGGTTCCACGCTCTCTCAAGGAAAGGATTCCAATATGGCGCGGTCGCGAAAGTCAGAGTATGAGAGTTACATATTTTTTAAGGATAAGTAGGCTCTTAATTTTTTTTTTTTTTTGGTTCAATTAATCATCAATTTTCAGCACAGTATTCCAAATTGTTATAAATCTGCTCTGGACAAAATTCATGCAATCAATTGACCTAAAAAATCTAAGGGAAAAAAAAAAGAAAAAGATTTGCGCTCAATTTCTCTCTGCATGACTTCATGCACACATAATAAATAATTCCATCCTTCCCTTTGAGTATTTTTATCCCTTATGTTTTAATCAGTCACTCTTTTAATAATATTTCTATTTCTTTTTGCTTTTGGCTCTCAGTGTCACGGAGATATGTGACAAGATTTGTACAGCTTAACTAATAACATGTAACAGGTTGTACTCAGCGTGGTTAGGAGGTATCGCTCGTGACTCTTGCCCGGGAAACCTGGGTTCCATTCTAGCTGCCGCTCTTTTATTATCGTTTTTGTTTTATTTCAGTTTAAAAAGAAAATAACACATTATTATATACTTTACTAATTTTTTCGATAATATATTTTGCGATAATTAATAATTAAAAATAGTTATGACTTTGAATTAAAAAATAGTTAATTTCAGTATTTTTTGTAAAGCTCCTTCCTAACTTTTTTTTAAAAGTATTTCATGTGATATTCTGATGATCTCTAGCATTTTGACATCTATTTCTAATTAAAATTAAGTCTTTATTCTTCTAATATTATTGACTGTATTTGAAAAATTCAATATATATGTAATTAATATTTCAATTTTTTTTTCTCTTCAGAAAGCTCACATAATTAATTAATAATAGTTATTACTTAGTATTCAAAGGAAAAAAAAATAGTAGTTTTACATACTAACTGGTTTTAATGATAATTCTTTTACTCTTCATGTATAAATAAAATTTATTGTAATTATTGAATTTTAATTTTAAGACCAATATTTTTTCCAAATCATAGGTTTTCTCATTTTTATTTTGTATTTCTTTAAATACCAGATTAAAAATTTTGTTCAATACTTTTCAAATAGAAATTTGATTAATAAATCTAAATTTATTCGTGCACTATCTTTTGTATTAGACATTTAAAGGCCGGAGATGGCATCTAAAACAAGAGGTGCCCACCCGAGCCGAATTGATAAGATACTGAAGATGGTAGATAACTGAAGTATAAAAGTCCAGGGTTCTGATCTACCGGACGGCTGATTATCTAAAAATTTGGAGTTTTGGACGGTTTTTCTCATGATGTAACGTAAATACGCTTCAGAAACACTAAGAAAGCCACCCGCACAAGGCACTCCCCCTTTCGATAGGCAATACGAAATACTCCTCGTGTAGGTTTATCATAACAAAATACAATACAACCTTTTCAGAAATAGTTATATGCTTTTAGTGTATGTTAGAGATAACTGAAATTAAATTAATAACATAATGTACTTCTTAAATTTACAAAACACACGAAAAGCAGATATCAATATTCTGTTAATTACTTATTTAGTAAAAGCCAGCATGCAGTACTTAAATTTATCGAAAATGTGGCTACCTTTTAAATCTATCAAAACAGCTCAATTAACTTAATGATTCCCATAAATTAGAGGCTTTAAAATACTGACACCCAGGTTTTTTTTTTTTTTTTATTAAGCCTCCTAAAATTAGTATAATATGTGCTAACTAAAAAAGTCCCTTAAATAAATGCAGTAGAATTTTTCAAATTCAAAGTCGACGGGACTTACCGATTCTGCATAACACAAATTTCCAGATTATAAAAAATCCTGCAGTATTATTAAAGAAAATCGTTGTAATCAGGTAAAGTTTAAAAATAAAAGACTTAAAATTTTTTTAAAATAGAAAAATGTATTAAAAATAAAATACATTTACTGAGAAATTGCTTATTAGAAAGATGCTATTCTTTTAAACATTTTTAATAAAATCTAAAACATTTTCTTTCGAATACTGATTTATTGTTATTTTAAGGTCTAATTTCGTAAATTGGAATTCCAAATTTAAGAAATTCTTCTGTATTTAAAAATAACAAATGGGGATATATTTAAAAGAAAAACGGGAAACAGATAAAAGTTTAAACACGCATGCGCGAAATCGCTAATAGCCATTGGAGGAACGTACGGTTTTTAAAGGAGATAACTGAAGCTAGTTGAAACGGAATTCTACTTTAGCGTTACGACTTTCGGGGAATTAACGGCATTTGGGGCATTAACGACACAAGTGGAAACGCGCCTTTACTCGCACGGGCCCAGGGGCGGTGCCCCGTCTTCCCGCCCCCTTCTCCTAGGGCCTGAGTTTAATGAATTTCGGCCATAGAGCGTAATGTATTTTGAATCTTTTGCGCGGCCCTGTAGATACACTATGCAGTCAAATGAGACCGAAAGGGGAGTGCGCAACTAGGTGTTACAGAATTCCTAAATATAAAATTTCAACATTCTGCGATCAATAGTTTTTGAGATATCCGAGTTTGATTAATTTCGGCCATAGAGCGTAATGTATTTCGAATCTTTTCGGCGGCCGTGTAGATAAACTATGCAGTCAATTAGGACCAAAAGAGGAGGTGTACAACTAAATGTTATAGCAATCCTAAGTATAAAGTTTCAACACTCTACGTCTAATAGTTTTTGAGATAGGCGAGTTACATACATACGTACGCACGAACGATCGTACGCATGTACAGACGGCATGGAAAAACTGGTCAAAATAGACTTGCCGTTGGTCAAAATGAGTTGCAGACGTATTTACATCATCGTGCATGCTAGCATGCGATGAGATGCATCGAAAAAATTCTTAAAATTAAATTTTAAGGTAGTCAAAATCGGTTTTTTCGTCGGAATTTGGCACCCGAAATTTTTTCAGTATCACATTACTTCCTTATAGTCTGTACAAGGAAGTAAAGAGTAAATAATTGTCTGAAGAAGCATGAAGTTTAATAATATTTTTAAAAAATGAGTAAATTTTCAAATTTTATCTCAATGTCAGTTCTTATTCTAGTTTTAGAGAAACATTCTGAAAATTCTCAATTCTTCTCTTATAACCGACTCTCTTATCTCTTATAACTGAAATTAGGAAGTCAACCGAAATCCTCCGTTTTCAGGTTGAACAGATTTAATAATTTTAGTTTTTAGTTCCTTTAAAATAATAACTCCAGTTGTGTTAAGTTCCAAGAAATTTCAGTTGTAAAGCACTCACATTGTTATGACGTCGAGCAGACCCTTCTCCATGCGATGGCGCCATACGTCAGAAGTTGTTTTGTTTTCAGTTCGAGAAGGCGCAGACACAGCGACGGTGTTGAAGAATGCATGGAGATGTACCGCGAGTTTAAAACGGACTCTTGTGGTTGTAGCACACACCTAACACCGCGAATATAATGTAATGTGAATGTAACCCTGTGTTTTTATGGATGTGTTTGTGACAGTGAAATAAATCGTCCTGTTCGTCCTATAATTGTGTCCCCATCTGTTTTTTGCACGCTACCGTACAGATGAGGAATACATTTGGTGGCAGCTTTACGGATTGAACCAGTGCATCGAAAACCAGTGTTTTCGATTTGAGTAAAAGAGTGTTTATGCTATAATTACTTGTTTTAGTGGTTGTATTATCGTTTAAAATAAGTATATTGGTTTTCCTGAAAGCTAAGCAGAGTGTGGGATGAAAATATTTTTTTTGAACATTTTGAGTTAAGAAAACAATTATTATTTTATTGTGAATATACCATTTTGATTAATCTTGATTATATGATTCATTAAGAGTTGCTATTTACACAGGAATTACCTTCTGTTTTCATGAAGTGAATCTGATTAGTTTTGAGAACACTTTTAAATAGTTTTATTCTGTGTATTCAGATTTAAGACTAATTTTCGCTCTCATAAGAAAAAAGAGAGGTATTTACTGAAATTACGTATTTCAATTAGAAAATTTTGTTCTCAGAAAATATTATGAAGGTTGTGTTTTGTTTAAAAGAATATATTTTCTCCTACGCAGTTTGACTTTGTTTTGAATTTTGTGTTGAATAATTTTGAAAAAAAATTCTTTATGGTTTGATCGCATTATATTGTTTGATTTCATTTGAAAAGAAAAACAGTTTTGGTTTGTTAAGCAGCTTTCGAAGAAAATAATTGAAATCCTCAGGGAATATTATAAGAGTGTTTAATTCTGTTATCATTTTTTTTAGAAACGGAAGTAAACTTCGTAAAGTAATTTGTAGATGGGTGTAGTTTGCTTTTGATTTAAGTAGTATCATTAGTAAAATATTAATTAAGTAAAATTAAATAATTGTATTGTACATTGTTCATTTATTATTATTTATGTGTTTAATTGGTTTACTAATGTTTATGATTTTGTCGGTATAAGTTATACGATTTTGGCAAATTTAAAGATGATAAACATTTTCATGGTTGCCATTTAAAGTTTTTTAAGACATTAAGTGGTTTTTTAGAAAAAGTTTAAAATTGAGTATTTTGTGCATTGTTTTTTACTAAAATTTTTTGTGGGTCATCTGAAGATCCAGAAAATTAATTTGGTTAGAATTAGCATTAACTTTTCCCTAATTCTATTCGTATCGTTGCTGAGGAATTTCTTGAAAAAATCAAACTATTAAAATGGCCTATCTCGCGAAGGCGCGTAAAGAGGAATTAAGAACAATTGCTCAAGAGTTAGGGGAGGAGGTTACTGATGATCTTAAAATGATCGATTTAAAGAATTTGATATTAAATAGCAAGAACTATGATGAAGAATTTGTAAAAGAATTTGTGAATTTGATAATAAGTGATAGAATTAAATCTGAAGAAAGGGAAAAAGCTGAACGTGAAGAAAGGGAGAGAATTGAACGTGAAGACAAAGAGAGAATTGAACGTAAAGAAGAGAGACTTAAAGAGAAAGATAGAGAATTTGCATTAGAAATGAAACGGTTAGAATTGAGTGCTTCTACAGGCGATTCGCGTACGTTGTGTACCAACTTCTCAAGTGGCAGTCAGACGGGTCCTAAAGTAGAATTATTGAAAATTAACCCAAAATTCGATGAAAAGAAAGATGAAATAGGACTCTATCTAATAAATTTTGAGCGTCGTGCAGAAATGGCTAGAGTTTCTAAAGAAGATTGGGTTGCGTATTTACTTAGTGTTCTGCCGAGTGAAGTAACGAATATGTTGGCTCGAGAACCCGTAGAAAAGGTTAAAAACTACGACTATGTTAAGGAGTTGATACTGAAGCGGTACAAATTAAATGCTGAAAGGTTGAAACAGTTATTTTATAGGCATCAGAAATAAAACTCTTTTTTCAAAAGAGTTTTGAAAAAACATGGCGGAATTATGCTCACGAGTTAAATAGCTATTTCAAAGAATGGACTTCTGAATTAAAGATTACTACGCTTGAACAACTGAAAGAATTAATGGTTACAGAACAGTTGAAGAGACGTGCGCCCCAAGAAATAAAAGATCATTTCCTGGAAGACTGGATGAAAATGGTTTCTCCTTTTGACTTGGCAGATAAAATAGACGAATATGAAAATATCAAAGATAGTTTCAAAAGAACCGGATATCGACAATCATCGAAAAACTCAGACTACTCTAGGAAGTTAGATGGAAAATTAAGGGTTGAAGACAAGAGGTATAAGAATCAAACGAAATACGATCCACAGAAGAACAAAGAAAGGGAATTTGAGCAGAGAAAACAGCCGCGATGCTACGACTGTGGTTCTTATAATCACCTTAGACCTCAGTGTCCAAAACTGAAAGAAGTGGTGGCTGCAAACGATATCGCTGACGGAGATGTAGATCACCAGATGGCTCCTTATATCACCTTAGGTAAAGTAAATGGTGCAGAAGTTTCCATACTCCGCGATACTGGAGCCACATTAGATTTGGTTTGCCCTAAGTTAGTGAAGCCTTATATGTTTACAGGTGAATATGTGTGGGTGAGATCACCATTGATAGAGACTGCTACATGTCTACCATTAGCCGAAATAGAATTAGAAGGTAGTTTTGGGCATGTTGTAACGAAAGCAGCAGTACAACCGTATAAATGGGAAGAAAGTAAATATTTGTTAGGAAATAAGACAGCTGCATTGATCGACAGTATGAAGAAAAATAAAGATGTGGAAATGCATATGATAAACGCAGTTCAAACACGTTCTAAGAAGAAAGAAGAATTACGAAAGGAAGATGAGAAATCGCAAGAAATCTCGAATGAAAGTTGTCAAGAGATCATTGACCTAACCGAAATCACTGATGAAGAAAAAAGTATATTACCATCACCGGAGCCTTTTGTTGAAACTCCTAATCTTTTGAAGATCACACCTGAAGAATTCAAGTCAGCTCAAAGTAGAAGCGCAGAATTAAAGTCTCTAATGGAATTAGCTACAGTTAAGGAAAATAGTAAATTTGAATTAAATAATGAACTGTTATTTTATAAGAAGGAAGACAAACATGGAACTGAAAGACGACTGCTGGTAGTTCCAGAGGAGTATCGTGAACAGTTAATGAAAATTTGTCATGAAGGAACAGCGGCTCATCTTGGAACAACAAAAACTAAAGATGCACTCTTTAAAAGTTTCTACTGGCCCAACTGTTACCGAGATGTTGAGAATTTCGTGAAGGCTTGTGACACTTGCCAAAGAGCTGGAAAACCTCAAGAAAAGAAGAAGGCTCCTTTAAAGATCGTACCAGTTATCACAGAAATTTTTACGAAAATAAATGTTGATGCTTGTGGGCCTTTGTCCGTGACACCTTCAGGAAACAGATACATTATAACTGCAATTTGCATGTCTTCTAAATATCCAGATGCAATCGCTGTGGAAAATCTCTGTTCGACCACTGTTGTAAATGTGCTACTTCAGATTTTTAGTCGCATGGGATTCCCTAAAGAATTGCAAACCGACCAGGGATCATCTTTCGTGAGTGCACTTACATCGGAATTTCTAGAAAGGTTTGGAATAAAGGTGGTGCGAAGCTCCGTTTATCACCCCCAAAGTAATCCAGTGGAGAGAATGCACAGAACTCTAAAAAGAATTCTCCGAGTCCTATGTTTTGAATCTGGACCAGACTGGGAAAATATCTTACCCCAGGCTCTTTTCGCTCTTCGAACGGTAACTCATGATAGTACCGGATTTTCTCCAGCTGAATTGGTTCACGGGAAAAACTTAAGAACTCCCATCATGCTTCTCTACGAAAAGTTGAAAGGTGAAGAAGAGACAGAAAGTAGTGTAGTTGAATATGTCTTTGAACTTATGAATCGTATGAAGAGATGCCAAGATCTTGCAATTCAGCAAATGGAAAAAGTAAAAGAAAAACAAAAACTATGGTATGATAGAAAGGCTACAGAACGCAAGTTTGAAAAGGGAGACTTAGTACTTGTGGTGGCTCCTTCAAAGCCGAATAAATTGTCCGTGCAGTGGGTAGGTCCTGGACAAATTATCCAACAATTATCTGAAACAAACTATGTTGTTAAATTTCCAGACAAAGAAAAAAATCATGTGTATCATATCAATATGCTGAAACCTTATTATCAAAGACCAGAAAATATAAATTTGTTGTATACGGAAGAACCAGATGCTGATGAAGAAGAAATGCCATGTTTGCAGCTGAACTCCTGTAAAAATGAAGAGTCTGAACTTTTCCAAAACATAGAGTCAAACTCCCGACTTTCTGAAAGTGAACGTGAAACTCTGAGACTTCTAATATCTGAGTATTCTGGCATTTTCTCAAATGAGCCAGGATGTACGAACCTTACTAAACATGATATTGAATTGGAATCCGAGAAACCAATTTGTACAAAGCCATACCGGTTGTCGCCTAGACAAAGTGAAATTTTAAAGAAAGAAGTAGAAAAGATGCTGACTCTCGGAATAATTGAGGAAGGCGAATCCGACTTTTCATCCCCGCTCATCTTAGTTGAAGTCCCCGGGAAAGATCCCCGACCCTGCATTGACTATAGGAAATTGAACAACGTCACTAAAACGCAGTATTTTCCACTACCAAATATAGAGCAACTAGTGGAAAAGGTATCGAATGCAAATTATATAACTACAGTGAGCGAAAAAAGTATAAGGACAACATTTGATTGCATGAAAATATGCTTTATTTCCATTTCACCTAAATGAAATTTTTATAATTCTTACTTCTGCTGCATAATTTTGTGATAACACTTATACCCCATAAAAAGCAAAATTTAGCTTCAAAATATTGATTTTACAAAATTTAACATTAAAGGAAATACGGAAAAAATTATAAGGACATGTTCTAAAATACTTCAAAAATGTTTCAATAATCAAGAAAACTACCTTTTTTTTCAATCACTTGAATAAGCCGAGAGGTCATAGATCCTGAAAGATCTTTTAAAATGTCCACAGATATTTTTTCCCAAGCGTCTTTTATAGCAACAAGATCTTGCGTACATTGATACTGTGTGCCGTTTTTATAAACTTCTCGGGCTAGAAGTCCCCATAAGTTTTCGATTGGATTAAGATCGGGACTTCTCGCCGGCCATTCAAGTAAATTCACAGAATTAGCTTCAAACCACAGTTTTGCGCTCGTAGAAACGTGTACCGAAGCATTATCCTGCTGAAAAATATAGTCCCCTGAAGTAATTAGTGGCACTTCAGGTAACAAACTTTCTCCTAACATATCAACATACCTGTCCGAATTCATTTTACGGTTAATAAATACAATTGGGGTGGTTCCATTTGCCGAAAAAGCGCCCCATATCATAACCGAGCCACCACCACATTGACGCCTGGAAAACACTTCCTTGGTCTTTCGCAGATCATACCAAAAATAACGAAAACCATCAGGTCCATCAAAATTGAACTTTTTTTCGTCCGAAAAAATTACATCAGCCCACTTTTGACCAAGAGAAATGTATTTTTTGGCAAAGTCAACTCTTCCTTTCTTATGATGATTTGTAAGAGGTGGGCGTGACACTAATTTCCCATAAGAAACTTGAGGATGTTTACTCAAAACATTTTGAACAGTCCTTGTTGAGCATGGTAAACTCAAATTTTGTCTAACTTCATTTGCGGTTTCTTTTTTCTCGCAAGCTCTCCTTACAATCCTTCTTTTTTGTCGACGAGTGAGAATTTCTGGTCTCCCAGTTCGCCTTTTCATACCATACATCCCAGGATTTTTTAGAAAATTATAAACCACCGTTTTAGATCTCTTGATTCTTTTTGAAAATTTCCCACCCACTTAATCCACATTCTCGAAAAGCAATAATTTTTCCTTTTTCAGAGTCAGAAAGTTGAGCTCCGTTGGGCATCGTTAAAAATTCACACTGAAAGTCGCCGAGTGGGAAATTCTTTTCGCAAATGAATCTTTTAACTCGGAATTGTCATTTTATGCTTTCAAATATGCAAATTTTTAAATAATTACTGGGGAAAAAGCAATGTCCTTATACTTTTTTCCGTTTTCATTTAGGTTTAAAAATCAAAATTTAAATTTTAGCAGATTTCAAATTGAAAATTTTAATTACTTTACGCATGGAATATTTTAGTTTTACTTCTATTTTTGCTGCAAAAATTTGCATACGATTCTGTAAGCAAGACTTCTAGATTTGGCGATTTTTCGCGTGTCCTTATACTTTTTTCGCGCACTGTATACTGGATTTGACCAGAGGTTATTGGCAAATCCCATTAACGGCACGAGCTCAGCGTTATGCTGCTTTCTGTACCAGCTTTGGTATTTTCAAACGGTTACCGTTATTTACGGTTACCGTTTGGACTAAAAAATGCTCCATATGATTTCAGCCGGTTGATGGCTGGACTGTTAAAAACTTGCGAAGAATTTTCCGTGCCATATCTCGATGATGTCGCCATATTTTCTCCTACGTGGGAAGAGCATATATCGCATTTAAAAATTGTATTCGAAAAGATGAAGACAGCTAAGTTGCATATAAAACCATCAAAATGTCAGTTTGCAAAAGCGACCGTGAAGTACTTAGGACATGTAGTTGGTCAAGGACAACGAAGACCAGGGGAAGTTAAAGTCCAAGCCATAAGAGACTTCCCTACTCCTTCTACGAAAACACACATTAGATCATTTCTAGGACTGGCTGGATATTATCGAAGGTACATTCCCGAATTTTCCGTGATTTCAGCACCATTCACAGACCTACTAAAAGGAAAAAGTCGCATGTCAGCTATAAGATGGACGGAAGCATGTCAAACTGCATTCGATGAACTTAAAAGAAGGTTAACGGAAAGACCAGTGTTGCACAGTCCAAATTTTACAAAACCGTTCCTCGTACAGTGCGACGCCTCCAATTATGGAATTGGTGTTGTCCTATCACAAGTAGAAAATGACGACGAACATCCAATAATGTACTTGAGTAGAAAGTTTTCTTCCGCCGAACAAAATTATAGTACTGTTGAAAAGGAATGTGCAGCAATAATTTATGCCGTACAAAAGTTGAAGTGTTATCTCGATGGACAGCACAAATTCATTATTCAGACGGATCATAATCCTTTAGTGTGGTTAGGGAAAAACAGCGGGACAAATCCGCTACTTTTAAGATGGGCCCTAACTTTACAGCCATACAATTATGAAGTTGTTCATAAAAAGGGCAAACTTCATCAAAATGATGACAGCTTAAGTCGTCTCCCCTAAATTAAAGGCAATTAAGAAATTATAATGTTATTATCTGTTTTGTTTGAATTTATATTTCTACTAATATTGTAAATAATTGTATTATTTTGTCATATCTTCTGATTATTAGTGAAGTTTATGTAACTTTTTTATATGTAGTTATAATTGAATTTTTTGTTTGGGGAAATGCACTGTTCTTTGAATGGCACTGAACTGGCACTGAAATAGGATTTGTCGGCCCTAATTAATTATTTTTAACAAACTTTGAAGACTGACAAACTTTGAAGATTTTCAGGTAAAAACTTTTCCCTCCAAACTCGTGAAAAGTTTTCCTCCGTGAGGGGAGGAGTATAGACTGTTATGACGTCGAGCAGACCCTTCTCCATGCGATGGCGCCATACGTCAGAAGTTGTTTTGTTTTCAGTTCGAGAAGGCGCAGAGACAGCGACGGTGTTGAAGAATGCATGGAGATGTACCGCGAGTTTAAAACGGACTCTTGTGGTTGTAGCACACACCTAACACCGCGAATATAATGTAATGTGAATGTAACCCTGTGTTTTTATGGATGTGTTTGTGACAGTGAAATAAATCGTCCTGTTCGTCCTATAATTGTGTCCCCATCTGTTTTTTGCACGCTACCGTACAACATCAGTTATTTATTTGTTTATTTGGGGAAGGGGAGGTCTCTGCCCAATCTCATCATAAGAGGATCCTAAGGATTCGTCACTGCTACGGCCTGATTTACTGACTATTTTATTATGGTTCTAAGCGGGCAACCAACGTCATCCTCTATGAAATGGCGGACAAGTTAAAACCCAAGCTAGGAAACGAACTAGCAGTCAAGGTGTGATAATATGTATTTTTTTTTTTTTTTTTTGCCGAAACAGCCCATAGAATGCTCCAGTATAAATATTGCTTAATGCAAACCAGAAGAAAGCTCTGAAAAGCGCCTGCTGTTTAATTACTATTAAACAAATAAAATAAAGGCTTCTCTGTAGAGATAAAAATACTGGAGGTTTTGATTTTAGTTTAGATGATTCATACGGCTTACAAGAAAAGTCAATACGGCTTACAAAAATATTGAGGTGTGCTTTTTCTCTAATAAAATTTTGCTATCACAAAAAATTGAATTTCAAAAAACAAATAAACTGAGAAAGGAATTGGAAAAAAAAAACAACTTTTACGCATTTTCAATTGTAAAAACCGTGAAAACTTTTTGTAATACATAGTAATCATCGTAGTAATTTATAAAAAACAGAAGCATTGCACTCTCTTGAAATGAAGGAATCTAAATAGTTTCATTAGTTACTAAGTTTAAGAAGTCTGCCAACCACTAAACTATTGACTTGTAAAATAAACATGTACTTAAAAATATATATTCTCATAATGAATCTCATAAAATACGTGAGGATGTTGAAAATTTTCACCACTTTTTTTCCAACAGTAGCATATTAATTAAAATTTTCTCTAAACTTCGATGCTATTTTTCAATTGCTTTTAAATTAGAGTTTTAAAAATTCGGATGAACGCATTAGCAGTTCTCCGTGTATTAGAGATGAGACGGGTTCGGCCCGAGAAAAAAAAACTTTTTTAGATGGCCGATGAGTAACGTGACCATTTATTTCTTCCTTCAAAACGGGACATCTACTTTTTTGGCAATAGTGTATTTATTTTCTTCCTCAAAACGGGACAGCTACTGTTTTTAAGGTGATAGTGCAGGAAACTGAATTTACAGGTCTGGGTATCTTTTAGTTGTTAAGAAAACGCGCAAAAAACTTTGCTAAAACACACATATACTATAAAAAAATAGAGCAAGTTTCGGGCGGTACAAGGGGTACGTCCTCCTTCGAATTCAAAAACTAAACACCATCCGACACAAGGCAGGAAAGTAGGAAAGCGAGAAATGTAAACAAAAGCACACATTAAAAAGGAAATTGTCATTCGGAAGGAAAAAATTCTTAGAAAACCAGAGTGAAAAGGGAAAATAAAGTGGAGATCGGGGTGGGACTGGGAGGGTGGAATAAGCAAAAGAGGAACGTGACTTAAAAAAATAAATAAATAAATAAATTGAAATAGTTGACAAAAAAAAGAACATTAAAAGAACAAATACAAAAGCAATGCATCCCCCGGCGTTTTCTTGGCGTCTTCAGAGGGGAGGAAGGGAGGTCAGGCTTTTTTTTTTTTTTTTTTTTTTTTGAGACACTGCCGTTGGATGATTTTTGATTTTTAGCGGCCTTTATTGAAATCGTTATCGCGGGCTGCTCTCTTTCTAAACACGGGACATTGCAGGGGATATTTTCTAAAAACGGGACATTACGGTGTCCCGAAGCTGTGCTTGGGGACAACGGACAAGCTACCTAAAAACGGGACAAGCTACCTAAAAACGGGACTCTCCGTTCAAAACGGGACGTATGGTCACCTTACCGATGAGATTAATGGCAATTTAATTTCCTTAACTTCTTTATTTATTTTTGAGGGTAATGTTATTTCTCAGCTCAAAATATAGCGTTTGTTGTGTCTAACGACAATATACTGTAACGAGTTTAATTAAGCTTGTGTTTCCGTTTGTTTGAGGGTTTATGTTGTTTTCTTGCTAACTGTTCCCTGGAGATTTAAAAATCGAAACTAAATGATAAAAAAAATTGTCTGAAATTTTATTGGATGAATTGCGCAATTTTTAACATATGCTGTATAATCTCTTGAAGTCGCTGGGACACCCACATAAGGATAAAGCATTAGGAGTAAAAGCATAGCAATTTATTACAACAAAATACGCTTTAGTGGCTGGTTTCCAAAGTTTGATGATTTTGAGCTGGTAGATTGCAGAAGTTGTTGTATATATATATATATAACGGAATGTATATTAAACGGACAGAATTTATATTAAACGGACATTATGTGACGCAGCGAAACGGCAGAGCCGGCGCAAGGGGGGTGCGAATGTAGGCGATCGCCTAAGGCCCCGCGCTTATAGAGGCCCCGCTCCTGGGCTATTTTATTGCTATATCATAAGACATGATAGAGAAGAGGCCCCGCTCTTGCGCTTCGCCTGGGGCCCCGCACACCCCTCGGGCCGTCTCTGGAAACGGCGGCGCTTCCCCTTCCACCGTAAGCTATTCGTCCCGGTCCTCACTCAACGTAACGAATTCTTTGATCCTTTAGCTATCGAGTGGTGTCATTAAATTTTGGATGTAGATGATAGCTATATAGATGCAACATCAAACTGTATCCCTCGATTTTGTTATAAGTTTTCTGAATTGCTTCCCACTACGGAAGCAAATTTAAAGATGTATTCACGACAAAAAAAAAGGGGGTAAGCAACAATAAATAATTGTATGTTAATAAGTGCCGTGGTAGCTTCAACACTGGCTTTTTTTCAATGCATTGTAGTTTACAGAAACACAAGCTAGTATTCAGAATTAAACTTAAAACATTGACAATTATCTGGAATAAGGGGGTACTCACGTATGATATGGCCATCGAAGTCTTCAGACATTCGCGTGTCAACTGTTTGGTGAATAAGGCTGTAATAATACTAATACATTGACTAAAACTTTGAGGAGGAGCAAACACCCGAAATTCCACCCCTGGCTACGGCCTTGCTCGACACCCCCGTCCCCCTTTTTGGGAGCGAGTTTTTAAAAATCGCTTCTTAAATAGTGCCTTGGACACGAAAGCAATAAGCTCCTAAAATTTCATGTCTGTATGTAGAATAGATTTGGCTGGGCGCTGATCGTCAGTCATTCAGACTGAACATCTTTATACATAGAGATTGACATATTTTGTAAATTCAAATATATTTCTAAGTTATAAAGATGCATATAGTTAATTATTTAATAAACATTGTGCTATTGCTGCGTTGTGTCCCTGACTCAGACATGCAGCTAATTTTCGCAACATATTTAATTTCTAAAGTTCTGATTCATGTCCATTGCTTAAATCATGAATTAAAGTTGAAGGATCAATGTATATATTTCAATTTCATTTATGTCTATGAAAGTTTTCACGAAGCATTGGCGGATTATTGCAAGTTTGTCGTGGGGGGGGGTCGGTTAGTTTGTCGGTGCGGGCGGTTAGTTAGAAGATTGACATATACATCCATTTTATGGAAGTAAAATAGGATCTTTTACATTAATTTCTTTCTTTTCGGGGGGGGGCGGTCGCCCCCTCCGCCCCCCCCTTTAATCTGCCCTTGTCACGAACAAAATTTTTTAATTACTTGATTACCAGGAAAACTTTTCAGGCGAGTTCCATTACAGTTCTGCTAAAATTAAGCTAATTAATTTTCCTTAAAAAATACTTTATTTTACATATCTCTGCCGAAAAGAGCAACGCGAAGTTCAGTTCATTAGTAATGAAAAATAAGCTAATAAAAACAGTATTGCTGCCCTTTAATAAGCCACGAATGCTATCCGAAATCGAATGAGGACAGAATTCAAGGCTGCAACTAACTTGAGATCGAGTTTTCCTTGACCCTTCCACCCGGGTATCGATAAGTTGTCTTTGACCGATGAAAAATGAACATCTGAAGTAGTCACTGTTTTAAAATTGCGGTAAATGGCGATGAGTATTAATTCCTTGAGTACGATGCTTTTTATTCGTTCTAAAAATCGCTTGGTCGGGCCGAAAAGCTTATTATTTGTGCATAAATGCGAACTTTCCGGTAGGTGGAAATAAACGTAGTAAACAGAATTGCACTCTTCCCTTTATTCCGAGTTTTACAAGCTGCTTGTTTCAAATATATGATAAACTGCACTTTATTAATTTACTATGTTTTATTTACTCACCACTCTAGAGTTCGAAATAAGATTTTGAAGCTGGCAATAAAAACTATTCAGCTCACGGCAAAATCTTAAATTTTCGTAATAACGGTGGATTCTAATTGCAGTTTCTTTCCGTTACACTTAAAAAAAGAATCAAAAATCCAAGGAATAAAAATGCTTCACTTTTCTTGTAAGCATTATATAATTTCATGTGTAACCTTAAAATACATTTGAGATAGAAAGAAATATCAAATTAATAAAGTTTTAAACACTCGCAGCCATAGGCTCAACTTACTAAAAGGGGGCAATTCCCCCCCTAAAATTCTAGAAAATTCAGATATAAGATATTGGAAAACGGTATTTCCTACAATAGGAAACATTTTGCCCTCCCCCCCCTTAATCTTACCTGCCAGTTTACTGCACGCCAATGCTCGCAGCTAAACTTGCTGAATAGTTGCATGTAGTACCCAGGACACTTGCTCCAAGCAGTGGCGTAGCCAGAAAATTTCCGTGTATGTGTGTGTGGGGGGGGTTACGACTACTGCAACTCACATATATGCATACATGTGTGTGATAAGGGAGTGAATAATATACATTTTGTATGGCAAAAAATTCCTCATGGGGGGGGTTATGTCCCCCCTACCCCCCCCCCCCTTGGCTACGCCCCTGGCCCCAAGTCCTGCATTTAGTGCAGGGCACTTGCCCGAGCGATAATTAGTACCTGACTGTGGGCAGAGAAGAGGAACGGAAGTTGCATCATTATTTTGCAACAAGTTATTCGTTAACGCAATAGAGCAAATTAGGCTGCGTTGGAAAGTGTTCCATAGGCAATGCATTCGTCAAAATTCAACTTTTCTGTTCGCGTTTCTAAACTGTTTTAACTTTTACTTTAACCGTTCCGTTTGAGAACTCAGATTCGCAGGTCAACTTTCTTTTTTATCATAACTGTTAGAGGATATCTCAATGTTCCTCCAAAGTCAAGAAAATTTCCAGGTCAAAACTTTTACACGTGACTGAACGTAAGGGGATTAAAGTGGAGGTTCATTTTCACACTCTAATTTTCCTAAAACAGGAGTTCACTGGGACTTAAAATAGATAAATAAATTGATATTTGAACTGTTATGTTTCTCCATAGTTCGAGCACTCTTAACTATTTGCTCTCTCAAGTCTCCTACAAAGTGTAAAATGAACTAAAACACTTAACAGAATACCGGTGTTTTAAAATAAATAAATAAATAAATAAAAATAAGGCCTAGGATCACTCATCTCGGCGGTTTTCGACAGACATATATATTTTGCACCTTATTATTATATTATTTAATCAGTTAAAAAATCTAATATATAACAGAATAGTTCAAAGAGTTTAATTGAGCCAGCATTTGTCAAGATGTATAATGTAGTACAATGTAGACAAATCCTACTAATGCTGAGCTGATCACTGGCTCACTGATTATGTTCCGATACCGGTTCGTACCACTCGAAAATAAAACTTTTACCGTTATTACTACTCAAAGATTAAAAAGTTATGCTTAAAAAACAATAAAGCAATAAAATCCTCATCGTTATGACGCAGTTGAAATTTTCATAATCAGGAATAAAAGGAAAAGGAAAAAGTCTGCGTTACATTCATAATAAAAAAGTCACCTGTTCCCTGATTTTCTTTTTTTTTTTTTAACTTAATTATTTGCCTCCACAACGGGCTTTATCTTCTAGTCAATAAATATTTAAATGCGAATAAAAATATTTGGTGTTAATCTTGCCGTTAGTTTAGCATTAACGCACATCTTCGAGCTCAGTCAAGGACGTCGGCAGAATATTTACCAGGGAGGGGCAAAGATTAATGCAACATATGCTTACCATGTTGGAAAGAACAAAAATGCCGGGAAAAAAACGGCATACAAAAATACAGGGAGGGGCAAGTGCCTTCCCCCTTGCCCTATGCTGCCGACGACCATGAGCTGAGTTATTAACCCTTTAACGCGCAGTGTTCCCGCTCTGGGAACACCAAACTCTGACGTTTTGACTGTCGCCAGTCACGATGAATAGATTTGATTTCTATAAAAATAGTTGCGGGTGACATAGCTCCACGAGAATAATTTACTTTTTACCACGTCATTTCCCGTACAAAAATTGTCACGATAATTTTTAACAGAACTGACATCTGCTGAAGAATGGAAGAATGCGAGAACAGCTGGATGGATTTCCCAATGCTGAAAAAAGGGCACGCACAGCCAGCTGTCGTGAAAAAAGGGTCTCTAGATCTGTGGCACACGATGAACGTTTCGATCGTCCGCCATCTTGCTGGTAGTTAATTCGAGCTATGGCAACGGCTGCCCTTTTTTCAGCATTGGGAAAGGGTTGCGCCTCAAAGGGTTAATAAATAACCTTTCACTGTGTAGTACGTTTTTTACTAACATCTGTTTGTTTGTACGTGTACGAGTCGTAATGAGACAGAAAATAAACGAGGAAATAGCGCATCTGATCAAAGGTCGTAGTAATTATTATCACCTGATCTACACGTCAATCCAATTTCTGGAAATGAAAATAGATTTTAAAAGAAAGTCTGGCTGTGAAAATACACAGTCGCGAATAAGGAAATGAAATAATTCAGCCTTTGAAACTTCAAATAAAGTAGACACACTCTGAGATGAGACGGGCACATTTCCTAAAAATTTAAAATGTGTTTGCCATTTTGTCTATCCGTTCGTTCCTGCTCTAATTTGCCGCAAAAAAAATGTATCCTTTGCCACTAGATCCACAAATGCCACTGATATATGATTTATATTTAATACTAAAATTACATAAGCACATAAAACACGCGATTACCTAAACAACTTTCTTCTACAAAAATTGAATTGAAGTCAAAATATTATTTGTGTTGTTTTAGAAAATGTCTTTTGGCTGATGCATTCCGCAGCATTTATTTTTATTTGTAAGTATTTATGTTGCTATTCATGCTTTTTTACTTAATGGTCGGCCAAATATTTTATTAAAATAATTTTGACCTAAAATATAGTGTGACCGAAAACCAGGGACTGATTTCCGGCAGGGCAATCGGGGCAAGAGCCCCAGGCCCCCAACAAAAGGGGGAGGGGGCATAAATTATCTTTTAAGTTTGAAAATTCGAAAATTTAGATTTTAATTTAAAATAAGATACAAGAAAACTAATTTTATGGAAAGAAATAGTAATAATAATTATACTCTGTTACTATTTCGTAGCGATAGCGTTATTTCCATATCTTTTTTTAGCTAAACGGTAATAGTCTCAAGCAGTTATTCAGTGTAACCTTATCATTAGGCAAGGCCTATGTAGTAATGTATGCTGATCGCGAGGACATTATAGAGCTGATTTTCAAACGAAACAGATCAGATAAAAGATAATAGTTTCGTAAGTGGTAAGTATATAGTTGTGAAGATGTATCCCACTATAAATGAATGTTCTGATAAACGTTAGGAAAATAAATACAAAAATATATTGTAGAGCATGTTACTAGAAAAAGATGGAATAAAATTAGCGATTGAAAATTAATATGATTGAAATATTATCGTCCTGTATTATTATCGAACTATTGCGTTTCAATTTGCATCTTGATTATGTAATCATTTTTAGTCTGTTTATAACATCCTTCTTTGTGTGGTGGTGATATGAACGTGGTTTTGTAGGGTCTAAGAAAGTTTTCCTAAGAGGGGCCCCCAATGAAGCTTTTGCCCTGGGCACCCATCCTCTCTGCAAATCAGTCCCTGCCGAAAACTTGAGGGGGCAGGGGAAGGGTTGCATAATATATTCAAAGACTAAGAATAAACGAAGTTTTTTCAGATTTTGGAAAAAAAAAAACGGTTAACCTCTGTAAATCATTACACAAACTGCTACAACTTTATGAAGAAGGCGAAATAAAACCAAGAGAATAAAATGTGTACTTTAATGTTCCAAACATTAAAGTATTAATGTTTGGAAAATATCAATGTCTTAAGAAAACAGTAATAATTTTCTTTTAATGTAGTAGTAAATGTTAATCATAAAAATAATATTTCATGATGTAGCAATCGCTACAGGCTTAAAATGAAATGATTTTTTAAACCGACTTGGGTGCTAGCGTCCCCTTCCCCCATCCCATACTATGCGTACGATTTTGACGGCAATTCTCTCTATGGTTCATATATTAAATAAATGTAGGCATGGGCCCTGCCTAAGATGACCATACGTCCCGTTTTTAGGTGGCTTGTCCCGTTGTCCCTAAGCACAGCTTCGGGACACCGTAATGTCCCGTTTTTAGAAAATGTCCCCTGCAATGTCCCGTTTTTAGAAAGAGAGCAATCCACGGTAACGATTTCAATAAAGGCCGCTAAAAAATTTAAAATCATCCAACGGCAGTGTCTGTAAAAAAGAAAAATAAATAACCTGACATCCCTCCCTCCCCTCTCGAGACGCAAAGAAAACTCCTGGGGGATGTATTGTTTTTGTGTTTGTTCTTTTAATGTTCTTTTTTTGTTAACTATTTCAATTTATTTAATTTTTATTTCTTTTTTTAAAGCCATGTTCCTCTTTTGATTATTCCTCCCCCTCCCCCGATCTCCATTTTATTTCCCTTTTCACTCTGGTTTTCTAAGAATTACTTTCCCTCCGAATGACAACTTCCTTCTTTTCTGTGTGTCCTTTTGTTTACACTTCTCACTTTCCTTACTGCCTGCAATGTGTCGGATGGTGTTTTAGAAGTCGAAGAAGGGCCTACCCCTCGTACATCCGAAACGTACGTCTTGCACTTTTTGTTTTTATAGTACATGTGTGTTTTAGCAAACTTTTGTTTTTCAGTTTATTTTGATATTACATTAACAGAAGCTTTTTCTTAACAACTAAAAGTTGCGCGTTTTCTTAACAAATAAAAGATACCCAGACCTGTAAATTCAGTCTCCCTACACTATTACCTTAAAAACAGTAGATGTCCCGTTTTGAGGAAGAAAATAAATATACTATTGCCAAAAAAGTAGTAGGTGTCCCGTTTTCAAGGAAAAAATAAATGGTCACGTTAGCCATCCCCCCCCCCCCGCCCCTCACCTCCCAGATTACTGTTATGATTTACGTACTGTAACGTAAGAAGTGGTTCAACTTTAGCCCTTTAGCGCGCAGTGTTCCCGCTCTGGGAACACCAAACTCTGATATTTTGACTGTTGCCAGCCACGAAGAATAGATTTGATTTCTATAAATATAGTTGCGGGTGACAGAGCTCCACGAGAATCCTTTACTTTTTAGCACGTCATTTCCCGTAACAAAAATTGTCACGATTATTTTAACAGCACTGATATCTGCTGAAAAATGGAAGAATGCGAGAACAGCTGAATGGATTGCCCAATGCTGAAAAAAGGGCAGCCTTTGCCATCGCTCGACTTAACTACCAGCAAGATGGCGGACGATCGAAACGTTCATCGCGTGTCACAGATCTAGAGACCCTTTTTAACGACAGCCAGACCCTTTTTTGACGACAGCCAGCTGTCGTCAAAAAGGGTCCCTAGATCTGTGGCACGCGATGAACGTTTCGATCGTCCGCCATCTTGCTGGTAGTTAAGTCGAGCGATGGCAACGGCTGCCCTTTTTTCAGCATTGGGAAAGGGCTGCGCCTCAAAGGGTTAAAATATAGCATCTTTCTAGGGCAGCACCGCTTCGGGCAGGACCTCCTTGACTTGCACCCCTCCCCTCACCCCCTACAAACAATCATATGGGCGTCGGCGCCCATGTTAGCGGGGGCTCAGGCCATGGCCTAATTGTACTGCTCGGAAATCAGCCCCTGCCGATAGGACCTTGCCTGCCTCCATTCTTGAATCACTAAATGATTCATTTTCACAGTCTGTTAGTGTCAGGATAAGATTGTTGATTCTGCACTCGAGCGAGGCAAACGTGGAAAAAGGAGTGATCTAAACGAGCAAATAAGAATATCTCCAGATAAGAGATGCGATGAAATGTTTTCTCTGCGGTGAAGAGTCAGAATCAACAAACAAGGAAATGAAACTTCGCACAAACGAAGAATTATCTTTCAGCCATTTTAACCCTTTAACGCGCAGTGCTCCCGCTCTGGGAACACCCAACTCGGACGTTTTGACTGTTGTTGCCAGTCACGAAGAATAGATTTGACTTCTATAAAAATAGTTGCGGGTGACGTAGCTCCACGAGAATCCTTTACTTGTTGGCACGTCATTTCCCGTAAAAAAAAAATTGTCACGATTATTTTTAACAGCTCTGACATCTGCTGAAAAATGGAAGAATGCGAGAACAGCCGGATAGATTGCCCAATGCTGAAAAAGGGGCAGCCGTTTTTTCAGCATTGGGAAAGGGTTTCGCCTCAAAGGTTTAAGCACATGCCAGTAGAGGATAGTATACGGGTGTAATAGCATGAAAAGTTACAGTGTTGTCCCTTTCCCAAAATCTATAGCATCAGTAATGAGTACCAGTACACCGAAAAAGAAACGCAGGAACGTTCCTTGGAAATAATAGGTAGCTGAAGGGCACTAGAAACTATAATTCCGAGGAGCGCCACGTAAAAATACCAGGAACTTTACTGAACAATTCAGGAGGGCTCCAGTATGTAATATTCGGATCGAATTTTTCAGTAAAGTTCCTAATATTTTCATGTAAAGTTCCTTGGAATTCTAAGCCATCTCAGCTCCCCATTATTTGAAAGGAACGTTCCTGGACTTTTTTTACAGTGTAACAATTGTAGCGGTAGTAATCATCAGTCACACCATTAGTAGTAACGGGCAGCCGGCCGTTTCCATTCAAATAAAGCTAGTAACCTGCTGTCACTTCTCAAACAATTTGAGGGTACGGACCAGTCAATTTTTTTTTTTTTTTTTCCAGTTCAAATTGCTAAGAATTACCTCATATAAGGGACAAAACGGACAACAATTAAATTACATAACTTTCTCCTCGGAAAATACAATGCTAAAACACCCTTTCTTTCTTTTCTTTTCGCTTTCTTCCTTCCTTTTTTTTTCTGCTTTTTTTTATAAAAACAAAATACATGCATTTTGAAAACATACAAACGTCCGTATTTACCAAACACTAGACACGCGGATTAATCCTGAAACAGAATATTCATAAATATAGTCATCGGTAAGATATCTTACCCATGAGTTTGGTTTAATCCGCGTGTCAAGTGTTTGGTGAATACGGCCGATGATAGTGTATTGCTTTTTAATGATAGTGTATTGCTATTTAAGATCATCTCTTTAGCACACACACACAGAAAAAAAAGGTGATTTTAAAAATTATATCTATAACTTTCCCATATTTTAATATATTAAAAGCCACTTCAATGATTTATGAAAGTTTCATTATTGCAATTTTTTTTTTTTTTTTTTTTTTTTTTTTCCCCAGTTACGTAGGCTATACGGACAGAGCTATTTCTAAAGATTTGTTTTTCTACCTTTGTTTTTAACATTGTTCTAAAGTATTAAAATATTCTCATTAAGTCTGATGGATAAGCAGTAATACAAGTGTTTATTCATGGACTAATTTCTAATTTTAAAAAAAGTGCAGCAGCCCTAATTTGTTGTATTGTAAATTACAACATTAATTACTTAATTTGTGTTAGTATCGATTGAATTTTTGTTTACCCCTATAACTGTGTGCAATGAAATAAAAAATAACATCAGTAGAAACAACTGAAGGCCTGAGTGGATAAACATGTTAAGCGACATTAAAAAAAGAGAAAAATTAATTGAGATTTCCGGGTGAAAAAACACATGTTAAGGAGTGCATTAACTATTGGAAGTTCGTTGGTTCTGCTATTCTTATTAATATTATAAGGTAGTATTCAGAAGACGTTATATATATATATATATATACAGGGTGTCCCATAAAGGTGGTAACGGGCTTTAATTCTTTATCTATTTGAGATAATTGGGCAATGCAAATTGAAAAAAAATGTTCCAAGTAAGGTCGGAAAAAAGATTATGCTACGAAAACACTCCTCTCGTTAATTTTCAAAAAGTTACACGTATACGACCCCTGTACAAAAAAATATACCCCTACCAAATATGGTAACGGACTTCAATTCTTTATCTATTTGAGATAATTGGGCAATGCAAATTGAAAAAAATGTTCCAAGTAAGGTCGGAAAAAAGATTATGCTACAAAAACACTCCTCTCGTTAATTTTCAAAAAGTTACACCTATACGACCCCTGTACAAAAAAAATATTCAATTAGTAAAATGTGCCTCATACACTCATGATGTGACATAACAAAATTTGAGAATTATGGCTCAAAAAAGTGTCAAAGATTTGATGACAAATACAACGCCGACTTAAACCACTTTTCAATGGCTCTCGAAGGGAAAAAAATCACGTCGAATGATCGCATTTCAGGGGTCGTACAGGAATTACGAAAGAAAATCTTTTTTTTTTTTCCACTCTAGCAAAATAGTTTACATTCAAAATCGTATATAGTCCCCGACAGTCGCCCGATTACCGAAATGCTCGGGAAGCTTGAACTTCCCCTCTGAATTTGAAGAGGGGGGTGGGGTAGGTAAAACTGCAATAAAAATTGCAAAATTTTGTTTATAAATTATCTTTTTATTGTAAAGATTTTTGTTGAAGAGAAGTGAAAAGCTATTTTTTAAGGTTTTTCAGAAGTCTGACAGTTCATGTCGCAACATTTCTAAATTGGCTCAGTTTGCGATGTTTTGGCCAGGGACATCTGCTCTAGTTGAGAGATTTTTTTTCTATTATGGGGAATATTTCGTTGGCATAAAGAGTTAGACTTTCATTATATAATGTTTAACACCTAAATATAAAAATTAAATCTGAACTTTGATGGTATGATTTTTATAATGTCATCAGAACAAAGAATTTCTAGAAAGAAAGAAAAAAAAATATGTCTAATAAAAAATAAGTCTAAATAAAGTTTAACCCTTTGAGGCGCAACCCTTTCCCAATGCTGAAAAAAGAGCAGCCGTTGCCATCGCTCGACTTAACTACCAGCAAGATGGCGGACGATCGAAACGTTCATCGCGTGTCACAGATCTAGAGACCCTTTTTAACGACAGCCAGACCCAACCGGCTGTCGTTAAAAAGGGTCTCTAGATCTGTGACACGCGATGAACGTTTCGATCGTCCGCCATCTTGCTGGTAGTTAAGTCGAGCGATGGCAACGGCTGCCCTTTTTTTCAGCATTGGGCAATCTATCCAGCTGATCTCGCATTCTTCCATTTTTCAGCAGATGTCAGTGCTGTTAAAAATAATTGTGACAATTTTTTTTACAGGAAATGACGTGCTAAAAAGTAAAGGATTCTCGTGGAGCTATGTCACCCGCAACTATTTTTATAAGGTAATGTTTTCAAAAATACTCTAAAATCTCGTTTCAATGAACTATTATGAATATTAATGAATAAAATATTTTTATCTAAAGAAAATTTCAGATTAATGAATAAAAATATTTATATCAAGGGAAATCATTAGAACTAATTAAATCAATGGAATTTCATTTGAACGAATAAAGTATTTTTATAGAAGAAAATCATTAAAACTTTACTTTTCCCAAACAAAAAGGGGAGGGGGGGGGACGAAACAAGAATGAGCTTCCTTACACTTCAGAGGTTAACCGGGCCCTGGTCCCCGATCATCTTTCTTTAAAGATATCTCTGAGGCGGTGTATGATGAAAGAGTGAAAAATTTGGTACAACACTTCGTTAGTGTATGGGGGCACATTTTACTAACTGGGAATTTTTTTCGTACGGGGTCGTATACAAATTTAAAAAGTGTAACTTTTTGTAAGTGAACGGGAGGAATTTTTTCTTAACAGAGTGTTATTTTCTACCTTATTTTGAAAATTTTTTCAATGTACATTGCTCACATATCTCTAATAGATAAAGAATTAATGCCCATTACCACCTTTTAGGGACACCCTGTATCAATTTTTAAAAAAACCGCATTCTAGTAAATTAACTTTTATTTATCTCTAAATTACTAAATTGACCCTTAACATTCAGTTCTTAAGTTAAAAATTTTAAAACCCTTCATAATTCAATGAAAAAATTCACTAAGGAAAAAAAGTAGAAGAGAAGAGCTCACATGCAAATTAAGCATTGAGTGTGGTTTTCTCAGATAAATGTAAGAATTCTTTCCTTTTCTGTAAATAAAATTTCTTAACCTTTCGTTAAAATTTCACTGTTTTTTTCCGTCTAAAAAGAAACTCTCAAAATACAAAATTTCGAAGCGCGAAGCTTCGGATTTTTTTTTATTGCACGAAGCCTCGGGTGATCATAACACTTTTAGAATTACATAAAAAATTGAGAAAAGAATTTTTAAAAAAAAGTCGTCAGGAGTTTTTGAACGTCTTTAAAAGCAAATAAATTTAAGTTACACATCCTAGAAATGAAAAAGGAAGGAAGGAAAAGTGCTTTTTTTTTTTTTTAAGGCATTATGCACAAATGATGGTAAATGTTAAACTGTTTTGAATATAGTTCATCATAAGTACCGAATGTCGCACTGAACACTGATGATGAGTCCTTTTATTAGACTAGAAACAACTGTCTATTTTTTAAACATCTATTGCTTTTAAAGTTATAAACGTGATCTTTCTTGTTTATTTTCTTATTAAGAGCTGGCGATTTTAAACTTACGAGTATAAAAGTGTCAGCTCTTGCCATTGCAATGATGCAACGGAAGAGTTTCCTTTTCTGTGCCGAATGCTGCTTTCTTTGGCGTTAGAATCACGCATGAGGGAAATCCAAAGACCAAAGTGAGGTAGGTAGCAACGTGGGACACAGAAGAGGAGTTTTTGTCATTTTTTTCAACTTTGGAAGCCAGGCACATATTCAGAAAAAAAATCAGAAGGAGTCCAAACAGTGAAAAAGGCAGAACTTTTCACAAAAAGACTTCATCGTTATCATTTTGTTAACAAAAATCAAAATTTCGGAAGGGTGAAGGCGGGGGCTCCGTGCGGGGCCATTGTTGGTTCTGGTATGAATTGCGATGACCTTGGACAATAGGTGCACAGACGGAGGGAGCTATAAGGGCTAAATGCCCCCCCCCCCCTTTAAAGGTTAAGACATCCAAGTGAAAATCTCTGAAAAAGAGATAGAAATAGAGATTTTTCACTTAATTAATTAAAATATTTATTGTTAAAAACTGTCTTGTTTGGAATATTTTGAAAGTATTTTTTATAAAATAGTTGGGTGATGAAATTATTAGTTACAAATATTACATATATACAGTTGAACTCGATTATTACGTCAATGAAATGAAAAGACCAGATCTAATAATTTATGACCGAGTTACCTTAATAGTGAGCTAATATTCCATGGGCATTCGAAACAGAATATTTTGACATTTTATAAGAGTCTTTTCACTTACAAACGAAGACCCTATAACAGAGTTCAACAATATTTGTAATCCTCCACTTAAAATCCTGGAAGCGCCACTGCCCCGGACAGCAATGAATTTTCAGAGTGAGAGTGAAAAAGAATGATTTCTTGAAAACTAAAAGCTGGGGAAATATCTGAACATGATTTTTACCATGCTGAATAACAGCAAATAAATTGAGCAACATTTAATAGATAAAAAAGCAGAAACCCAGAATTTCAGATTAATTAGAGCTGAAAAATGGTAACGCAAATTACTTTGCCGTGTAATGATACTCTCGAAAGGTGGCGCTGGCAATTCATTACGTAATATCACGCCGGGTGGAAGTCACGTTGTTTACAGACAGACAGCTTTTTCTTTGCAGTTTCAGGATTCAGGAATCTGTCACTTCCTTCCTTGATAGTCTTCGCGATAACTTGGAATTTCTGAGAGAGAGTAACGTTTAGGATAAAAGTTTGCATTTTGTGGAAATTAATTATTGAAAGAAAAAAATGAGCTCTCTGGACCAGTTGAAGCAGTTCACTGTTGTAGTTGCCGATACCGGCGATTTCGATGGTATTATTTTGTACATTTTGTCATTTTTATGCTTACAACCAAACAGTTTTTTTTTTTTTTTTTTTTTCCAGACAGGAAATGTTTTGATAGTACATACAGTTATGATTTATGATAGTAGACTAAACTATGAATTATTACTTATTTTGAGAAATTATGAATTATTTCTGTTCAATCAATCTAATTTAATAAAAATAATTTCCTTAAAATGTTTCTTCTTTCTTCATGCAGTGTGATGCGCATATAGCTTTTTTTTTGTGTGCGTGTGTGTGTGGCTTTTAAAATTTATTGCAGGAGTATTGAGCATGATATCTGGGAAACCAACTTTTAGGAAGAAGTTATATTTTTTAACTGGAAAAAAAAAACGTCGTGTATGCTAATTATAACTTATATTTTATGATTTTTAGTGGCTAAAATTATTAAAAAGTAAAAATCTTAAATTTAACTAAAACTTCGATTTATTTAATTAATGCCTATTTTTGTTATGAGTAATTCCTCAACCAAATAAGAATATTTCATTCAAGATTTAAAATGTTAATCATGTGTTATATTTACAATATTTAGTAAATGAGTATCTATCCCCCTTTTTAAAGTGAATTATTTCCATGATAAGATCAGAAGGTCACACATCTGTATTATAAAATGTGAAATAATCCATTTCAACAGTAAAAAAATTTCTACAGAAAATTACTTTAGCACCCCCCCTCCCATAAAAATATTGGATGAATATATAGAAAAGAGGAGGAGGAGTTAATTTGCTTAATATAATAAGTATTTCATTTCAAAAATTGAAGGGTGATGTTGTAAGTAGATTTAGATGTAAATATATAATAGTTTGTAAATGTAAAAATTCATTGCTTCATGTTATTAAGTAAGGTGGGGGGGGGGGGGGTTGTACTATCAATCAGTTTACAGAGTATTAAACCATCAGTGGCTTTGATTTAAAAAAAAATAAAATAAAATAAACCTGCCTTTTAAATTGGTCATTGCATTAAGTCAGCCCTGTAGAAAGTATATCCTATATATTATAAATTCCTTAAGAATTGAATTATAGCTTAAATTAGTTGTGCAAACACTACCATTCAAAATTTGTTGAAGGAGACATTATTTTTTAGTGTAATTCATTCAAAGTGTTATGTCACATACTACCTTAATTTCTAACTGGAATGCGATTTTTTCTACATTTTATATAATTTTGTTTATTGAGTTTGTAACAGGTTATCAGCTGTTAAATTTGATAAGAGCCTCACTAAGGAACCTGATATGCAGTTTCACTGCCATTTACATTTTTGAGATTGCTCTTGTCTCTCAATATTAATTTTAATAGTACAATAATACTTATGATTGCTGAGATGAAATTGCTCACTTTTGTTAATTTGTAAAATCTTTAGCTGATAGTATTAAATAATCATGGAGGTTTGATCCCCCCTGGAAATTTTAGTCAATTCATTAGTAGTTCTTTATTTGCATTGTTATTCTGGAGATAAATTATAGGTGAAAAAATTTTAGCACTACATATCACCCCCCCCCCCCTCTGAATTTTTTCTTTTGTCCTATGACCTTGGTTTCTGTGAGAATTTAATACTTTTCTTACTCCTATTTACTGAATAAAACATAATAAAGTAATAAACTGTGTAATATTTTTATCACTTAGCATGTTCTGATGTTTTACTTTTTTAAACATCTTTCGCTTGTATACAGTGAAATACCAATCCGTTCCCACTTTCATAATTAGCTGTATGGATCGTTTTATTTCTATGGTCCCTGCACAAATTGTATTTAAATAATGTTAATAAGCCTTCACATATCATTCATAAAAAAGTGACTCCCTTGGATTCATGACTGCAAAATTTTTCTCCTGACTAATATGAAATTGAAGATTAAGTGGATCCATATGGCATACAAACATTTTGGTATGATTTTTTGGTTTGATGATCAGATGAAAAGTGGTTGCATGCAGAAGAGGATGTGTATAATATGAAATTTAATGATAATATTTCCATTAATCAAGATGTTGTGGCATGCAGTATTCTAAACAGGAAAGAAACTTATCACTGTGCAAAAAATGAAAATAATGGCAAAACAGAGGATATTGTTCTTGATAGTATAGTTGGCTCAACCTTATCGACAAGATTGTCTGAAAAAATAATGGTATTTGAAACTGTATGAACTTTGTTATTCACACATGAACATGGCAGAAAAGGTCCAGAAAAATATTGTAAATCCTGAAAATTTGCTGAAGAAACATTTGAAAGCCCCCACATAAAATTACTAATTTTAATAAAAAAAATAAGTATCACTTAATTTTCATCTTCAGTTTATTTGTTTCATAATTGTTCTGACAAATTAGTATTTGTTGGATATACATATGTTGTGTGTATGTATAAAAATTGCTTTATTCGTATTTTGACTTTAATCCCCATTTATAGTTTTTCCTATGCTCCCCATGAAAAATTGTGGGTTGAGGTTTGACTGTATTTTATTCAAATATCAAATATACAAATTTTTTACTAGCATATGATTTCAATCTTTCTGCTTTTTTTCGCCAATCTTATCCCTGAATTTACTTCTTTTGGAGAAACATGTCAGCACCTAATTCATTGCTGCTTCCTTTTTTTTAGCTATGAAACAGTACAAGCCTACTGATGCCACAACAAATCCTTCATTGATATTGGCTGCGTCTAAATTAGATAAATATAATCATCTTATCGAGAAAGCTGTTGAATATGGAAAATCCAATGGGAAGTGAGTTTGTTTGTTATTTTTGTGGGTATCGTATCATTAAAGTGTAAATATGCTTTTTCTAAATTGTACTGGTGTGTTTTAGTTACTTTTTCTCCTTAAATAAAAAATTATGTTCATTTTTAATGCTGGCATGCATTTTTGATCTAAATTATTTTCTCTTATGAATATATAAAAAGTTTCACAGCCTGGTGCATGATTTTAAGAGATGAGAAAATTTCCTAACATGTCAATTTTCATGCTCAGGTAGGTGTTGCTTTCAGAGGAGGGAATCACAAAATCTGAAAAGTTGTGGTCCCAATTCTTCTGAAGAAGTTGGATATTTTCATCACTGGCCAAAGCAAATTTGGGTGTCCTGTGAACAATTTTAATTACACCCCTTTAAAACAAAATTTTATGTCTCCTGTGCAAGAACTTAGGAGAAAAGAATTTCATAATCAGCCAAATAGTATCATACTGTGGCAAACGTACAATTGTCATCACAAGCTACACATTTGAAGGCCAGGCAAGAGGGTACCTTTTGTCCTATTGTATAATGCCTGATGCTATCATGCTCAAGGTTTAGGTTCAATCCAGTCTCCCTTCAGTAGAGACTTGGACTGTTGGAATAATTTTACATGGTTGTGTAAAATGACATATTTCTGTGTTTAGTAGTTGATGTCGTATTAATTATATTAATTTGACAAGTTAAAGGTGTGTATGTCAATTTATAAAATAACAAATTTTAAGAAAAGTATGTTTAAAATATTTTTTACAGCATAGTTCCCCCCCCCCCCTCCACAGAAATTATAAAAGTAAGTAGCTTTTAAAAATAATACATTTTGGAACAAACCAAATGAGAGATTTTAACTGCTATGATGCTTTAATACATAGCATATTAATTATTAGCATTTATTTAGCATTGCACTTTTTAAAAAGAGCTGGAAAATTATGACTATGAATTTATAAATGTTTGAGTATGCTAGGAAAAACAAAACTGCATCAAAAGATCTTAAATATATTAAAAATATACTTTGTCGTATGAACCCATATAAAACCCCTTGACGGGTTAAGTTTGATGCAGCATTTTACTTTATAGCTATATATGACTTTTAAGTATGGGTCTTAAAAATAATGATATCAAATTTTGAGTGACGCCCTGGTGTGACTTTATAAGATTTGTTTTTAAATAAACACAATTTAGTAACTGGTGGGAGAAACAATGGTAGCTATGTGATGTGAGTAGTGTAAAAATTAAATGAAACTAACCAGAAACAAAAGTTGCTTGAATTTCAATGTATGTTCAAGATTAAAAATAGAAACAAGATACTGGCATTTTGCCAATCACAAACGTTTCGGCCAATCGCTGCATCTGTGCATGTTCCTGGAGATGGAAACGAGTGAAGAGCTTTAATGACATTCCTGGCCCCATCTGTTCGTTCAAAATATAGTTAGTTTATTATAGTTATTATCCATATGAATTATTCATTAAATTAGATTGTCTATTATCTTCACTGAATATTTTTCAACGCTCATTTTAATGAAATATAATTTTAGTTAATGAACATTAGTTTATTTTATACTAATCAAATAAAAATTGACTAAAAATAAAATATATTGAAATGTAAATTTTATTACCAGATCTTCAATTTTGCTTCAGCTGATGAAAAATAAAAGCATAAAAATGTTAAATTATAAATTTAATTTACATATGAAACCCATGAATGTAAATAAAGCCACTTTAATGTAAATCTCTAAATTTTTAATATTTTTTCTAAAGAATTTAGGAATATGTTAAGTAGCTTTTTAAAAGTATCTTTTAAAAATTATTTTTATTAAGTAATAAAACCTATCAAAATTCATTTGATTTAAATACTTGTTTAAAATTTTAATTAAGGTATTTTTTTATTTTAAAAAACAATATTTCACATTATTATTATTTTCAAACTGATTTAAACTTTTTGATTTTTAGTTTAAAGAAATTATTTAAATCAAATGAATTTTAATAACTTCTTGTGGTACATTAAAATTGACAAATACCAGTATATCAGTTTATATTGATTATTGAAAATGCTTGCTTCAGATACCATGTTTATTTGCTGTTTTATGACTTTCAATAGTTACTTTAAAATACAAAAACTTCAGTGAGCTTTTCAATACATAATGATATATTCAATTTAAAGTTCTATTTCTTGAAATAAAAATAATTTTTAAAAGATACTTTTAAAAAGCCACTTGACATATTTCTAAATTCTTTAGGAAAAATGTTAAAAATTTAGAGATTTACATTAAAGTGGCTTAATTTACATTCATGGGTTTCATATGTAAATTAAATTTCTAATTTAACATTTTTATGCTTTTTATTTTTCACCAGCTGAAGCAAAATTGAAGATCTGGTAATAAAATTTACATTTCAATATATTTTATTTTTAGTCATTTCTATTTGATTAGTATAAAATAAACTAATGTTCATTAACTAAAATTATGTTTTATTAAAATGAGCATTGAAAAATATTCAGTGAGGATAATAGATAATCTAATTTAATGAATAATTCATATGGATAATAACTCAATAAACTAACTATATTTTGAACGAACAGATGGTGCCAGCATTGTCATTAAAGCTCTTCACTGGTTTCGATCTTCAGGAGCATGCGCAGACGCAACGATTGGCCCAAACGTTTGGGATCAGCGAAAATGCAAGATACAGTAGGTACTTAACGGGATCTCCGCTTCAATTGGCTGTATTTGATTTAAAGAAAAATAAAATAATTCCAAAAATGACTGACACTGACCTCTGTCAGATTACATAAGATGGAGCAAAAACACTGGGAAAAGGCTTTATATAGAACAACAAGCATGAGCTTCTTCCATTGATGTGATGCTTTAAAGTTGTTGAACTTTCAGTCTTCAGCAGAAAAAATAGACTGATGTTTTTAAATCTTTTCTTGTAACTGTAAAACTTTTGCTATAAATTAAAACATTTCTTTTAACGCAGTTTCATCCATTAATTATATATAGTTTTTTCATTCTCCGCTTTAAACAACTCGCCCCCAGTCCCATTTAGGCCAAAAATAGGCCTGGTCCCAATTAGCCCAATAGGTTCTCATTTCATGATTAGCATGGGTGAGAACTAAAGGGGTAGTGGCTTGCACAGCAAGGGGGGGGGGGTAGACCAGAGAGAAATGGAAAAAGTGAACTCGCCTTTCGCATGGAGAAAGATTCTTAGAAAAAAGGGTATTAGAATCAGAGGGTTGCTTCCAGGAATAAAAGCAAATTTTGCATGTATTCTTCCGTCCAAACCAATTGGTCGTGTCATGTCTGCTAATCACGACCTCAGTTGAGCTTGTTTCAGTGTTAAGTATGCAGGAGTTAAATAGTCCCCATTTTACACTAGATTAAAAAAAAAAAAAAAAAAGAGTTTTCCTAAGTAAATCGACAACATCAAGTCAGATTTCAGCACCGATTAAAATCATGTTCATTTAATTTTTTTATTGTTTAATAAAGCCAAACTAGAATGTTGCTATTAAATAAATTAAAGTTGATATGAAATTAAATAACAGTATGGACTGTCATGCAAAAATTGCCAGAACAACATACTTCAATTTTGTGCTCATAAAATTGAAGTATATTATTCTGAACAATTGGTATTATTTGTATGGTGAACAACAATCAACTAAAGAGGTGGGTGGTCCTACATCCCCATCTGTAAATTGTTGTTACCATGCTATGCATACATCAGCTAAATGACTCCATTTCTCATTAGTAAAGAGCATGCATGCGATTGTGTTTAGGGAAAAGTTTGAATATCAAAGTTCATTTAATATTCAAACTTCCGTTACTTTGATGCTGATTTATCTATTTAATTGTTTGATGACTTCAAGTATTTTTTTTTTTTTTTAGGACTGCATCTGAACAGTTAAATTCTGCCATGGACAAGTTATTTGTGCTATTTGGTTGTGAAATTTTGAAAATTATACCTGGAAGAGTCTCTACTGAAGTTGATGCAAGGTTTGTAACTCACATTTTTCAGTTTACAACCTTAACACGTTAAGTGCAGCAGTAATGTTCCTGCCCTTTCTGTTCAGCTGGCTGATATTCCAATCCATATTTAAAGGAATTGTTCATAAATTACAAAAAAATGAGACATGCATAAAGTTTGAAGATATTGTTCAGGAAGTTACAGTAAAAATGCAAACCTATTCAATTCAGATGCAAAAGAGCTAAAAATTTGACCTAAAAAGTCATGTAGTTTTGCAATGCATGTAAATCCAAGCTATATTCTTTTAGAGTGCCTTAATAAATAAATATCATTGAAATTACTACATTTATTTTTTAACTTTGATATTGTCCATGGAGTTTTAACGAAGCTCCTTGATACTGTCAGTCATAAGAGATTGGTGACACTTAGAAACCAACACTGGCCAAATGTAAAGTTCAGTGCCTGTCTCCAGGGAACAGTGCCATGCTCAACGTGTAAAAATGAGTTTGTACTGTAATACTGCTTAGTGCTATAATCAGTTTTGTCATTTTTTAAAATGAATTTAACTATAACATGTTGGAAAATGCAAATATGAAGTAATAGCTTTTTAATTTCAGTCCATGATTGGGAAAACAAAATGTTTTATGGGGGGGGGGGGATAATTGGAAATAATTATGTTTTTAAACTTGAGTTATCAATGATGTAAATGTGATGTCGGTTAATCAGGATTGTATTCATAGAAATATAATCATCCATGCATCAATGTAATTAAGGTTTTCAGTTTTAACAAAAAAGATAAATCATACCAAGCACATTGATCAAACACTTCCAAAACTGTCTTTATAGTGATCTATTATTTTGATCTAATTTGGCCAAATTTTGGATAGAACCTCAAAACATCTGTGTAGCTCTATATTAATATAATTTTATAAGGCATTATGAAAAGAAATTTAAATTTTATTTCTTTTAAATGAAGAGTGAACTTAATTTTTTTTTTTATATAGTTATTATATTGGGCTTGAAATGGATTAATCTCTAAACTTGAGCATAATGTATTGGAATCCTTTTGAGTGCTTCTGTATAAGAACTATAATGCTACAAATATTATTTTCAACAGAGAACTTTATTTTGTGACCCTTAATAACATATATTAATTTTGTTTTGTGTAAAATAGCTGAATATATCTAAAATACATTTTAAAGAACTAGTCATAAACTGTAATGTATTGACATTTCTTTTGGGTGCTCCTGTAAAAAAACTTAATGCTACATACACCATTTTCAATAGGGTATAATATAATGGGAACAAGATACATAAATTTCATGGTAATTGATCATATTATTGGCAGTAAGATCAGATGAACAGACAGAAAAACTGAAATCAACATTTTTCAACCTTGTAGGAAACTGTTAAAAGCTATGTACCTATTCATAAAATTATTCTTATAATAATTTTAAAATTTATGAAATAAAATATAGTTTTTCGATGTTAAAAAAGTTTCAAATTTCAATTGTTTACTTTGTTCTATTAATTCTGATATTTATTGTAATAATTTCATGTGAAGGATCTGACCAGATCAGGGACTCAAATTTTTTTCTTTTCAAAGCTGTTTTGAAAATTCTGTTTCACCCTTTGGGTATGGATTTACTTGAAGAAATTATTGCTTTTGGAATGGATATAACTGCTAGATCTAGCTGCAAAGTGGCTAAATAAGAAACGTCTTCCTACAATTGTTAAAAATCACTCTTGTAATAAACCAGATTATGCATGTTTCACTTTGCCCTAGTTTGAATGAAGAAACATACTGCTCGTCATCCCTTACTTAGGTAAAGCATGATGTAGTGACGCTGTTAAATGAACCCATGGAGTTAGCCTACTTATAAATATGTTTTAATTATTTCCCCCTTTATTTCCAGGTTGTCATTTGATAAAGAAAGCTCTATTGAAAAGGCCAAAAAACTTATCCAACTTTATGAAGAGGAGGGCATTAAAAAAGATAGGATTCTGATTAAATTAGCATCTACATGGGAAGGTATCCAAGCTGCAAAGTAATTGTTAGCCTTTATTTTTAAATGTATATCATTATAAAGGTTACTTTCCTGATTTAATTAAATTGTATATTCGTTTATTAGGGTTCTTGAAGAACAGTATGGAATTCATTGTAACATGACTCTTCTCTTTAATTTTGCCCAGGTAAAAACAAATGCATTCTTTCTTGCACTACTTATTTGAAGCACAAACTCATTAAAATAAGTGCCAATTATAGTGCTAAAATTTCAACATACACTTAAAATAATAACAGTAATAATATAAAACTGCAGTTAAGAGTTGCACAGTTTTAATCTAGGGCCAAAACTTCTTCTACAAATGAAACAGTCGGATCTCGTACAGTAGTTATCTGTAAAATAATAATAATAGTAATAATAATAAAACTAATAAATTAAAGTACAATATAATAGCAATACAAATTTTAAAGATTATAAATTATTACTTCCTTGTACGTAGTATAAGGAAGTAATGTGACCAAGAAAAATTTTGGGGGCCAAATTTCGACATAAAAACCGATTTTGACTACCTCTAAATTTAATTTAAAAATTTTTTTCGATGCATCTCATCGTAGGCTAGCATGCACGATCATATTAACGCGTCTGCAACTCATTTTGACCAGTGGCGAGTCTACTGTGGCCAGTTTTTCCATGCCGTCTGTACGTACGTACGTACGTACGTATGTATGTAACTCGCATATCTCAAAAACTATTGGTCGTAGAATGTTGAGATTTGATATTTAGGATTGTTCTATGATCTAGTTGTGCACCTCCCCTTTTGGTGGCAATCGAATGGATAGTTTATGTACAGGACCGCCCAAAAGATTCGAAATACATTACGCTCTATGGGCCGAAATTCATTAAACTCGCCTAACTCAAAAGCTATTAGGCGTAGAATGTCGAAACTTCATATTTTGGATAGTTGTAACATCTAGTTGTGCACCTCTCCTTTTGGTTCCATTCGACTGGATAGTTTATCTACAGGACTGCCCAAAATATTCGAAATACATTACGCTCAATGGGCCGAAACTCATTAAACTCGCATATCTCAAAAACTATTAGGCGTAGAATGTTGAAACTTTATATTTAGGATTGCTGTAACATCTAGTTGTGCACCTCCCCTTTTGATTCCATTCGACTGGATAGTTTATCTACAGAACCGCCCAAAAGATTCGAAATACATTACACTCTATGGGCCGAAATTCATCAAAGCGTTTTTTAGAGGTATTGGGCTATTTCAAACGACTCAGAAGTGATGTATGCTGTAAAGAGTTAGAAAATGAATTTCTCCATTAAAAAAAGTGTCTTTATCATTTGTAGTTCTGCTACAGGAACACTCAAAAGATTTCCAATACATTACGGTCAATGGCAATTTTAGGGGCATTCATCCATTTCAAGCACAATACCGTCCTACCACATAAGTTAGGTAATGGTCCGACACGGTCACGTGCCTCCCTCAAGAACTATGCCAAAAGTCGCCAAGCTTGGCGACTTTTGGTGTACGTGTGTGCATATTTAACTCTCAAATCTCAAAAACTATTATGAAATTTCATATATAAGAATGTTGTAACATCTAGTTGTGTATCTCGATTTTTGGTTCCAATCTACTGGAGAGTTTATATACAGGACCACCGAAAAGAATTTTAGTACTTTAATGTCTATGGACATCTTCAATATAATACAACTGTAGACAGTCATTGTTTGGTACATGCCCAAAAACTCGCCGTCTGTCCTCGACCTTGGCGAGTTTTGGCGAAATATCGCCAAATTTGGCGATAGTCAGTCATTTGGTCCATGCCCAAAGTATCGCCATTTGTCATCGTTCTTGGCGAGGTTTGGCGAAATATCGCCAAATTTGGCGATAATCTGTCATTGTTTGGTTCATGCTTAAAATCTCGCCAAATTTCGTCGACATTGACGAGTTTCGCCGAAATATCGCCAAATTTGGCGCCAAAACTTATTTCGTATTTTGTATAACACTAAAACTTTAACCCGTAGATTTTTGAACTTTTGTATTTAGAAATATTGTAATATCTAACTGTTTTCCATATCTTTTTTGACAGCAATCGACTGAGAATTTATTTACAGGGTGAGCCAAATGACTTTAAATACATTGAGGTGTATGGATGCATTCAATTCATTGAAAGTCTGTGGTCAATGACTACTTTGGCTATCCCCAAAATCTCGCAGACTATCTCAAGTTTGTCGGCTTTTGGTGAAATATCGCCAAATAAAGTGTCAGAAGGAAATATTTCAAATTGAACTCAGCTTGGCGATATCGAAATATTTGTCTAGAAATCGCTAAACCTTACTATTATTGATATTTTATCTCTTTCAAACAAATAAGTTTAGAGGAAGTGCGTCGAAAATATTTTTGATCTAATGGATGTGCAAGGAAGTCATGTGTTGGACACATCAGATTTTTATTTTTAATATAAGGTCATTTTGGTGTCTTGTTGGAAATATACTGTGTAACATATACTTACCTTAGAAAAAAAAATATTCCATCGAACAGAGGTTTAAATAGCATTATGTTTTAATTTAAGCCAGTAAATTACTTATTTTTACATACTATATTAAGATTTTTTTCTCATCTGTAACTGTGAATACATTCATCTGCTTTTTGCTTACAGCAGTAAGGCTATATTTCTAATTTTTCATAAAATCCTTTGTTGCTTATTCCTTAGCTATAAAGCTCTTCCCCAATACCTCTTTTTATTCTATAAGCATGCTTTCATAGTTTTCGATCTTTCAAAAATTTATTCCTTAAGTTGATTGTTTTTACTTGCATCTTTTTCTTTTTTTAAATCTGAAAATTAAAAAAATCTGAAGTGTTTGAGATTGTTATAGAGATCATTTTGTAAATAAATTTAGTAAGACTCCTTTTAGAAATGTTTAATTTTTTTTAAATTCCTTATATTTAAAACTAGCTTTTACCCATGACTTAGTTCCAGAGATAAATGAAGCATATGTGAATAACAAAAAAGAAATAGTTTGACACTTGCACTGTACATAAAATGACTGTATTTAAATATTGATTAATTTTTATTTATTTTAAATGAAGTATAATATTTCTTATATAGAGAGTTGCTAAATTTACATCTTTTTTTTATGCATTTGGCGAATGGAGACAATCATAACAATATTTGCAAACTATTTTAAGTGCTCCTGTAAATCATACTATATGCATGAATTTTACTCTGTTACTCACGAATATGTAGCTTTCTATCAGTGAAAAAAAAAATCCTTAAAATCGGTTCAGTTGTTACAAAGATGTCCATATAGTGGACATCTTTGAGTGTCCCTAATAAAGAGCTATTTGTGAAATATGCATGTAAGGTAGCCAGTAATACTCAGGAATAGTGCAGCTTTCTATCAGTAAAAAAAGTTTTAAAATCAGCCAGTGGTGACAGAGATATCCATAGAGCGTAATATAATTCTTATGAGTCTCTTTAAAAGAGCTATTTGTAATATATGCATAAAAGGTAGCCTATAATACTCTGGAATAGTGTAACTTTCTATTAGTGAAAAAAGTTATAGAATCGGTTCAATAGTTACAAAGATGAAAGCCAATAGAGCGTAATATATTAGAATTATTTTGAGTGTCTTTGTAGAACAACTACCTATGCTACATGCATGAAAGGTTTCCTACATGTTAATTCAGGGTATAAGCTATCTTCATTCGAAAATTTATTCAAATCCATTTTGCCATTTTTGCATGATTGAGTAACAAACATCCAAACACACAAACTTACACATTTATAATATTGGTAGGATTTGAAAATTAATGAACTTTAAGGAACATATAAACAGATAAGAAAAACTTTATGCTCCTTAATTTGGCTTAAAACTGGTGTAATTTCCATGCCATTTTCAAATGTACACGATTTTGCAAATAGCGCTTCTTCTTTATTTCAAAAGAAGAAATCATTTTATGTGGACAAAACTCGCCAAGCATGGCAATCTAAAAACGGATTTTAATTATTAATTAAAAAAATAATTAATTTTAAGATTCTGAGCTTCTCAGGTGTACATTATCTAACTCGTGGGTTTATATGGTCAAATTTTCAGAGGTGTGTGTGCTGTAGATTTGTCTGGCGATCGAGCATACAGATTTACAAATGTTCACTCTTATTGTTATAGGTTGTGTTCTCATTTGTTATATAAAGTACCTAAAATTTTCATACCGAATGTGAATTTATTAAAAATAATTACTAATAAATATGTAAATGCAATTTCCTATTGGATTGTTTTTTTAATTTGATTTTTTATAGGCTGTTGCTTGTGCAGAAGCTGGTGTCACTCTGATTTCACCATTTGTTGGAAGAATATTAGATTGGTATGTTGCTAATACAGATCAGAAAACATTTAAGCCAGAAGAAGACCCAGGAGTAAAAAGCGTAACCAAAATTTACAATTACTACAAAAAGTATGGTTACAAGACTGTAGTGATGGGAGCTTCCTTCAGAAACACTGGTGAAATCAGAGCTTTAGCTGGTTGTGATTTACTTACCATAAGGTAATTTCATATTTTTCCAACTTCACAAAAACTTTCTATGCAAGTTAAAAGTGGCTTCACTTGAACAGTCCATTGCATGTCAGTGAGACTCTATACTTGTATTATGAGATTACGGGTTCGAATTTTTCATGTTGCATTAGTTTTATTTACTTTTTCTTTAACATCAGTACTTAATTTATTAATTGGAACAATTTGCATTTTTTTAAAGACTTTTTTCTATTTATTTTAAATTTAATTTCTACAATTCCAAATTTAATTTTTTTAAATTTATTATAGTTATTACTATTTGAATACAGAAACATATTTTCTAATTCAAACATTATTTGCTATTATTGTCATGTGTGCCTGATTTTGAATGATAACTAGGATAAAAATATTCAAAACAGAAAATGTGTCAATCAACTGTTTTATCTTCCTATAATCTTTTAATGTCGTAAATATTTAAACGACATGTTATGTTTAAATTGTAATAACTGTATCAATTACAAAAACATTTGACATAGAATGACAAAAATTAAATTTAAAATAAATTGTTAATAAGTATAAAGAATCATTAAGTAACAAACAAATAAATAAGTATTTTGCTAATAAATGAATTAATTGTATGTATTGATGTTAAAAAAAGTAAATTAAATATCTACATCATGAGGAATTTGAACCTGTATGTCAGATTATGTGTAGAGAACTTTACTGACCATATAGTCAACTGCTTACTGAAATCATATGAAAGTTTCACAAAGTGAAGTGATTCAAAAATAAATATTCATTTTTCTTGATTGTGTTTGAGTACATACCATTTTAGTATTTTACATGTGCCGCCTAGGAGGTGTTGTGGCTTGAGAACCATACTATCACGCCTTGTGTCTCAGTTTGGACATGGAAGGGACTTGTCCGTCCCTTCATAGGGGTAACACTGGCCACCCATAATAAAATGGACAGTAATTTCGGGCCTTAGTATTGGCAAAATGCTTGATGAGCATGTGCCCGTTCATTAGGGGGGGGGGGGCGGAAAAAAATTATTTTACAGGTAGCATATACATGTGGTATACTACCACTATTACAAAGGCCATTGAAATCCATTTCCCCAAAACCGTGCTTCCTCCTTGTTAATCAAAAAATGTTTTCTAGTTTGTTACTACATATCTTTTCAATAAAATTCTGCTTTTAGCTGAAATATTTTTGGTCCCTTGCAGTTAGTTCTCTTTAAGAAAGGTTTCACTGTAGATATTTTTTTCTTTTGGAGCAATTATTTGAGTTATGTCAACAACTATTTTTATATAATACTCATAACTGAGTTGTAGGCATAGCTACTGAAATTATCTAATTTGAACTTGTTGGTAAACATTAATTCTGGATGATTAAAATATACTTCATTCTACAAGTGATATAAACAATTTTCATTAGTTAATGGAGATTATCAAAATATGAAGGAGAAGTGAGACACTGAATTCAAATACTCTTTTTTTTTTAAACCCATAAACTTTCTGAGAACTTCCATAATTATATCACAAATGTAGTTTTATTTCATTTTTATTTTTTTGTTTTTTGTTTTTCATTCTGTTCTTCTGTCTGACACTAAAACAGTTAAAGCTTAGCTCCATATAAGTAACAGAAAGTTAATTGGCAAGTTTCCTTTATTTGGAAAAAAAAAATAAAACTAAGTTTTTTAACTGGTGCTTTTATATAAAGCTAATAATATTAGTAGACATTTCTGTTATTTTCATCAATACATGTTCATAAAGGGATCTTCCACATATTTTTATTTACTATGGTCTATGAACTTCAATGGAAGAAACAATTATTGATTATTATTATTTTAAATTTCTAATGTAAAATTTCTGATAACTTTTGCATACTTGGTTAAATGCATGTTACAAATATATACAGGGTGTATCACAATTCCCTCCCGGGTTTGGAAGGCTTATATTTAAAAAATATATTACCAATACAGCAACAAAATTTAACTTTATTGGGTAAAGAAATGTTACTAGGTTTGTTTCATAAATATTCAGTATGTGAACCCTTCGTGATGCGGCAGATATCAAGTCTAAAGTCAAATTCTTCCCTACTCACACTCACTTTAACATAACGCGATTAGTCGTAGCAAATGCAGTTGTGATCCTTTGGTGTAAATATTTTATATCATGAGGCACAGGGGGCATGAACACACAAAATTTTATGTGTAACCCCTTAAAAGAAATCACATGGAGTTAGGTCTGGACATCGAGGTGGCTATGGAAGAAAGCAATTGTCGTTGTCAGAACCTTGACCAATTCAACGACAAGAAAGCTTGTTATTTGTGAAACAAAACTTGTAATGTTTCTTTCTCCAGTAAAATCAACTTTGATGCTGAATTAGTAATATATTATTTTTTTATAAGCCTTCCAAACCCAAGAGGGAATTCTGACACTTCCTGTACTTATACACATACAGGAAGCTTGTGATTTGTGAAAAAAAAAAATTGTAATGTTTCTTTCTTAAGTAAAGTGAGCTTTGTTGCTATATTGGTAGTATATTATTTTTTATAAGCCTTCCAAATTCGGGATGGAATTCTGACACATTCTGTATAAACAGATCACACTGGCTTCTTAAATTTGTGGGTCCCAGAGACTCATAAGATTATGTGTTATCATTATTGAATTTTTTGGATCCCTTTCAATGATGTTGAAAAATAATGAAAACACTTGTAAGAGGGTTTTCTTAAGTATGCCTAAAGCCTTAATCATTTGAATATTACTCAGTGCAAATAGTGCTGCAATGTTTAGTCTTGCAAAAATATGATGCCACAGCATCACACCACTACCTCAGTGCGAGTTAGTTTTCTAACATATCAGTGCACATTTTAAATTGCTTGTATTATTGCATATAGAGTGTATTTTTATACATGATGAAACAAAACAGAAAAAGCACAGAAAATATTGCCATTTTTAAGACCTTCAGCATTAAAACAACAAAAAAGTGCAACTAGATAACTCGGTGATTTGAAGGAAACATCCTTTAAAAAAAAAAAAAAAAAAAAAAAAAAAAAAAAAAAAAAAAAAAAAGCAAACTATGTGTTTATAGCATGTCAATGTGATCCTTGATATATAAGGTAACATATAAATTAATTGTTCAATTAGCCCTGTTAGTATTCAGTGATCACAAACTTTGAACATACCTTTTAATTAAAATTAGGATTGTTTATGGTACTTTTAATGTTTATTAGCAAATGGATCACAAGAGTTTTAAGTTAAATTATGACAGTTTACTCCAACCGTTTTACTTAAGATTTCTGTTCTATAGAGACATCCTAAGTCTAGAATGCTATTTGGATGTTTCTTCAGTAATTATTAACTATTGTGAAAAGAAGAAAAGAATGTTATGCATAAAAAAATAGCCTTTTTTAAAGAAAAAGGAGCTGTTTGACACTTTTTTCCAGCAGGTAATATTTCTAATTAAAATGAAATACAGAGGATAATCATGTTTTATTATAATTAAAGTTGCTTCTAGAAAAAGTTGAGGATGGCTAAGTGCAGAGGAAGAATTTTCATTTTTTTACAAGTAGGGATGTAGATCATTATAAGACTTTATAAGCATTTAAATTTAAATACCTCATTGCACATATTTTTTATCATTTCAGTCCTAAATTATTGCAAGAATTGGCTGATTCTAATGATAAAATAACTCGCTATCTCAGTCCGGAAACTTGTAAGTATACTTTTATCTTGCATATGTTTAAAATATAGATTTTTCATTTATTTGTTTTAATTTTCAAAAGTGCTTCAATGAATTAAATGTAATCTTTAAAGGGATCAATTTTTTGCTTGGATTTTTAAGATAGTTTGAAAAGGTCATAGGATTTAAAAAGAATAAGAAACTTACGCAAATTATGATACTTTGTGAAAAAAAATTACTGAATTAGCAATATTTTGCTAAATGGGTTGATCTTTAAAAAATTTGCTCTGCAGTTTTATGTTTTAGAAAGTTTCATAAATTGCATAAATAATGTGGTGACCAAGCGATTGGTCCACCTTCTTCAAATCACAGAGGACCAAACGTGGCATTGAGGTAAATATGCACATTATTGCAGTGCAATGGATTGAAGCTCCATTGCACTGAAACCATATATCATTATACATATTTCATCTACCCTTAAAGTTTGATTCATGAATTCAGGAACACCCTGTATGCATTATGTTTTACTTGCACTTTAAAATAAACTCTCATGATTTTATAAGCTGGTTCTAAAGGCTATGTCAGTATTTGCACTTGTTACATTGCTAATGTGTTGTTATGGCAAACCACTTAATTATTTTTAATGAATTGTAAAATAATTTTGACTGGATATTTATTACTTTTTTTTTGTAATAATATAATCTTAAAGCAGTTTTCCCCTTTGAAATATAAATACTCAAAAATCAGTACAAAAGTTTGAAAGATCAACTATAGAAATAAGTAAAATTTAACAGGAAGAGTTTTAAAAAAGCAAAATTTGGCACAATAAATAAATTATAAATAAAAATTATAGAAATTTAATTATGATTCAGAAAGGTTAACTATAACAATATTTTAGTAAACCAGTTAATCACTTTTAGTTAACTGTAAGATAATTTTAAGACTAGATTATTGTCTGTAATTACTTTTTTTTGTAATAATATAATCTTCAAGCAGTTTTCCCTTTGAAATATAAATATTTTAAAATGTAGCTCATTCTTAACTTGAAACTATACATTAATTGATCCAAATTTTAGTCAGAAACAATTTGAATAACTGCCTCTAACTTAAATTTAACCCCTTAAGCGGTTTGCCCGTACAGTGTACGTGCTAACCAAAATTGGCCTCAACTGGTTTGCTCGTTTAGCGTACGGGCATCGATATTTTCTCCTTTCCTTTTCTGATTTGCCCGTATATTTCATTATTGTGAAGAGACTATTTAGTATTAATATTTTTCAATAGATAGCGTTGCTTGTCCATGTAAATGAAATGCTTTTCATCCGGGTTTTTCTTCCTAGCGAGAGAGTGGGAATATTTGAATGAAAATTTTGTTCTACTGCCAATAATATGCCTTTTTTGGAAGCATTTCGGTAAAAAAAAAAAAATGACCGCTTAAAGGGTTAATACACATATCAGTGGCTGAACACATTTACACTCTCAATTGGGAGATGGAAGGTGCCTGGTTCAAAACCAAATCGCATCTACCAACCTAACTGTTCAGTTTTCCATGGTGTTCTCCGAAACTTCTTGTAAATACAGGTTAGGAAGGATCCCGTAGAAAGTCCCCAACAGAGGGAACCCCCCCCCCCCTCCTTGTCCTAGATCCCTTGTGCAGATAATTGGCCTTAACACCACATTTCTTTTAATACACTGTGCAAAAGATAATATGTGCCTTATATTTATTAATAATTGGATTACCATACAGAAAAAGAGTTGAAAATTACAAAATAAACTTTTATAAATTACCGTATATACCCGTGTATAAGCCCACCTTTTTTTGACAAAAATTCGGATTGAAAGTGGGGGGGTGGGCTTATACACGGGTAAAAAAATTTCAAAATTTGATCATAGCAGAATTTAATGTTTAGGGAGGGGAGAACATCTACACACATGCTCACAAACATGTATATGTATATATGAAAACCATATGCGCGGGAATTGATATGTTGTGTCCCCCCCCCCTCGCTCGGTGCCCATGTATTCGATATAATTAATTTGGTTTTATGTTAGCAAAAGAAAGATGTAGCATAATGGACTTTTGTATTGAAAGGCAATATATTACAAGTAAGATTAAAAAAAGATAGAAAAATAAATTACAATTCAGCATATTCAATTACTTTCAGTTTGAAAGCCTTGTCTCAAGACAGACATTTTACTTTAGCCATCTTCACTGAAGCTCTTGCATTTCGAATGCTGTTCTTGAATGTGAAGAACGTGGTTATCGCTATCGGTTTGCCTTCAAAACTGCGCTGTAAACGGGTTATGGCGCAAAACAATCACGTAATGACTGGATGCTAGTCTAAATGTGGTAGGGGAGTTTTTCACAGGGGCGTAAATTTCCAAAGTAGGAGGGTGGGCTTATACACGGGTCAGTCAGTTTTGAAAGATTTTTTGGGGAAAGTTGGGAGGTAGGCTTATACACGAGTATATACGGTACTTTGCTATAAAAATCTTAATTTAGGTACGACTTAAAACATAGAAATAAAGCTTTATTTTGTGAAGTTTGAAAATTCACCACTGACACATTTAATTCTAAGATAAACTTTAGAAATAAGTAAAAATAGAAACATGCAAAATTTAACAGGAAGAGTTTTTAAAATAAAATTTATCTTTAAACATTTACACAATATAAGTAAACAATAGAATTTAATTATTCATGATTCAGAAAGGTTAAATGTAACAATTTTCATGATTATTATGTGTGCAATAAATATGAAGTTTTACTGAAATCAGTGTGCTCATTATTATATTGAATGCTGATAGAAATTTCATTTTTCAGCCAAAAATGTGACCATTGAAAATGTTAGTATGACTGAAGCAACTTTCCGTTGGGAATTAAATGATGACAAGATGGCTTGTGATAAACTGTCAGAAGGTATACGGAAATTTGCAGAAGATGCAGTTAAATTAGAAAATATGGTCAAAGCAAAAATGTAAAAATGGGTTAAATAACTGTTGATTAAATAAGTTTTGTTGCCATTTTGTTTCTCTACACTTTCATAAGTATCAAGTTACTAAATCACCTGCTCAAAAGAACATTAAAATATTCAATGAAATCAAAGCAAATTTTTGTTTAAAGGTGTGTTTGTATACTTTTATTTAATTATTACATCAAACCACTTGGATATTTATTTCTTGGATTTTTCTAAATTATTATATGCTTGTCAATTTCACTTAATGACTATTTTTACATTACATGAACGTTTTGTTGTATGGCTTGTAATTTTTATATTTTTGTAATTCTATTTTTATAGAATAAAGTTTTTCCTTAATAATGAGCTGTAAATTTATTTTATTGAGGCATTATATCTTTAAAATACATACTTCATACCTTTCATATGAACGGATGGGGTTAAAAGAAAGGCCAGGCTTTTTAAAGAAGAATGGGCTAGTTATCTAAATTGATTAAATTTATGAATATTGAAAATTGTTTCATGATATAAAACTAATCACAATTAAAGTTCACTAGGTAGCATTATATTTAATTAAACAAAAGTTTGCAGTTCATAATGTAAAACTTGATGGTCAACTTGAAAAATTCTTAATGTTTGCATGGTGAGAAATATTCTACAGGTTTTCTCAAACCATTTGAAAAGAATATTAAGTAACCTTTCAAAATATAAATAAATGGAAAAGTAGTATTTCTTTCCCACAATCTTCTGGCTTGTAAAAAACATTAATTGTAATTGTGACATTTATTACAAAAGTAATGCTATTTGCCTGTGTGTCATTTAATGTAGATCTCTTTGCTATTATAAGATATTCGTGTAATTCCTCATTTCTTTCACAGCAAAAATTTCCAAATTTATGTATGATTGAATAAATCTTAATTTTGATAATTATGAACAGTATTTTACTAGTGGCTTGAAGGTTTAGCATCCGCTGAAAGAGAACTAGCCAAAGCTGATTCACAAAATACTTTATAGAATTTTCCATTGAAACTTGTTAAAAAATATTTTTACCATTAATATTTGTGTAATGTTTTACAATACTTTCTATAAATTACAGATCAGGATAATTTTATATTTTTACAAATATCTTAAATGCTTATGGAAAATATTTTCAAGATAAAATTTTGCGGTCCTGCCATGTTTTCATAGATACATTCTTGCAAAACGTTAATTTCATCGAGTCCCTTAAGCATTGTTGTATTGAGATTTTACTGTACAATGATCAACAGAATCAGGAATATCTAAGTCATTGCTGGAATATATATATATATATACATATACATCTTTATTTTTGCTAAAAATAGCTAATATGTTCTGTTTGTTCTGATTCTTTTAATAGTATCTTTATGAAATTTTATTGACATTAGTTTTCCTGTATCCCAATGTGAGCATTTGTAATAGCAAAATGACAATTTTTAAACATACAAGAAACAAACATGTATTAAAGATATAAAAATATAATATATATTCTAGATCACTTAAAAAATCATCAGTCTAGTAATTTATCAAACATACAATGTACACACATTATGCATGAAATATTTATCAGAGCTTCACATATCAAGAATGTCCAATCAGCATGAAAAAGTCTGTATGCAAAGCAAATGTAATATCCTCTGGCCTCTTATTTTCTCCTAATATATCTAAGGATCTAAAAAAGGCAGAGAAAATAAATAGTTACAAGCCATGATTTAATTCTTTGTATGTCTATTATTTACTTAATTTCAAAATAGCATTAAAAGATAATCTTTAAAACCATGGTTAAAACATTGTAAGAATTACCAAATTAAAACCATTTAAAAATATATTTTGGCCCAACTTAGTCAATGGCTGCCTTCAATACTGCTCTCAAAGGATTCTTGAAAAGGTGTGTATCTCTTATTTTTAATACAGGGCTCCCACAAGCCTTAAAAAGTCCTTTAAAAGACCATATATAAAAAAAATAATAATGAGGCACCCTTAAAAAGGCCTTATTTTTACTCTAAACGCCTTAAATTACCATTTCATCTTGACATTTCCTGTGATTTTTGCAGATCTTTATTTTTCTTTACTTTTCATACCAGCATGGGAATCATAGAGGAAGCTAGCCACATTGTCTGCATGCTGCTCTCTCTGTGGAGGGGAGGAAAAGGGAGCAAGGGAAATATTTTCTTCCTCTACCTTTTGCCACAGTTAGGGAGGGAGGAAAGAATGATCATGACAAAAAAAGGGGGGTGGGAAAAGGAGTGATATGAGACAAATACATGTCGTAATTATAACTGATTAAACACAGTGATTGTTTTAAACACAAATACACTTTAACCCTTAAAGGTCATATTATTTTCAAGAAAATGTTCATAAAAGTACCTATTTTTTATTCAAGAAAATTGTAAAAAAATAAGTATGTACAGTATGTGCATTCATTCTGCATAAGAATTGAAATGCTCTAATCTTTCTGGTGCAAAACTTTTGAACTCTCCAGCCTGGAAATATCACGAGACTGTGAAGGAAGGAGTTAATACTTTAAAAGACATGAAATGCAGTATTATTAAGGGGATTAGATGTTGCAATCTAGTCGGATCCGGCCTGCTGCCCATGAACCCGATTGCATTGGCCACATCATAAAGATTTCTCTTTCATTTCAAAATTAACTGTATGAAAGATGTTTAGCTGAGTGCATCAAAGTTGATGAAATATAAGACTAGATCTAGATTATTATATTATATATAATAATAATAGTGTTACCAGAAATAATATAATAGCAAAAATTTATTTCGAATCAAAGCAAAACAATGGATATCAATGAAATAGTATTTGAATTGTAATATACTATATAATAATCTACATATATTTAATTATAAATACTATATTTATAATTGTTTTTATAAATATAATATTTAGTATAATTGTTTAAGTTCAGTTTGAACAGAGTTCAGAAATAGCACGAATGAAAATTATCTTGTAACTTAGATTTAGGTAACATAAGAAACTTACATAATGTAATCTAACTTAATAAACTGGGTTCACAATTATGCAATTTCGTCATGCTATGCAGTCTTATAATAATGATGATAGTTATTATAGATCTGTTTAATGAATGGCCCAATTATCACAACATTGAGTATTTTTCAATAAACTTTCTTTAACTAATAATTTTGTGTATATCGATCATAAAAAATAAAGTTTGGTTTTTAAAAAAAAGATCATAGAAAACAATTAGTGTTAATCGCGTCATCTGCCAATCATTTTCTTAGTTACAAATATAGCCAGCAGCTGAAAAGGCCCTTTCATGTTCTACACATGTCGGTTTTATTGTCAACAAATAGTCATGATTATATAATTCATGAATAAGTATTGTCCTCGAACTCCTACATTTTCATATGTAGTCTTGTACTTTTTTTAGCACTTTCTGGATCCGGTAGACATCTAACGATGCCAGATCCTCCAGATTGCAATCCCTAAAGGAGATGTGCAAGAAGTTATGGAATGTTAGAACAATTATTGGCCTTAAAATTTTTAAAAATAGCCTTAAGAAGGCTTTATATATAAGAAAGGAGTGGGTACCCTGTTATAATCTGCAATTTTTCTGATGTTGTAAAATCGACATCTATTTTTTATTTTTGCACTAAACTAGATAGGGAGTGTTTAGTTTATTTTAGATCATTAATGTGTTCATTTTTTCTTTCTTTAATTTTGCACTTTGTCATGCCTATGTAACTTCCTATTTCTTGTGTTTCTTCAAAATGATCTTTAATTTCATAAGTACCTGGAGATTCTTGAAAAATCTATGAAATCTATGAATGTCAGAATGTACACATTTAAAAATGTTAACATTTAGTTTAATTGGGATTTTTAGACCTTTATTTAAAGCAGTGTTTGTATCTTTATTTGCTATACTTTGGCTGTAGGGTATTGCAGAAGTAAAATTGTTTTTTCTTTTGACCATCTTCAATGCTGTTAAATTTCTTTAATAACTCATTTGAAAGTTTCTTGATAATATGGTATGGATATCCAGCAGTGTAACATTGATCAAAATTAAATTAGTTTCCTCTTTAAGTTAAAAACTAATGAACAAATATTCAAAGCAGTCATTGACATCAGTGTCATTGACAGCAGCAAAGAACAGCAAAGATGTTTTAGACTGGAAAATGAGGTTAGTTGAAGATAAAACGAAAACTAAATACAATTCTAATATTAAACTTTGGTTATGTTATGTGCATGACATTTTTGCTGTTTTAAAATTCAACAGCCCTAGAATTTTATTTAATGAAATTAGTAGTTTTCATATATTAAAAAATTCATCCTGGGAAAAGAAAATAATATTCTAAATTTCCTTGATATTAAAATTGTTATAAATCAAACAGATGAATTTTATACCACAGTTTATAGGAAACCTATGAGTAACAACCACAAAGTTAATTATAACTCTAAACTACCTTTAATTACAAAATAGCTGCAATAAGTTTCTACATTAATCGTGCTTTGAATATTTGTTCCAATAGTTCATTACTTACAGAAGAAGGTCAAAAGAATACACAATTTTATTTCTGCAATACCCTACAGCCAAAATATAGCAAATAAAACTGTGAATTTTGCTTTAATAAAAGTCTAAAAATCTCAAATAAACTAAATAAAAACATTTTAAAAGATGTATACAGGGATGTTAACTCCAACATCCGATTTGGGAGCACCCCAGGAGCAGAAAAATTCCATTTGGGAGCAGAAAAATTCTATTTGGGAGCAGAAAAATTCCATTTGGGAGCAGAAAATTCCATTTGGGAGCACAAAAAATTTAGCTTCCGCGAGGAAAACTAAGATTTGGGATCAGAATTAACATGATTTTGGAGCATAAAATTGAAGATTTCACTGTGTTGACTCTAGAAAAAAGGGCCGCCTGGGGGGAAATTTCAAAAAGGACACCCTGTTCTCAAAAAGGGCACTTTGGGGTTCCACAAGAATGTACAGGTAGATAACATATCTAGAAACTGGTTTGAAACTATCTGATCTCCGAAAATTTAACATGTAGAGTTGTAATATGTGTTCTGACTTACAATGCATAGTTAGATTTTTTCCAGTTTGTCTTTAGTTCCCCCCCCCCTTCTTTTGGAGAAAATATCCTGTAGAAGTAAGTGTAAGCGAAATAGGAAAAATGATTTGTTGATAATATTTTGCTCTAAACATGACATAAATATGTGAATTAAATCTGTACATAACTAGAAGTTTTTGATTAAAAAAAAAAGAAGTTTTAATCTAAGTAATTTTGAATTTTCTGCTTAATTTTTTTTCTCAAAATTACGTGATGTAGATGTTTATTATTTATAAGAATAGTACATTTATTGAAGAAGGTTTCAGAAATTTTTAGCCAGACATGATTTGTTAGGCAGTAGGGGAAGGCAGAGGGACTGTTAATTTTTGTTCCTCAATTTTATCACACTATCACTACTGGACCACAATTACTGGATCACATTCATATATGATATTTCACCTATATTGGTACAAACTTTTAAACAGAAAAGGACTGTCAGTGTAAGTGGATTAGGATAGATGTGTTTAGCATGTAATAAAAATAATAAAATTTCTGCAGTGCAGGATGTATAAAATTTAATAATATAAATCATAATTTTATTTAAATTCTTTTGTTCGCAATAATTATTGAATGATTACCAAGTAAAGATTTTTAAAGTTACTGAATATATACCTTTATTAGACATTATTTGGAATTGCATCAAACATTTCAACTCATCCATCAATTGATAACTATAGAAATTGGGAAAATTGAATTCAGAACACAGATTACTAGAATTATAATAAATGACATAGTCATGCAAATTTTGTATTACATCCAATGGTTGGAATGTACAACACCATATCAAATCACTGAAATATATTTGTTCTTCCTCTTTCACTTCTAATTTAATGTTTGCTCATTCATGAAAAGTGAATATAAGATTTTTAAAAAGCACTATTCTTTAAAATAAATAAAAATAATTACTACATGTAAGTTTTTTAGCAGGTATAAAATAAATATTTTTTTTAACTCACAGAATTGTCCAAAGGTATGGAATACAGTTTAACATATTTTAAATAATTTATTTTTCATAAAGCTTTATTTTTAATTTTTTGTAACATACTTAAAAAGGTCTCTTTAAAAATTTTCTTTCTTAAACCTTGCTTTAATCTTTTGAAAATGAAAAAAGCATTAATATTTTATTTTAACTATCAAATGTTTTTAATCAGCTTAAAATAATTAAAATAATAAAAATAATTAACATCCTTTTGCCAGAAGTACTCAAACAAATTATATATTAAAAAAACCTTCCAGAATTATTTCGATTTTTTTTTTTTTTTTTTTTAGTTTTTAAAAACTGAAAATAAGCTTAAATTGATGACAGTTTGTTTTATGAATAACCTAGCTGTTAACTTATGACACAGTTTGCTTTCTTAAGACATCCTTTCCCAGAACTAGTTATCTTTTGCTTTTAATATTTTTTCTTCATTCATTAAAATGTTGAGAATTTAAAAAAAAAAAAAAAAAAACAGAAAATATATAATATGAATATTTAGAATACCAAATCTTGTCAATAATCTGATTTACTAAATTCTGCAGTTACTCTAATTTTATATAATTAAAACTGTGGCGTAATAAGAGGGGGGGGGCACCCGGGTGGCAAGATTTAAAAAAAAAAAAGATGGTGGCCGGCAGGACACTTAAAAATAATATGGTGGAAAACTAAAGGACCGAAATGGGGGCAGAATGCTGAAACTTAGAATGAATGGGGTGGCAAACTGAAGGACCGCACCGGGCGCCAATAACCCTAGCGCTACACTGCTAAAGCAAAAGATCATTATTATGCTCCTTTTTTGGCAAAAGTATAATGTCTTTCAATTGCTTTATTCGCAAAATGTCGCAAATCGCACGTTTTTTAGATCGATTTGAGTGGATAAAGCCACTGAACATAGTAGACGCCGGAAGTGTTGAAGTGCGGCCGCGCGACTGTCGGTCTGGAGTTTTTGTCGGTTTCATCAAATGTAACGTCAATACACGTTAGAACTCTTTAAAAAGTCATCCAACCAAGGCACCCCCCTTAGGAGATATCCCTTGTCTAGGCTTGCCATAACAAACAAGCAAATCCCGCAAAATTTTCGAATCGCAAAACGTCGTTTTGCTATGGCATACTTTCTGTATCACCCTTAATTATGTATAGTTAGTAAATAGCTGTTATACATTAAGAATAATATGTTCTAAGAAAGCCGATTAAAAAGAGGAAATTGTTTAGGGGGAAATTTAAAAAAAAACTTGCTAGTGTGCAAAACTATTAAAAACATAAAGAGCAATAAACAGCTGGCGACGAACTCTGGAATAATGATTGTTTGATAATTCGCAACTACTTATTTATCAAACGTAGCTACCGATATTTGAGGATTGACAGATGGAATCGCAAATTTTTAGATAACTTAAGAAAATTTTGATTTTCCCAACTGTATTTTCTTCCCCCAACTCCTAAGTGAAATGCCCAGGTAGTTCTGCCCGGCCGATCGGGCTTCTCATTGAGTCAGCAAAAACAAAACGTACTAGAGAATGCCCTAAAAAGGCAGTAGCAGTATTTCGATCTGAAATAATTGAATATTTGAAAAAGGCATTTGTGGGAAAGATCTGATTTCATAGACGGTTTTTGTGAAAGGGCCGCTTTCAATCGAACCTATTTTTATGATGGAATTATTGTACTCAATCGTATTTCTGTGAAGGAGCCGTTTTAATTAACGTATTTTCGTGATGGGCCGCAAATGGTATGTAAGAAATAAAAAGTGGTGATTGCTGACTAATAATAATAAAAATGTAAAAGCAGGAGGGTGCATAAAGAAGAGAAATAGGGCCGCCGGCCGCTAAAAAGACGATAAAAGGGCCGCAGGGCGCTGCGCCCTGTAAAATCAATCTAGAGTCAACAATTACAATAAATGCAGATAAGAAAAACAAAGTTTGCAAGCGTTGCAAAAAATTAACAAAGAGTCAAAATGACGTATTCGGCGCAGCTCGGTGCAAAAATCGGCTAAAAGCGCAGTTCGGCGCAAGATTTGCGTTTTGGAGCAGCTCGGCGCAGAATTAGCATCCCTGTGTATACACTGAAAAAGATCTAATAGATTTTTAAGAAATGCCCACTATTTATGAGATTAAAAGTTCATTTTGAAGAATCACAAGAAGTAAGAAGTTACATCAGTATGACAAAATGCAAAACTAAAAGAAAATAATGAACACATTATGGATCTGAAGTTTAATAATCTAAGCACTGCTTTATCCCATTCAGCCCCAAAATCCAAAATAAATCAATTTTAGCAACATCTGAAAACTCACAGATTATAAAAATAAGAAATACACACTTTTTCAAGCATCCTTAGAGATTTGATGACCCTCCTCGCCTGAAGGAAAGGAAGATGTAACCAGTATTGCTGAAAAGGGACTAAGTTTGCTGAAATACATTTTTAAATGGTTTTAATTGGCAGTTCTTTTAATGCTTTAAGTATATTAAAACTTTTTAACAACTGTTTAAAAGTTGTTAAAAAGTTGTTTTGAATAAAGTTTTAACTAATACACTATTATGATAGAAGCTTGTAATCATACGGACAAAAAATAGGATACAAAACTATTTTTATGTAATTTAGACTATTTTAATTTAAAAAAAAAAAAGTCATCTGAAAAGGTATCTTTCCCCCCCCCCCCCTCAAAAAAAAAAAAAAAAAAAAAAAAAAAAAATTCTAAATATACAATGCAAATTTTTAGAATTTTTGTCTACATAAAATCTAAAACCGATGTTTTATAAGCAGTGTCAGGGAATCTTGTTTATAGATCCTACTGCTTTTACCCCTTTCGTATTCAAATCATCTAAAATATTCACATAACCAGAAAATTAAGATACTTAAAACTACAGATAATATTCACTTAAATTGATAGACAATAAAAAAAAAAAAAAGACAGTACTGTCCTATTTTATTTTGAGTTTCATATTCTTGGTACAGGGAAACATTTAAGATCATTCAATGGACAAAAAGAAATAACAACATATGCAAGAAAGTGCTAAATTGGTCGGAAGAAACGAAATGTTCTCATTGAATTAAAGTGTCATTTAGGTAACACACATCTTATTTATTCCTGTACAGTAATTTAGATGCTAGTTTTCAAAATTATTTCTTAATGAAATTAGTGACTTCGTATTTTGTTTTTACAATTTCTATCGCAAATTTCATTTTCAATATATATGAGTTTTCATAAATTTTACTCATGACCTTTAATACTTGAAAGGAATGCCTTCCTTACTTTTACAGCTTGAACCACTTCAATCACAGAGAAAATTATATGGCCTTCAACGCCATCTGGATCATCATATGAGCTATCTAGTTTTTTTGGTACTTACGTATTATCACGGCGGTCCTTTCCGCCAAACTATTTTTCTGTCAAATGAGTTGCCAATCGTATTCAAAACCATTAATAATTTCATATGCCTGGCATTTCTCTTGGCAAAAAAAATCGCTCTTCTTTGCGGACCACCGGGATAATACATAAGTACCTTTTTTTTAAACATTAAATACGGAAATGTAATGTTATTAACGGAATTTTTTACATTAGAAGAATAGGGAAATGTGAAAATGATTTCATAAGCAGGAAAATGTTAAATGAAGGTAATATTAAATAAGAGTTTCACTGTATTTTTTTTGTGCTTTTTTAAAAAATTCTTTTTTATGCTATTTTCTTAATGTTTCATTGTTCTAAAATATTCCAGTATTTGATTCAGGCTCTAAATAAAGCAAGCCCAGTAGTAATGCAGTTTCTAAAGTGCTTAAAATGAATGTCTAAAAAGATACAGGATAACTTGTGAACTGCTTATAAAAAATCTTATTAATTTTACTACATATACACTGGCCTCTAAAAGTTGGGAATAACTGGTTTTTGCACCTAATTTGCAAATGAATGAATGTAGAAATACCAAATTTGGATGACATGTGCACAAAACAGTTATGTATTGACTGCAACAAAGACGTTTACATAAGAAAAATGCAAAAATGATTTACTACAACAAAAAAAGAAAAGCAACCTTGATGGATAAGTTCATTCTTGGAATAAATAATATATCACAGTCTTATGAGGTAAAATGTCATAGAAACATAACAAAAATGAGTTTTAATAAGGGATATGTCCACCCCTAGCTCCAATGCATTGGCGGCATCAATTTTCCATGCTGTCAATTAAGTTGTCGGTTACCAAAATTAGACGCAAAGACCAGACATGGAGTAAGCTTTGCTCCAGCTCTCCTAAAGATGCTGGAGGTGTACATAAAGCAGCAATAGCAATCTGTCTACTAAGATAATCATAAAGATACTTTATCGGATTCAGGTCTGGTGATTGAGCTGGCCACTCCATTCGCTCAAAACCAAGACCCTCAAGATATTCCCCAATAACTACAGCTCGGTGAGGTCATGCATTACCATTCATCAGAATGAAATCATTGACAATTGCACCGGCATAGGGACAGACATACGGATCAAGGATCTCATCCTGATATCTCACGCCAGTCAGAGTTCCTCCCTGGAACACGTGCAGGTCAGTGTGACCACCGAGTGATATCCCTGCCCAAACCATTATTCCACCACCTCGGTAAATGTGTCTTTCAACAGTTTTGTATTAATGGTGTCTGTTCCCTCCAGATCAACAGATGTCATGAATCACTCTCCAGTGTGAATCTGGACTCATCTGTAAAGAGTACAGAAGCTCATCGCTGTCTGGTCCAGCAAACGTTCTCTTGCCCAAGATAAGTAGGCCCTTCTCTGTCGTCCGTTGAGGTGGGCACACACAACTGGTCACCTTGCATAGAGACCTGCATCGTGAAGATGCCTTTGCACTGTACTAGCAGATATTCTTCTCCCTGGTGCTACAGAGTGGTCTGCAACAAGTTGCAGCACAGAAATGCTTCTTCTCCTTCAGGCCGAAAGAGGTTTTCTGCAGGCGTTATAGCTCATGGTCAGCCTGGAACATGTCTTCTGCACACAGAAGCTTTGGTTTGATATTAATTCCAGAAACGGTGGACCACACTGCGAGACACATTAAGACGCCTTGCAGCTTCAGCATGTGATAACCGCATTTCCCATCCATCCAACTGCCCATCACCTTAACAAATCAAGTAAACGGCTTTGCTCAGACATTGCGTAGCCTACTGCCTATTTTCAATGAATCTGCTAACAAAAGTTGTAAATCAAATAAAGTTACACACGTAATTATGAAAGCCTGATATTTGCATATTTTTCTCTCACTCATATATGCCTATTCTTTTCTCTTAAAAAAAAAAAAAAGTGGTAGCTATCGTTTTTGCACGAATTTGCATAAAGTTCATTTTTATCATTCACATAAACTATAAATTTTATTGTTAATGTCATTTTTTTTAATGGGGAGATTCGAAAAACATGTTGCTCCTTAACTTTTGGAGGCCAGTGTATATAAAATAATAGATTTTCACATAAATTCTACCAAAAGCCTTTTTTATGGATAGAATGTTGAGAGTTAAATGCATCCTTTATAAATAATCTAGAAAAAATAAAATCAATCAATCAAAACTTACTTCTTTTCAACATCGTTGAGTAATTTTTCTGCCTTTTTATAGTCTTCACTGTACAGTTTCTGGTAAGCACTCCATGTACTAAGATAACCTACATAATCTGCTAGTGAGCATTCACTTTTTTCTGTCAGTTCTAATCTGGAATAAAATTAATTAAACATTTTAATGTAATTTAAAAATCAATCCAGTTTTTTTTCACTTATTGATCCTTATTTAATAATATAAAACTTCCTTAAAAACACTAGTAATTCTCTGTAAAACTCAATACGCTTTGTTTATTTTTAAAACTTTGAGTTAAATTTTAGGTATTTTGGAAAATAATGATCTGTATTTTTTTTTATCTTTCTGTTGTATTACAAGTCTTAAAGTACAGTCATTCAGGGTCCAAATTTTCTGTATTTTCATATGCCTTTCTTATGTTTTAATATTATTTTCAGACTAAATGGCATAAAATGGAAGAACAAACTCTAAATTTTAGTTTAATTTATGTAAATTAATAAATGCTGATAATAAAAGCAAACATTAATTGGTAATTTACCCGGTGCAAAGTTACCGTGCCATTTGGGTTAACTTTGAGCCAGTATCATAAATTGAATATAAAATACCTTGTTTTATTCAATCTATCAGTACAGACAACTTTGAACTAGTAAATTTAAATTTCTAAATATTTGAAAAATCATCAGCTGCAGTTCTCAACATCACAAAGTTTGGATATTTTAAATAACATCAAAAAGACTATATTAGGTAGGAACAGTGGCATAATAATATCATTAATATATTGCAAAAAAAATATATATATATATTGTTCAGTCTATACATATAAGCATAGTTTAGTGTATAAAAAATCTTCAGTTCATTTACTTTTATTTTGCTGTCTCGCACAAGTTTGTGATGACTTTGGACTAGCCCCTTGTGTTCTTGCTGTAACTCTTCCTTTACAGTTCATTTTTTGTGCCTCTGACTTTATTTATTTATAAAACTTTTCCACTCCCTCAACTGATATGCTTTTTCCAGCGACTGCTGGTATGCAGAATTTTAGTGCTCCATGAATGGCTGCTAAATCATTATTTCTAATGTTTTCTAAGTATTTTTTGAATTCACTCCCAATATTTTAATTTATTTCATAGAAGTTTACATACAAGAGAAGATTAAGTATTGCAGTATGTTTGTTAAGAGGATGAATATCTGTTAACTGAAAATACTGTATAAAGTTAACAGATGCAGTTTGTTCTCCAATTTGAAGAGTGGCTTTCAGCAACTGGCAGGAGATTGTTTATGTTAGAGCTATTGTTTTTTTTTTTTTCACCTTTAGTTTCTCTACAGCTAGCTAAAACCTGACGTCAATGTGTTAGCCGAGAAAAATATGTAACATCAAATGATTACAACAAGTGAGTCGAATTAGATGAAAAAAATATCATGTGAATGTCATTTTCCTGAGCAATTTTTAATGCCTTTGACACATGTGCTAACAAGTTAGCACCAATTAGTATCTTTTTTCCGGCTTTTGTTTTGCTGCAGGGAGGAAATGGTTTTCAAACCAGTCATCAAAAACTTGGTTTTCAATCCACCCTGATTTTGAGGTGTTGAGACATGCCTCTTTAGGTGCTCAAAGTTACACTGAAAATGTGGTAAAATGATAGTGCCTTTGTATTTTGCTTTTTACCAATTTTTAGCAAATAAAGAACCTTATCCAGTATCAAAATCCTCATTTTCAGAAAATAATGTACCTGATAAAGAGGTAACTTGATACTTATTTGTAGAAATTAATAGATTTGCATCAACTTTAAATCAGTATTAATATATGGCTTGCAAACAGTACTTCAGAAAAACAGCTGAATTACTATGTTGCTAATTTATTTTCTAAAATACAGAGCAGAAAACCAGTTTCACAATCTTGTCAAGAGACTGCAGCTGTGGATCATGAGCAGCTCTGTAAAACTAAATATGCTGAAAAATAGGAGGTGGTGCAGTTATACTCTATGGCTCAAAATTACCCTGAATGACTGTATTGTTATTAAATACTGCCTGTTAGGTAGCTCAAAATAAGTCAAGCATGATCAATATATAAATGCAGCATTGTACAGTACAATAAATAATTTGTAATGTGAAAAAAAGTGGTGGAAATTCATATATGAAATCATAGTTTTTTTAAATAACTTTATTTCTATTCACTGAAAATGTTTCATATTTCATATGTTATGCATGCTACTGTGTGATAGGTAAATTCCTGTCTGTAGTTATACTAAAGCTTCTATTTTAGCTATTTTTTAATATTGTAAGATACATTTACTGCACCATGTTTTACATTTTCAATAACATTTACCTTTAAGCTAAATACTTAGCTAAGTATAAGTGTTGGTGTGCTAGTATAGAATTAAAATATATTAATAATAATGCTAAAAAAATATGCAGTTTGAAATTAGAAATATGTGTTCATAAAAATAAAAGGTATGAACTTTATTTAAAATAAATAAATTCTGCTTTAACACAATTATTGTTCTAGTGGGAACAGGTGTAAAATTATGAGTTAGCCAAATTTACGCGCATTCCTTACATACCTATTTCCAGGGCTTTTGTTTTCTTGGGGAAGCATATCCCGAGGTTCTCTCCAAGCCTTTCTGGTAGGATGCATCACCTGACAAGGTTTACTGATCACCCAGCAAAAAACTCAATATCATTTCAAATGCTTTAATTGGATGGAATTACACATTGCAGCTTCATAATGCCATTTGGCTGACAAAAATTTCAGGAGAGATCTCTCTGGATCCCTAAACATTTGTGATTTTAACAGAAAAAAAAAATAAATTATAATAATAATTCAACAGTAAAATGCTGATTTTTTGTTAGTTAAACTGGGAGTATTCCCCCCCCCCTCTAAAAAAGAAAAATAATAAAATATATGCCTGATTTTACATGCATCTGTCAGCTTGATATATTAACAAAATCATGCATTAAAAACATGCAAACTTTCCTACTATGTTAGCTTCTAAATAAAATTATCAGATACACAGAAGTAAAACCAACCTTAAACAACTGAAAGGAATTTAAAAAAGAAAAAAATGAATAACTAAACAATTTTTTGAAGCTAAATGTTCATTGAAAAGTTATTGCTGAACTGCAGTGGATGAAAGGAGCCAGAAAATACTTTTACCACACAGTTATTTTTACCAGACAAGTTTCTATTTATAAAGGGCTTCAAGCAAATTTAACTATACATTTTGTATGGATAAATCTAAATAGTTAGTGTATTTTTTTACATAGAGTTTGAAATTCATAGAAGTGTATATCTAGTGTGAAAGAAAATTACGTTATATGAATAAAGGATTCCTTTTAAGTTACTAATATCCTTATTTAACCTACTGTTCCTTTCTAAATCTTATCTTACTACTACTAATATAACTGATATTGAAAAACTATATGTTAAATTTACTAAGGAATTTAAAATTACACGTGAGCAAGCATTCCCCCCCCCTTAATTATCATAATAAAAATTATTCATTATTATTCAATAAAGCATTTTTTTTAATAGCTGCAGCACTTTCCTTACCTGTGTGCATCTTTAAATGGAAATGTTATATCTCTATAATAATTTTTAACAATGTATCGCTGAACATCCCAATACTTTCCCAGATTTTTTTCATGCAATTCCTGAAATAAATAAAAAGACAAAACAATTTTAAAAAAAGAATGCATTAACTTGAATATAATTTATCAATAAAATGCAATACTATCAGCTATGGAAAAAGGTCAATTTAAGTCCAAGGAAAATTTAATGTCACTTTTATTACCACAAAAGATAAATAAATATTTGTCAAATGATTAAAGTAAAGATTAAATCTGTCATTATAAAGTGAATGATAATAATTCTTACATATTTTTGAAAATCAACAACAGTTTTACAAATATTAAAACTAAAACTAGCAGTGCTGTGGGTGTTTTTATTTTGTTCTGCAAAATGAATTATATAAATCCATGAATGCAGATCCTTGTATTATAAGCTTATTTAAACCTGAAGTTTTGAAGGTATACGCTGAATTTTTCAAAGTCTAATTTATTTATTTATTTTTATTTTTTTATGATTCATAAGTTTTTTAGAACTACTTAAAGTAGCATCATGAGCTGAGAGCATATTTATAAATCTTCCATTAAAAATGTCCATTTCTGTCTATCTCTTGCAGGATTTGTAATCAACAAAATTGATTTTCATTGTTTTCCCCCCTTTTCCTTAGTGATTTCATTCATCACTGTCACAGCAGCTCCCCAACACAAATGAAATTAAAGATTAGCAAGCAACCCTTAAAAAGTAAACATAGTACAGGCAACAATAAGCATATGCAATCAACTCTAATTTAAAGGATATACACAAAAAATTTTGTTTTTAAAGTGTTCAACATTACTTGGTCAATCAAATATGCCAACTTTCTATCTTTTGCTTCATTCCCAGTTTTAGGAAAAGGGATCCAATAACCATACACAGCAATAACACCATTTGGAACCAATATTCTTTTAACTTCATAGAACAGCTTTTCTGTATCAAACCAGTGGACAGCTTGTGAAGAAGTAACTAAATGAATGGATGCTTTTGGGAAGGGTAAATCTTCACAATCTAATACCCTGGAAGGGATAAAAATGAATAAATGAACAGAGCCAGCTGAAAAAGAAATTCATATAATGAAAATTCTTAGATTTGTACTTAAAAGAAAAAAAGGGGCTCAGTAATAAAAAATGCACATTAGGGTGCGTCAAAAATGCACTTTTGCATCGATTTTTTAAATAGATGAGAGCCTAGTGTGGAAAGGGTATATATTTGGGTTCAGTGGCAGCTCGTGTCTAGTTTCAGGGCTGGGGTCTGAAAAAAAAAATAGTGCCAATTAAAATCAGGGGAAATATATATATATATCTATATACAAAGCTATCCCCCCCCCCTGTGCACACAGTGTAAGTATTTACAATTTTTCAACTGGCAAATGATGATCAAAACTACTATACAACTTATGCTACTTTTTACCTACATATGTTAATATTGAAAAAAGTTTACTCTATTACTAATCAAAAGGCCATGTTTCATTTTTTTTAGTATTTATGTATTTTACAGCTGCTTGTTCATAATTTTTAAATGCTTTATTTATTTTAAAATCAATATTAACATATAAAATACATTTACACATCGCATTTCGTAAATCAAGAAAAGTAAACAGAAAAATGACTGACTGCACTTACAAAATACAGTCACACAAATAAAAAAATTATTTCCTCCTGAGCAGAAAACTTCGCCAATAGCTACAGATTGGTGAATTTTCTCAGTACAGTCGTTTAGATTACCATGCGAGGACCCAAAGATCTGGGCCCCAAAGACAGCGCCGAATAAGCCATTTGGAAGCCAAGTTAATTTTGTGTCAATATGGCTTTTGTGCTCAATGTCAAATATGTCAACCCGGTAAATGGAGAAAAGACATAAGTTCAGGGTGAAGAAGCCCATGACCTGTTTATGGTTTAGATAGAGAAAAATCGTAACAATCGCTTTTTTAAGTGCTTTTTTTAATGGATAGTATTAAAATAGAGTAAAATGCGGGTAAGGTAATTCAATAAAGGTAAATAATTAAAACTCTATTACACAATAAGAAGAAGCTTTGATTTAGATGGTGGTTAGCGGTGGGGCCAGGCCCCTCTGACCCCTAATGATGAGCCGCCACTGTTTGGGTTGTGGTGAATAGCTTTTGAAATCTGGCTATATCTTCAGTCGGTGCCGGTGCCTTTAAAATCAGAAATTTGCGCCAAAACACGCATTTTTTCCCCCAAACACAATTTTTACAAACGATATCAGCCAAATGCGGGAAAGCTGCCCCTTGAGTTTATTATAACCATGTTATTTTATTTCATTTTATTTTATTTAAATCGGACAATATCTTTAATTGATGCCAGCTCCTTTAAAATCGTGAATTTAGGAATGCACAATGGAGCTTGGCGTAATGTGCTGGAGCGAAGAAGACTCTCGTCAGTTCTGAAGATGACTGCGGGCTGAGCAGTCGAGAGCGTTAACTAAACACTTGGTGTGCTATGTTTTTAATATTTTAACGGAATTTTAATGGCTTTTAAATGTTTTAAACTAATATACGTTTTAATTTCGTTTTCTGGCATCATGCAAAGAAAGAAGCAAAACAAAATCTAGAATATTAATCTTTAAATAGAAGGTTATAGCCAGGCTCTATAAAAATCTATTCGGGGTCCGACATACTAAATCGTATAAGTGTAGCAATCAGATGTGTTGCACCGAGTATAGTATGCAAAGTACAGAAAGAGTTTTCTACACGGGTGCACATTTGTATTACAGCAGTAGGAAGCTACTTTTGAGCAAATGTTACTTTAATTAAATGTTAATGTAAATGTTGTAATATTATTTTAAGTTTCTAAAATGCATATATTTGTATTTTAAAATGTTTTACTTTCTAATTTAATGTTTAATGCAGTGTTTTATTTCCTTTTTTTTTTTTTAAAGTTATTTAACAATAGTTCATTTAAAAACTCTTTAACAAATTCTATTTTCAGTATAGGCTATATTTTTATGTTAATTTATTGGACAAACATAGTTAAACGCTAATCATATTAATTGCAATCTACATGAAATAGTTAATGAAATTGCTAATAAATAGTACAAGGCTCAAAACCATGTACATTAATTTTTTTTCAAATTCATTTTTTATACAACCCCTATTTCACTGCTCGAAAAGTGCTCTTACTTTAAGCAGCTGTAGCTCAGTGAATTTTCGTTGCAGGACAGATTTTTAAAAAATTGTACATGAAATTGTATAAAGAATGTGTTCCTAAACATAACTGGTACGACCGGGGGACCATATAAAAATTTAAATTACATAATTTTTATGGGAATTGATTTCGTGACTTTGATTGTTTCTGGTATAATGCCTTATGTAATTTATAGAATTAGTGCAACTGGAACTATGTGTCTCTGACTAAGGGTTTAGGAAACAGCCATTGGGCACCATTAACACTGAACACCTTGTATATATATGTATATATATATATATCAGTTCAATTTTATATACTTATTTTCCCAACTTGAAGAACAATAACCTTTTTTGAAATAATAATACCTTGAGCTAATTCTATCTGCAATATTTTTTTTAATGAACAGGTGTTGAGTGCAGGCAGGGATAACTTAGGTAATTTATCTCTGTAATAAATAAGTTTTCAAATATGAATAAAATATGTAATTATCAGTATAATGACAAAAAATAATCCTTTTCCAGAGAAGAGAAGAATGTGATATGTCTCTTACAACTTACAAGCATGCATCTCAAGAATGAATTCAGGTTCAGGAAACCATCCTGTATTGTATTAGTTGCTGCATTACTTTAGTACTGAGAAATATATAACTAATTCATTATACATTGTTTATGTGGGATTTAATATCAGACATATGAACTCTAGATTTTTTAAAGTAAAAAAAAATGTACATATTTAAAGCAAAAATGAATAACTGTAAAGAAAATTATTAAATAAAGAGTAGTTCTGTAGTAAGTTGGCTTGCAAAGGGTTTACTGACTTTTATTCTAACTAGAAAATATAACTGACTTAAAAAAACATAAAGGTTAAAAAAAGTAACAAAAAGAAAACCAATCAAAAACAACATATTTTTCTAAGTGGAGAACAATAATATACTTTTATCTATGGTCCTAAAACAAATTAGGAGGCTTTTATGAATACCAGAAATAAAAGATAGTAGTACTACATTAAAGTTGAAGTTATTTTTATATTTTAATTTATTAACTATTATTTTATTGTGAAAGTTTTCTTTTAGACTAAAATTGTTATACTTGAAATAAAACTATAAAATTTAAAATCAAAAAGTGTTATACTATAAAAAATCTTAATAAAACCCAAAAATACCCAATAAAATCCACTTGGGTTGGGTTTTTTAAAACCTTGCTGCAATTCCATAACATTGAAATGGAATATTTCTCTTACCTGTACTCAATGTTTGGTGCTGAGCGCTCAATTCTAGCACAATTAATCTGTGATTCACTGATATCACATCCGATAACCTTTTTAAAATGTGGTGCAAGAACAATAGTGCTTTGACCACTGCCACAACCTATATCAACAACTTCGTGTAAAGTACCAGGTACCTAAAATTAATTCAAAGGCAAATTATAAAAAAGAACAAATCATCTTAAAGCTACTAAAATCTGAATACACCAACTCTTAGAACTGCGTACTAAAAGAAGATGACCATAGTCATACTTTCCAACATTGTAGACCATATACAAATTATTACTATTTCAAAAAGTTTAGAATCAAATTAATACGAGAAATTTTATTTGCTATAAAATTGTTCATGATACGGATTTCTGACAAAGGAAAGGGGGGAGGGGGGTTGAGTGCCCAGTGCTCACCCAGCATGAGTGCCCATGGTAAATACTTAACAGAAAATGACCAAGATACAGTCAAGTTATAATTACCTTCTGTTTAACATAACTGATAATTGAATTAATAAACCCAATTGGCGGAGTCGGGCGAAATTTCGAATACAAGAGAGCGTGCTTTGAACCGCTAAACAATTTTGAAGCCATGTTAGAAGAAACTGATACCTATAAAATATATAGAAGATAAAATTACATCTAAGATGCTAGCTCAAAGCATCGTAGAAATTTTTAACACGCATTGAACACCGGAGTAAAGTTAGCGATAAACAAAGATAACAACTGATGTTTATCATTATCGTATGTTGAAAGAGCTAAGTTGAGATAACTGTAAACAAACACACAGATGTGCAAACCACAAATGAGTTATCTCCGGGATCCACGGAAATATCCAAGGAGAATTTCGAGGAGCATAGGCGCGTTCAGCGTTTACGAATGCGTCCATAACTCAGCAACAGGTTTCCCTAAATTTCTGTTTTTGAATGATGTAGTAGTGCAAATGCAGAACTTCGCCTTTGCTTTTTCAACGGAATTTTTATGTTTTGAAAATTTGAAATGGTTTAAAATAATTAAAACTGGTGTTTCTAATACAGTAAAACTTCTATCAGCGACCCCCTCCCCCAACGACTAATTTTTCAAGGCACCAATTTTTTATCCTATATCAGCGTTTCTCAACCTGTGGGGCGCGACCCCTAAGGGGGGCGCAGAGCATTTGCAGGGGGGGGGGGCACGAGAAAAACCAAAGAGCAAGTAGTGATGTATGTTTGGTTAAGGCGTTGGATTCGTAACCGGAAGGTAGCGGGTTCGATACCGGCGTACCACTAAAGACCACCGTGTACATGCGGTGTATATGCATGTTAAATCCGTGGTTCCGAAAGTCTTCTCGGCGGTCGCGAGCAGTTTCCGAGGGGTGCCAATATTCAGAAGTCCCGCACCTTCTGATGAGGTTCCAAATTGTGACGGGAAATTCCGGGAAGGACGTATATGTAGCTCTAAGCGACACATTCAGTAACGCGAGCTGGCCTTTCCTGACAAATAAAAAAAAAATCATTGTTTATTCTCATTTTTACTCAAAAATATATTTATTTTCGCTTAAAATGTTCATTCAAACTTTAGTGATAACAATATTTTGTAAAAAATTCGACCAAATGTCCATTGTTAAAGATTAAAAAACTGAATGTATGCTGAAAAATGTGAGGGTGGGGAGGGGGCGCCACCGTAAGTTAGCCTTTGTTGGGGGGGGCGCGACGTTGAAAAGGTTGAGAACCGCTGCCCTATATGTTTAATGTTAAAAGACCACACAAGCTTCTATAAGTGATCGGACACAGTTCTCTGTCCGAAAATTTTCTAGAATTTTTTTGGGGAAGTAAAGTAAACAAAAATTGTAAGCAATTCCAAACCACCGGAGACGTAGCTACGGTTTTCAGTGCCCGGGAACCAGAGCCGTGCTTAGGGGGTGGCAACCGCCCAAGACCGCTAAAAAGCATGAATTCATGGATATCAAATAGTCAAATAAACTTCCCTGACGACCTAGAACTGGAAACTGCGCATCAGTAAGCATAGCAGAGAAAAAATACAGAATTTGTAATTTCGTGTAAGTTTTTTTTTTTTTTTCTTATATTTACAACACGGTATGTAGCTAGAATGCAGCTTTTAATCATTATGGAAACGTACTGCATTACAATCTTAATTAATTAATAAAATTTACTTATTTAGAGTCAATAGCAGAAGCGGGCTTTTACTGGGGCCGGGGGGGGGTTGAGGTAGGTCAAAATCCACTATTTAGTAAGTAGACAATTTTGAAGGACCTGCAATTATTTTTTGTCCCATGCTGCTAAATATGTTCCGCCCAGGGCGGCTAAAACCCATAGCACGTCCCTGCCGGGTTAATTGAAGGGATGATTTTGCGCTCCCTTCCTATTTACCTAAATGGAATGGAGAAGTTTTTATATACAATTTTTCGCCCCTTAAGTGCTGCGTCCGGAGACAGAAGCCCCTTCCTTGCCCCCCCCCTCTAGCTACGCCACGGCAAACCACTCACACTAGTGTAAATTGACAGAAGTTGCAAGCACACGTACGTTAGGGTGATCAAATTCCGCCTCTTGGGTGCAGCTGGTTAATTTTTAAGAGTCAAATAAAAGCAGAATTACTGGAATACAGTATCCCATTTTAAATTTTTTTCTTGAAGAAATAGTTCATGTTTTCATTGCAACAACATTTAACAGTCATAGTGCGCTTAGTATCTAAATATTTGATTTTCAATATTCAAAGCGTCCTCAGAAATTGAGGCCATTTGATCACCATAACGTTCTTACGCATCACGTACAAATCTTGTGGGTTAGAGAAGGTATATATCTAAAATGAATGATTTTACCGTTGGAGAGCAGTGCAATGATGTAATCGAGTCAGTCGAAAAAGGAAATTCGGAGAGGAAGCTGGCGGTTCCTTATTTTGCGAGAGAAACCAAAATGCAAATTTTATAACAAATAGGTTTTATTATAGCAAATTCAGAATGCATGAAGAACATCAGGATAAATGTTCTTTTGTCCGATGTAAAAAAAAAAAAAATATATAAATAAAAAAGTTGAGGGAGAAGTACTTTCAGAGAAAGAATAAACAATGAAAAAAATCACAAATTTTTAAACATTTTATTAAAATTAAAAAAAAATGTTTGCGTACTTACTTACGTATTAGCACGCAAATTCATAAATAACAAAACAAACAATAATTTTTAGATTTTTTCTTGGCTATCAAATGTTTATACTTCTTTGAGCGACCATCTCTCTTAACGACCGGATTTTCGCGGAACGGAGGGCGGTCGATCCCGATTAGTTTCACTGGACCGTAATTACACTCATGTCCATAAATTAAGGATAATTCAGAATCACACAGAAATTGATCTCTAAAATAAAAATTTCACCTGTGGAATGATCACACACATCTTGAAGAAGAATATGCAAATTACAGGAAACAACCAGATGGCGTGGATGGTACGTCACAATGACGAGAGTGTAAGAGAGGGGTATATAAGGAATGGTGGCAAAGAAGTAAAATTGTTCACAAGCGCTGTGAAAGCCTTTCAGTGCAAAAACCGCATAGTTATGGCACAAAGGAGGCATTTGGATGATGTTTTACGTGGCAGAATTATCGGACGACTGGAATGTGGACGTACTCAGCTGGAAGTATCCGAGGAACTTGGAATCGCCCAGAGTGTCATCTCCAGGCTTTGGCAACGATTCCAAGATGATGGTAATGTGAGTAGACGTTACAGCACAGGCCGCCCCCGAGTTACAACGCCGAATGAGGACCGCTATTTGGCAGTTACTGCCAAAAGAAACAGACGGAGTACAGCATCAGACCTGTCTCGTCAGCTCTCTTCAGCTACCGGTACGACAGTTTCAAGGCAGACCGTGTACAGACGCTTAGGGCACATTGGTCTATATGCTCGTAGGCCTGTCAGATGTGTTCCACTTACCGCAACTCACTGTCGCCTGCGATTAACCTGGAGTAGAGAGCATGCATTGTGGACACCGCAACAGTGGTCTTGTGTGATGTTTTCCGACGAGTCCAGGTTTAGTTTGGAGTCTGATTCTCGCCGGACATTCATCTGGAGAGCGCCAGGTACCCGTTACCACCAAGAGAACACCATTGAAAGACACCGTTACGGTGGTGCAGGATGGCTCGTTTGGGGAGGAATTATTCTTGGTTCCAGAACTGACCTGCATGTTCAGAGTGTAACGATGACAGGCCACATCTATCGGGATGTCATTCTGGAACAACATGTACGTTTGTTTTGGGGCGCCATGGGTGCTGAATTTGTGTTTATGGATGACAACGCCCGTCCTCACCGTGCAAACATTGTAGACGAATGCCTTCAATCGGAGGATATCACCCGTATGTATTGGCCAGCATACTCACCGGACTTGAATCCAATAGAGCATGTGTGGGATATGCTTGGCCGACGAATTGCAGCCCGTCAACACCCTCCCACCTGTCTACCGGAACTTCGGAGTGCATTGCTTGATGAGTGGTGTAATATTCCCCAAGATCAGATTGATCATTTGATACTCAGCATGCCTAGGCGTTGTCAGGCCTGTATTGCATCGTCGGGGAGACATACTCCGTATTAACCATCCTACTAACCATGTTATACTGTTTTTTGTAAATAGGTTCTTTTTTGAAATTTGGTCAAGGGAGTAAAACTTGCAATTTTTATTAATTATGTCAAACATATAGCATCTTTTTTGCTCTTTACTTTTTGTTTAATAAATAGACTTTACAAATAAGTCAAATTTGTTTTGCTTCTTTCTCTTTCTTTGCCTGAACTTCATTATCCTTAATTTATGGACATGAGTGTACTTACATGCTTTAGTATGCAATTTCATAATAAACTGCATACAACAATATTTTTTTATCACTGCCCAAACAATATTTTTAAAGCATTTTTTTGGCTGTGAAATGTACCAAAAAAGTTTCACTGTATTTCGGAAAAACTCGTTGAGTCGATGACAGTTAGGCAATATTTTTACTAGACTTCATTTATATTAACTAGATTTAACTCAAGACTAAATTTCCTTTTATTTGGTACAAGGAAGTTAGACAGTTGTTAAAATAAAAAATATTAAAAGAGATTTAAAATTGAAACTATATCTCCATAGAATAACACAGTCATGTGACAATGTCTTGGCCTGGTAATGTGCCGGCTTGGTTACAGTTTCGGCTTTACTATCAAGCAGGTAATGGCTACCTCCTTGTATCCATATCTCTATGCTTTTACCTGTATGAATTAACTTCCTCCCTGTTTTCGCCAGCGGGCGATATTTCAATTACAAATAAAGATTTAAAATTATTCGATTAGTTTACTTGTTTACAAATGGCATTTCTGTCTATTGATTAGATTCAAGAACCTAAATTATTTTATGCGGCTGAAAATCATCAAACATGGCAATTAGGATATTTTTTTTTTTGGGGGGGGGGATAATTGTAATTTTCTAAATTTAAGTCAGCTGACTTACACTTCTGAATTTCTACATCCTTTTTTTATATACCAATCAGTTGTCTGGTTCCCGATTAAATCGCGCGAAAGCCTGCTTTTGAAATAACCCTGTAACTTGCAAAGATGTTGAAAAAAAATTCTTTTTTTTTAATTTAACCGTTATGGAGGAACGTAATCCTACGTTTAAAATGAGCCTCGCAGTGCTATTGTATCTGGAGTCTCCTGTGGGTCGTGACAGAAAGACAATTGAAAGGGAAGCAAAAGTAATGCTATGATTTTGAAGTGCACGTTAAGACCAAAAATCTGTACGAGAAGAGAAGACTTAAAAAAAAATTAAAATATCTGAAATGCTTTCAGATTTTAAATACGTACTAGAGTGCCATATATTAAAAGTGTATCATAATTTATGCGTCGTCCCTATTTTTTTTCCTTATTCCATTAAGTTGGAAAGTGTATCATTATTCATGAGTGTGCCGTATTTTTCTTCCTTGTTCCAAAAAAAAAAAAAAAAAAAAAAAAAAAAAAAAAAACATCTTAGGAATCAAACTCCTTCTTAAAATCGCCTACTAAAACTTTTTTACAATCTTCGCTAAGTATATTCCAACTATACTTCACCGTTTTAATTTTGAATTGAAATGACAATTTGGAACAACATGTAAGTCAGCAGTCCATTACTTATTTATTTATTTTGGGTTGCCGATTAATGTAGTTTTAGTAATTAAGTGTCTTCAAATTCCTTATCTGTTGCGTTTATCGCTCATTTGTTCACTTTAGTTTTCATCTTGTTCTTTTGGGAGCGTTGAAACTTGTGCGTAACTCCAAGAGACCCATGACTGCAAAGCTCGCCAAAGTGCGGCCTTTTTTTAGGTTGACAAGAGTGGGGGCGTTAAGATAGGAATCAACTCTGTCTTGTTACATAAAACACATTTTTAGAATCGATGTGTATTAATCGATGTATATTAAAATCGTCTACTAAAACTGTTTTACAATCTTCGTCAAGCATATTCCAACTATACTTCACCATATTAACCCAGACAGCACACTATGTCCAAATCAGGTCTAATAGATATCCAAACTGATCTATAACATCCAGGACATTTAAAGGATATTTATATGCGGAGAAAAATATATATACACTCACTTTCGAAAGTTAAGCGCGAAGATGTAAAGTGCAAAAAAATCAACAAATACTGCTTTGATTGACACATAATTCGGCAGAAAAGTAGCATATATATTTATGCATAAAACAAAATGAATAATTATGTACAGAAATGAAAACAATATTAAATTTTTGTAAGTTATCAGATAATGACATACTGGAGACTTAGACAGAATTATGTATAAAGTGAAAATAAACAGCATAAAATGAAAAAAAGGACATTAATAGGGTATGTGATCCCCCTCATCTGTATACAAAGTTTATACCTTGTGACCATGCTTTCCATTAGGTGGTCAACCACCGCAGAATTAAGCAATCGCCATTCTTCTTGTAGAGCAGTTTCCAGCTCAATAAGAGTGGCTGGAGGTGGGAAACGTGAAGATACAGCACGGCCGAAAGCATCCCAAAGATTTTCAATGGGATTAAGGTCGGGCGAATATGCTAGCCACGCCATACGCGCAATCCCTTCACTCTCCAGGTAGTTATCGACGATGTCAGCTCTATGGGGACGTGCGTTATCGTCCATTAACACAAAAGTAGGGCCAACTGCTGCAGCGTACAATCTCACAATGGGTTCTAGGACTTCATCTCGATACCGGGCAGCCGCCACAGAACTCCGTTTAAAGATGTGCAAGTCGGTGCGGTATCCTAATGAAATCTCTGCCCACACCATAATGCTTCCGCCTCGGAATGCGTGATGTTCGGTGATGTTTTGGGGCTGATTGCGTGTTCCTTGTTCACGCCATACCCTTATACGCTTGTCATCTGACTCCAGAGCAAATTTTGACTCATCTGTAAACATGACATTGCCCCAGTCAGTCCAAGTGACATGTTCCCGGCACCACTTTAATCGTGCCCCTCTTGATTGGATGGATAGAAAACACAAACTCGAGGAACCCGGCGTACAGTCCATGTAATCTTCGGCGTACAGCAGCTGCAGATATCGCCTTACCAATGGACGTTGTAGCCATAGTTGTCACACGTGTGGAGGTCGCTCTGCGATTCCGCTTGGCTAAAATAGCAATATATCGATTTTCCGCGGGGGTTGTAACTCTTGGGCGACCGGCAACGGGCCTTCGGACAACTGTCTGTGTGGTTTAGAATTGTTTCCATAAACGTGAAATTACAGAATGATGAATGCCGAAGAAAAGAGCAACATCTGTGATCGACTGTCCTGCCTCAACAGCACGCCAGCGCCCCACAGCACGCCAGCGCTCAGAATCTTCCATTCGTCTTCTGGAAGTCATAGAAACACGTATGTCTTGAAAACAAATTGTACGGAAGTTTTAAACACCTTCTATCAGCACTTACCATCAACTTCTGTAATCCTTCATAAAGCTGGTATCTTTATGAAGGGTTGCTTTATGAAGGAGACCTTTGAAGGGGAAGACTGACTTTATGAAGGGGAAGACTGCCTTTTTTGCATATTTCTTGACATGAAAGCGCGATTGGCTGTTACCTAACGTATTTGCATACTTCCATCTACCTCTGCAGCGAATTGGATCCTCTTCAATTCTGATTGGTTTCCGGAAATTAGCATTTTCCTCTCCGTGCTTAACTTTTGCAAGTGAGTGTATATAGGACATCTAAATCGCTGCCTCTATAAGATATCCTTAGAGGGCTTATATATATCTAATAGTCATTCGAAACAAGATATCTATTGCAAATGCATTTATGACATCCATAAGAAATCCATCAGTAGACATGTTATGTAGCTAATGAAATAGATGTTCCTTTGATTTTTAATTGCCATCTAAAGCTACAAATCTATTGGATGTGCGGGTATAACATCCATAAGAGATGTATTTATAGACATCTTATTTACTTAAAAGATTGGATGGCTACTGAAACAAAAATTTACGCAGTTTGAAAGGATTTTCAGAAAAATCGCAAAATCTGTAAGAATTTTTCTTAAATCCGATGCCTATAGCTTGAGTTGAGTGATCATCTATCATGTCACCAAATTTCATTTAGTCGTTATTACGTGATGTGCGAAAAAAAAAAAAAAATGAGCAGTTAGAAGAAATTTTCAGAAAATCTCAAAATCTAATAAAGTTTTTGAAAATTTTACGCCTATAGTTTAAGTTGAGTGGCCACCTATAATGTCACCAAATTTTATTTCATTTGCTTCAGTCAGTTTTATGTGATGTGCAGACAAACTTTTTTTTTACGGTTGTACTGGCGTCCCAAATGTTTAAAACGGATAGAAATCGCAAAATTTTGTAATACCAAGTAGTGTACGGCATATTCTAATTTTATTTATTTAGATACATAAAAGTGTTTTCATTCCGAAATTGAAGCAACAATCACTTCAAACTTTAGTCTTCTCGTCCCGAGTCGAATCGGTCTGGTGGTTAGAACGCTCGCCTTTCACGCCTTGGATTCATGGTTTGATACCAGCCGAAGAAAAAAGGTTTCAGTTTAAAAGTAACTTGAAGTTCTTACGTATGATAATAGACAATAGATGGCAGCACCAAAATTCGCAGAATGGAGGAAGAAAACTCAGTGGTTAAAAAAGTCGTAGTTATGACGTCATAATTCACTTTTCCCCCGAGAAATATTGGATATTTTGGAGCCCAATTAATATCTATGCTACTTGGATATAGATCGCTTACAGATGTCCTGGATATTATAGATGCTGCCTAGTCCTTATAGAGATCACACCCCAAATCTCTTATAGAGGTATGCTATCTGGAGGATCTTGGGCTTTTAATAGATATACTCATTATCCAATGCTGATTCCTTACAGATAACCAATGGATATCTTTGTGCTGTGTGGGAAATATTGTTTGGAATAGGCATCCTAATCCAAGAGTGGCCGTGTTCGCTTTTCGTGTTAAATGAAACGCACCTTTGGGACGGAAATCTGTCTTAAAATCACGTACTAAAACTTTTTACAACCTTCGCCAAGCATATTCCAACTATCCTCTACCATTTTAAATACCGTTTGGAGTGAGCATCATAATCCACGAGTGTGTCGTGTTTTCTTCCTTGTTCCATAAAACACTTCTTCGGACTTGAAATCTATACTAAAATCGCCTACTAAAACTGTTTAACAATTTTCGCCAGGCATAGTCAAACTATACTTCACCTTTCTAAATACCATTTGGAAAGTGTATCATAATCTATAAGTGTACCGTATTTGTCTTCTCTGTTCTATAAAAGGTTTCTTCGGAATTAAAATCTATAAAATTGTGTACTGAAACTATTTTATAATATTCGCCAGGTGTTTTCTAACTATACTTGAAATATATTTATAATAAATCGTGGCGTTTTGGCACCAAATTTAGCGATCCATTTTCAAAAATTGCAAACCTTGTGCGACTTTCAACATTTTACTAACGCCCCCCCCCCTTCCTCCACGTTATCTGGCAAACGCATTTGAAAAGATCTTCACTGTGACAGTTCATGTTTACAAAACCTGTCTACAAGATCGCGTACACAAAAATCTGTAGACAAAATTCTGGGATTGAACGAAATAGCATCCCAGTGCTAAAAAAGCGGGGCTGTGTCGGGGCACATGGCTGTGTATTTGATTGAAGCGTCTATGTCAGCGAGTCGCTTTCAGTGTTAAAGAATGAAATGCAAACAAGATTGACTTCTATCTAAATACTTTAATAGAATACTGACACTGAACAGACAGCAAAAAAAAAAAAAATATTTCGATTAATACGAGTTTGACTAACATTGGTTTGTGATATGAAAAGTAAGAAATCCCTAAGTCATAATGTCAGCATTAGCATTTCTAGTGAACGTACAATCTATAACGGTATAGCCCAGCTTTAGGACACTCCCGAAATCGCCTCGCTCGCTCGACACCGGACATTTGGGCACCCACGCTGCGTGTGGCCCCTTTTTTCGACAATGGACTTTATTTGTGTTTGTAGCTACCTCTAGCACTGCCTGAGGCAGACATATTGAATTAATTATATACATGCTGGTTATTTTTACCTATAAATTTCACTATATTTATTTGAATCGAATGCTCTAAATAAGCTCTGTAAACTTGCGAAAAAATCACCGCGCTATCACGTCTGAGTCTTGGGTTACACTGAAAAGAAGGAGCGAGAGCTCCGTTTTCAGTCATTCTGCGCAGTGCCCCCACCCGGCCTCTACGGAAGAGCGAGCTGACTATAAAAGGTAAGTAATGACACTAGATTTATATTTCTAAGACAAATAGTTTTGCAATTATGAGGGCAAGACAACATAAGACTTTTCGTTACAGTCCACTTTTTTGGCTCGGTACCCGTATATGTGATTTTGAACAAGTTTTACGTCAAAAATTGTTTCCGTGAAAGCGAGGCGACCCATCTCGAGAGATATCGCTACACACAGCTTAAGAATCCCTGAGTAATGTGCCCCTTGAAGAAAGCACAGTAATACCTTGACTTACGATAGCCCGGCTTACAAGAACCCGGAGTTACGCGATTTTCAAATCTCATGGATTCATCTTTTGTTTACTTCCAAAATAACTTCAGCTTACGATTTAATAACATAATTTGTTATAAATATGTATTATCTAAGATTTTTATAAACATTAAAAAAAATCTGTCCCAATTAAAAATAATTTGTATGCAAATACGATGCGAATTATACGCCGACTTACGCGGTTACCACGTATTGCGTAAATTCAGGGTATTGATAAGAATTCTAAATACTCAGTTACATCTACTTATATTTTGGGTTTTTTAAAATTGTATTTAATATTTGACTTGACATGTAATTTTAAATGCACAATAAGCGATTTTAAAGATAATAGTATTCTGGTGTCAATTTTCTTTTTTAAAAATTCTATTTGTCTAAAACTATTTTTTTTAATTAATTTTTTTTCCTTTGAAAAGGGCAACATTTGTTATAATATTTTAATCTATATTGTAGTTTACCCACAATGCTTTAGTGTACAGGTAAAATTTCGGAAATTTATCGTAAATAAGATATCCACATGTCAATTATGAAACAGGTCTAGGAATATAAACTACTATGCCTCGTGAAGTGCTACAAAAATTTCATGTTTTGCGATAGCAATAACTTAACGGAAGATCGGAGAACATGAAAAAATATTCGTATTTCAAACTGAGTAAAGTTGATGACGCCCTCTTCAGATATTTAACTATAATTATAAGAAAAAAGAAAGAACAAAAAATTAAGAACAAATTTTATACGTTCATTGACGGGTAGGGGGTGGGCAGAAGGGGAAGATATGTATTTAGACTGAGAACATGACCATTAGTATTTCGAGCAGAATACATGAAATGATTATTGCGGTAGAAAATTTGCTTTATTGTTGACATTTTTTTGCTTTATGCGTACTGTAAAGCCGTAAGATGGACAGAGATCAAAGCATAAAAGTGATGAAGGTAACACATTTTTATACTTAAACATTTTTCTCGAAGTGCAGTGAAATGTTGCGTGTTCATAGCTTAATTACTTACAAGTTAAAAAGGTTTTTTGAAATCTTTGTTCTTCGTTGTAATACAATGAACATAAATTATTTGTACAGCAAATGTAAACAAAGTAGTTAAGTCCATAGATATCTTTAATCCTAATACTGTAATACGCAAATCTGCAATTGCACGTCAAATATAAATGCAACACACATACACACATTTTTGTTCAAAAAAGTTCAAAATAAAACAAACAAAATGGTAGAGAATTACATATTATGGGAATGAAGTGCTAGTTTTACTGATGAAAGTGCATTCAATTTTTGTAGATTTTACTTATGAGTAAATTCACCATTTTGTTATTATTTTGTATTTCTTAAACTGTTATATACATCGACTTTGTTCTAGTTAGCCAAATCTTATTAAACTTTTTGTTAAAATGCTTTTGTTAATTATGTTACTCATTTTCAATGCATTTACTTTAGTGTTGCTAAAGTAAATTTACTTTAGCAAATACTATTATTTAGCAAATGCAAATACTAAACTAAATTTACTTTAGTATTTGCTAAAGTAAAGTGCTAATGTAAAAAGTCCATTTGCATGAGAGGGAAAAAAACTTCAAGCAATCTTTTCAGTTGGAACTACCTCGATATAATAACACTAGAAGATAAATTCCGTTGTGGAGACAATTACAACTGACGCTCGAAATAACATTCGGCAAGAATATGTCTACACTCAATATATTTAATCTTTGTCCGCCTAAATAACTTCATATTCAATTTTTATTACTATACCGAAATCAGAATTACATTTCCTTCTAAAAAAGTGCGAAATCCTTTCCATTCGTTTCGCTGGGGACATCCCTTCTTATACAGTAAAATCTCGATACAACGATACTTACGGGAGCTAATAAAATTATCGTTCTAGAGGGATGCATCGTTACATCGAGGGGAAAATACGTTTTATGCATTTTTTTTTTTTTTTACTCTCGGAAATAAAATAGATCTGAAAAGACCGAAAAATAGCTTGAAAATTAGGGAATGAGTAGGTTTTCAGATTTTTAAAGTAGTACAGATTATTTTCTTTATTTTTATACATAATAATGAAAAATTTCAAGAAGATCAAACATACGGTGTAGATTTTATTGCGTTTTTTTTTTTTTTTTTTTTTTTTTGTACTTAACTTTTTAATAGTTTGAGCAATGGTGGTATAAGTTTTATCTTGTATAGTTGAACCGAATATGTTACAGAGTCAGTGAGTCTGAGATCAGCTTAACTACATAGTCTTAGTTATCGTTTAGTCAGTTGTAAGGCGTCCGTTCAAAAATGATAAAAATAACAAACACTTTTAATTTCACGAAATACTTATTAACAGGTTATAGTGTGATTTATAATCCATAATATCGTAACAACACATATTACTTAATATAACGTAATACAAACTATTACTTAAACTAATACCTTAATTTCTCCCATTTAATGCTCAGTTTATATCCTCCATGTTTTAGCATTTATTTTAATCTCGAGAAGAATATCAATCAAACTCGGTAAGCTCAAGGAGATCTTCAATCGCTCAAATTGCTGATAGGACATAAACTTTGTGGCAGAGTTTATGAGTTTCACTCCATTTTTTAATTTATATCCTCACATTTTTGACTGCCTTAAAGAAATAACACACTGTTGAGTCAGTTGACTTAGTTATTTCATCTAGTTAGTTTTCAACTTGCAAGGATGTTAATTTTCTTTTCTTTACAGAGGACCATTTGGAATAACGTAATCCAAAACTTAAAATGAAAAAGAAAACACCTCTTCCACTGATATTTTACTACAATAAAAGACACTTAAGAGTTGTAGAAAAGATTACAATTCTACAAACTTGACAATATTTTAAAAATAAAATTCAAAATACTGTATCTGTCTTTTTTTACTGTATATTCGAGGCTTAATTTAGCGGCTAGTTTTTTTACTTAATACTTTTTTAGCGTACTATTATCCGCATTGAATTATTTTTCAATAATATGATTTTGCGAAAATAATAAAGAGTTTTTTACTTTTTTTCATAGTGTAGGTTCTAATATTTGTAACATCTAGTAATCATTGTTTGAGATTTAATGCCTCCTAACCCCAAAAAAATTAAAAAAAAAAATAACGACAAAATATTTCAATTAAGTTACAAGTAATATTATTTGATGATTGATAAACATTGCACTTTACTAATGATTGATAAATATTACACTTTACAGTATCATACACTCATACAATTACATTTTAACTAGCTTCATTATAAGACAAATCAGAGTAAAATACTTTTGTATTATTATGTACTTATTAGAATAGTACTTAATAGTTTGTGTAACTGGAGTTCAAAAGAAGCCCTAAATTTTAAGCTGCTTCGGCATTTTGATTTTTAAAAAATACATTACTATTTGAAAAATTAAATTTTTATGGCAATTTTTATTAGTTTTCATATTAATAAAAAAATAAGAAGTTAAATGTTCTTTCAATTTATTTATTTTCCAAGTCAGAAAATTATAGTATTAAGCAATTATTAAAGGGATGTATCTGCTTAGTGTTAAATGCATGGGCAGGTTAGGGGGGCTAGGTATAAGGAGGCAAGGTAGGGCACTTTTCACTGATATGAACTGTCTTGTCCTTGCTTTGTTAAGACACCTGTCGTAGTTTAAACGTTTTAATGCTGCTATGCGATATGATAAAGTCGCAGGGTTGGAAAAATTTGGAATTTTCAGTACGTCCTGTCGGGTATATGCCCTAAGAAAATACATGCTCGGCCAAAAAATTTACATGTCAGAAAAAAAAGTGACTTTATATAAGGGAGAAATATGCAGGAAAAAAAAAATTCACTAATCAATGAATAACAGAAACAATCTAGGATCTATCGCTGAAGGATACTGAAGAAGAATGTGTTTCTTAAAAACCAAGCGTTTACGATGATTTTTAAAATTTTATTTCTTTATAACTTTTGGTTTTCTCCATTACTGTAGTCTTGTAATCTACTTGAAGCGTTTGTACTCGCACTCCCCTTAAAGAAAGAAAAAAAAATCGAATGTCCATCTAGGTGAATTTACGTACCGAGAAAATCCCGCAGGTCCAAATCGAAAGTAGGAAAGGAATTGTATGGAACACTGCCAAAGATGCTCGAGCGTTTTGGCACTTAGCCCAAAAGTATGAAAATGAATTTGCCAAAACGAAACCAAAACAAGACGAACTCACTCTCCCACCTCCCAGAGGTTGAAGGTCAAATACTGAACAGACTACACAAGAGTAAATCTCTTATCAATAGCCCGAGGCGCACGCCGCACAGTGGAGTATTCGTATTAAAATCCTGGCCAAAAAGCGAAAATTTTAGATTTGTTTAAAAACAGTAATATATATGTTTTTGGATAACCTAGTAACTGATGCATCATGTAATGCAGGTTTTTCACAAATAATTCATATCCAAAAGATGCAACACTCAGTTTAAAAGCAAGTTTCGAACAATTTTTGAACGAAACGCGTATCCTCTTTCCTTTTACTTCTTATGTGTGTTTTTTACAAAGTTTTTTAATTACTTTATCGTTTAACACCAGTATTTTGAGTGTTTTTTCAGTTTTTTCACAAGTTTCTTTATTTACGGCAAGAGATTTCAGCGTTTTCTATTACTTCGTCTTGCATTTATTACGGGCTCTTTAAAATTTACTGATTTGATACTAAGCATAATTGTAGTAAAATATATGTGTTTTAATTATATGTATCTATTAGCTTGAAAAAATAATATGACTTTATTAAAAAAGTTGTAAACATTTTTTTTCTAATTTTTTTTTTCAAAAATCCACATTTAAAAAAGCTTTTTGAAGGGGGTGTCGCGGCTTGTCACGCCTAATTTCAACTATAATCATAATTATTACAGTATTGAGTGCCTATTCCAAGAAAAAAATGTTCCCCCAACATCCACCATTTTTATTAAAAAAATTATTTATATAGCGTCATTTTTATTTTTTCGATAATTTTTTGACGGGTGATCGCAAAAGGGATACAAAAATACGCGCTTGTATTTCTCATAAACTATAAATTATGTGCAGGTATGTAAAATTTCATTTCAGTTAAGATTTAACATCGAATACATTCGGTCTTGCAGATGGCTTTGCGGTGATTCCGAGGTTTTATGGTGATTTTTTTTTTTTTTTTTTTTTTTAAGATGGATAGTTACCTAGAAAATATATTTTTGAAGTCTGTAATGCAAGTGCGTTGCCCATACATGTAGACGTATACGACTGCTATCAACTACCAGAGCCATTGCTAAGACTTTTTTTAGGGGGCGAGGGGGGGGGGGAGAGATCTCGATAAACTGCCAAGCAAATGTCGGTTTTTTACCAACTTATTTACTTTTCTATCAACTATATTTCTTTTGCCAACTGGGTTTGAGTAATTTTGCCAAGTGTACTAGAAATAGACATTAAATTATAGTTTTCGTTAAAATTTTTGTACCAAATTTTCCAACTACGTATCTAATTTTGCAACGTTTAATAGAATTTTGCCAGTGTTGGGGGTGGGGAGACTCCCCCTAACCCCCTTTAGCAAGGCCCCTGCTAACCACCCAGAGGACTTTCGGAGCAACAGATTTAGATTGCACGAATACTGTCACATGCACATGGTTGTCTCTAGTGGAAGTCGGGAATCGAGCCCTCAACCGTACAAACATCAGTCCGGTGCTTTAACCACCACGGTCTCATATGTTTTGCTTATCCGTTTTTCACTTTTTTAACACTTTCGGTTTGTCTGCCTGTTTCCCCGCCCCCCCTCCCGCTTTAACTGCCATAAATATTCATAGATTGCTACGAAATCGTTATTATTGATATTAGGGATGCAACGGATATCCGGCAAACATACAGCATCCGGTTTACCCGGCCAATATGCCAGATAATTGGCAGTAGCCGGATATTACAAATATCTGACAGTGCATCCGGCCTAAAATTATTTACTAAGAACTAACATTAATAAATATAATAAATGAATAAATTCGAAATACTGCAATAATAAACAAGTAATCTCTCTATTCTAAAAAAAAGTAAAGGTCGCTGTCGTTGTCAAAGCTTGTTGGCCTATCTCCTAAACCGTGGGGATTTAAGTTTCGACTAAGGTGACCACAGATTCGAAAAATTCCGAGGAACCTGATAAGCTGATTTAAATTTCGAAAATCGAATTATTTTAGAAGATATTAATAAAAAACTGAAAAAATAAACAGAATGGTTACCAGATTTGCCATAAAATCATTCATTCCTTTGCAACAACGCGTTTCCAAGTATGTAGTATCACGTGAAATTGTCAAACTTGAAGTAGAAATACACCCATTTTACGCCAAAATAAAAACTATATGAAATAAGTAACTCAAAATGTGTTACACAAAGTTGACAATTTTCAAATAGTAAGTTCGCTTAGACAACAGGAGTTTAGAATTAGCGATTATTCGTTTTTCCAAAAAAGAATAACTAATATCTTGAAAATGAAAAATAATTAAAATGCAGATTATTTTAAAGCCGGTTCGGTCCAGCTGGATTATTTGCTACCAGTAGAAATATTTGGCGGCGTTCACTGTGCCATTATAGCAGTTATAGTACACTTTGGATATTTGCTAGCGCGACGAGATGGTATAATTCGTGATGCTAAGTACGCCAATCTGCAAACGATTATGTAAATGAAAATATGGATAACGGTTTTCCGGTAACCTTAAATGAATAGTAATTATAGGTTGTGAGCATGTGTAAATCGCCAAATAATGAAAAGTCGCCATTGGTGGCAAGCTATCCTATCTGTTCCGCAGCTTTTATTAACTTTACATGTACGCAAGTCGCCAAATAATGAAAAATCGCCATGGGTGGCAAATTCGCAAGGTGTCCAATAGGTTTTACATAATTAAAAATACAGCTGAAACAGATGTTCTGATTTTATGACGCTTTAGCTCCTAATTAATATAACTTTTGAATGGCAACATCAAATATCATTGTGTTTCTGAGGAGTGCAAATAATTTTTCCAGCGTTTATACGCGGAGTCTGCACTCTAGGTGGAGTATAGCTCAGGCAGGGCCGGCCCAAGGGGGGTGCGAATGTAGGCGATCGCCTAAGGCCCCGCGCTTATAGAGACCCCGCTCTTAGGCCATTTTATTGCTATCTCATAAGACATGATAGAGAAGAGGCTCCGCTCTTGCGCTTCGCCTGGGGCCCCGCACGCCCCTCGGGCCGTCTCTGGCTCAGGACCCCTAGAACACGGATTCCTAATAACAAAATATCTACCGTGATATGAGGGTGTGGTCTACTGTAGTGTGAAGTTTAAATTTTTATGTACCAATAAACATGCAAGAACCAAGCGACGTGTAGCTCAGTAATATTCCATCTGATCCAATCTTTGGGATTTGTCTGTTGAAATTCTGTTTTTTTTACGAATAAGCCTTATTAGGGGCCGAATGCCTCATACGAAAAGCGAGCATAGCGAGTCTGGGGGCCTTGGTCCCTAGTTGAAAAAAAAAAAAAAAGTGATGCACATGCTACTATAGTTCTAAATACAAAATTTCAACATTCTACGGCTAAAAGTTTTAGACTTATGCGAAATAATTTTTTTGCGCCAAATTTGATCATATTTCTGCAAATGGCGATATTTTGGGCATGGACCAAGCAATGACTGACTAGAGATATAATACATTGAAGATGTCTATGACATTAATGTATTGAAAGTCTTTTGGGTGGTCCTGTAAATAAACTCTCGAGTAGATTGGAACCAAAAATCGAGATGCGCAACTAGATGTTACAATAATCGTATATGTGAAATTTCAACATTCTACGACTAATAGTTTTTGAGATTTGAGAGTAAAATATATACACACGTACAAAAGTCGCTAAGCCGTGGCGTAATTCTTGTGGGAGGCAAGAGACCGTGGTCGGACCATTACGTAACTATATGGTAGGACGGTATTGTAAATGAAATGGATGAATGTCCCTAAAACTGCCGTTGAGCGTAAAGTGTTGGGAATCTTTTGAATGTTCCTGTCACAGCACTATAAATGATAAAGACGCTTTCTTCGATGGAAAAATTCATTTTATAACCCTTAACAGCATATATCACTTTTGAGTGGTTTGAACTAACCTAAAACCTCTAAAATACTGTTGCAGAAAATTCTGCTATTCCTGGGTTCGTCGTTCTAAAGCCCAATTGGTGTAGAAAGATCTAGTAAAAAGTCCACTTGTCAGGATGGAACACAAACTTTATTGCTTCTAGAACTTCGTCGAACAATCAGCTGTACAAGATTCACAAGCACAATCAAACGTAATGTGCTTTTAACAGTCCGCTTAGATCTGAAGCTCTCATAAATGCTGTAATTCTCACACAAAATAAAACACTTCCACAGGTAAAATTCAGTGGAAATATACGAGGGATAACACTAACACTCCCTCAACAGTGAAGAATTTGCACCCAGCACTTAGGAAAGTTCCAAAAACGTACGCGGAAACATTGCATCTATCACGGAGCAAAGCGCCGTACACATCGGCATCGGTTCTCGACGAGAGCTCGCTCACACACTGACAGGGCCTGATTACTGAAAAGGCTCGTGAAGCTTGAGCTTCCCCTCAGAATTTGAAGGGGGGCCCGAAAATGACTGAAAAACTGCGATAAAAATTCAAAATTTTGTTTTTAAATGATCTTTTAAGTTATTGTAAACATTTTTAATGAAGAGAAGTGGTGCTTTTCAGAAGTCTTGATACTTCATGTCGCAACATTTCTAAATTGGTTGTTTGCGATGTCTTTGCCTGGGACATCTACTGCGGTTGAGAGTTTTTTTCTGTTATGGGGGATATTTGGCCGGCAGAAAGGGGTAGACTTTTAATATGTTATGTTAAACATCTTCTAAATGTCAAAATTAATTCTCAACTTCTGTGTTGTGATTTTTATGATGTCATCAAAACAAACAAAGAATTCCTGAAAAAAGCCATGCCTAATGAAAAATAGCACTAAATTAATAAAGTTTAATGTTCCAGTAAGGTAATGAAATATTTTTAGTTATTTGTTAATGTTTAAAGTAATTTCAAAAATACTGTAAAATCTTGTTACAATGAACTAAACTATTATGAAGATGAATGAATAAAATATTTTTATCAAAGGAAATTTTCAAATTAATGAATAAAATGCTTTTTTCAAAGGAAATCTTTAGAACTAATTAAATCAATGAAATTTCTTTTTTATGAATAAAATATTTTTATGAAAGAAAATCATTAAAACTTTACTTTTCCCAAACAAAAAGGTGATGGGGGTCCCGAAATGAGACTGAGCTTCCCCTCATTTCAGAGGTTAATCGGGCCCTGCACACTGAACTGGGGCCTCTGAAGCGCTCATATTTATAGGTGGCGCAGAAGCTACAAGAAACTTCTAAAAGAGTCTATTTCTCGAGGACCCCACATAAAGCGGGAATTTTGATTACGTCATAGAAGAGATATGTTAGGCTATTATGTGATTTTAATGCAGCAAAAGCAGCTTTACAATCCCCATAGGGAAAAACGCACCAAATGACCAAATTGTCGGCAAACTTGGCGACTTTTGGCGAAATATCGCCAAATTTGGCGCCAAAAATTAGTACTCAAAAGTGAAGTTACCGATGGCCTAGGACCAATATTTCTCGAGATTTCTAGAAACCGCTATTGAAATGAACGGGAAAACCGAAACCTCCGTATCTCTGGTTCTAGTTGACCGATTTTGGTGCAACAAAAAGCAAAATTTAACTATTTGAAGCATAGAATACGAATTTTTAGCTATTTTAAGCCCCAGAACAGCGGGTTGCCCCGAAAATTCGTAACAATACGCTTTAATGAATTTCTGCTCATAGAGCGTAATGTATTTAGAATCTTTTAGACCGCCCTGGAGCTAAACTATCTAATCGAATAGGACCGAAAGAGCGGGTGCACAACTAGATGTTACAGCAATCCTGAATATAAAGTTTCGACATTCTACGTCTAATAGTTTTTGAGATATGCGAGTTAAATGAATTTCGGCTCCTTGAGCGTCATGTATTTAAAATCTTTTGGGCGGTCCTGTAGATAAATTATACAGTCGATTGGGACCAAAACTGTATGAACATCCAGTGTCATCCACTACAAGTTTAAAAAAATGTATTTGAACTTGAGTGGATGAATAAAAAAGTATTTTATTAACGACTGAAAATTTGTACAAGATATATATATATAGGGAGAGTGTGACCTAATAGTAGGAATTGAAAAGAAAAAAAAAAAAAAAAAGAGAAAAAAGCAATGTTTTGTGAAAATATTTTGCTGCTTTCAATATGTTTTAGAATCTGTTTTTATCTTTTATAGAAAATGAGGAGAAAAATTAAGTACTTCTATCTTTTTTTAAGATTGGAGTAAATTATTACTGCAGGAAATTATTGTGTCAAAAACATTGGTTTTCAATTTTTGTAAGAATTCGGTTACCCCCCCCCCCCCAAAAAATTTTGATAAAGTAAGGAAATTTGTTACGCTGATTTTCCAGCAGTTGAATGGAAATATCTTTCTTTCAAGAACTGATTTTGTAAGATATTTATTAGGGATCGACCGATACCACATTTTCGCCGATGACCGATACCGATACTTTACCTATAAATTCATTTTCAGAAATAGCCGATACCGATACTTTTAAGTTATGGTATCGGCCGATACCGATACTTAACCGATACCGATACTTTACATAATTTAATGTCATTTAAACCTACATCTGTATTCTGGGTAGTTTTTGTAACGAGACTGTAGTTCTCGTTAAATTGAATAACAGCATGATTAAATTTGATCCCAGTAGAAAGCATTAAAAAGACAAAGCAGTGAATACATTGACGAGTGAATTTACAGTAGTTCTAGTCTTTCTTTTCTATTCAATAATTCCGGCGAATGGCTGAATTTATAAAAAGCTGAGCACTAGGAAGCGTCTTAGAGTGCAGGTTCGGAATTCTTTCTCCTCGCGCGGCTGTCGATCTAGTGGTCTATAGTTTTGGGCGATTTTCTACGGATGTTACGTGAATATGCGTTAGACTCCCTTAAAAAGTCCTCCACCCAATCCCCCCTATAGGTATATGCCCCTCATTAAGGCTTGACAGAACACAAACAGGAACGGGGGGGTGTTAAAGGAATATATTAATAAGAGAATCCATTTCTAGTGCCGACTGGTGCAAATATTTAACCCTTTAACGCGCAGTGATCCCACTCTGGGAACACCCAACTCTGACGTTTTGACTGTTGCCAGTCACGAAGAATAGATTTTATTTTTATAAAAATAGTTGCGGGTGACATAGCTCCACGAGAATTCTTTCCTTTATAACACGTCATTTCCCGTAAAAAAAATTGTCACGTTTATTTTTAACAGCACTGACATCTGCTGAAAAATGGAAGAATGCGAGAACAGATGTATAGATTGCCCAATGCTGAAAAAAGGGCAGCCGTTGCCATCGCTCGACTTAAGTACCAGCAAGATGACGGACGACGCACAGCCAGCTGTCTTCAAAACAGGGTCTCTAGATCTGTGGCACGCGATGAACGTAACGGTTGCCCATACCTGCATTCAACGGTTGCCCATACCTGCTTTAACACTTTAAAGGTCGTCATCCCCTGAAATATCAAACGATGTTAAGGACCGTCTCCCCTATCAATTTTGATATCTATATCATACCCAAGCCGAATCAGATGCCCTTGCACCAATTTTTTTTTAAATAGAAATTTAAAGCATGTCTCTTAAGCGTGAAATATATATCAAGAGCTAGACTTTCTCCAACGATATCAAAAGCCTATATATGCAATAGAATCTCCCTATAACGAAGTCTCCTTACAACGAATTTCTCCCCATAACGAAATTTTTCATGGAAACGTAACTTAAATAACACTATAGAAGCAAAAAAGACTTAAATAACACTATAAACATTCTCCATATAACGAACAGGCTATCTTCAAATAGCGAATATTTCAGATTTACCTTTAATTCTTTTTTCGTTAGTTTTGAAGAAATTTTTAATTTTTGAACAGACCACTTAGTGGAAAAGAACAGATGATAAAAATGGAGGCCAGGAAATTGAAACTGACTCCGATAATGAAGACACTTCACCAGCGCTCGATTATGACTAACAGGGGCACCGGGCATTGATAGATTTGGGGGCCCCCAATCTATGAAATTTGTTATATTTTTCTTAACATTTTGATTTAAAAAAGAATATTTCAGAAAAAACATTTAAAATTGGGGGCCCTTTCAAGTCGGGGTAACTGGGCAAAGTCCGATTCGCCCATATAATAATAAGGCACTGCGCTTCACGACCAAAACCACATCAAACTTTAATGCTTTAACCTTTCAAAACCATTAAAAAGAGTTTTCCAAATGGAAGAAAATGTGCCTCACTCTATTTTCAGCGGAGTTTTAAAATGTGAATATTTTTATGAAAGTTTAAAATCACAGAATGCAAAACAATGTAAAATAACGGAATTTTGAAGTAAAGTAAACGTAAGTGCATTACAGATTTTTTCTCTAAATTCGTGGATTTTCTTTACTTTTGAACATTTCATTTATACAATGAAAAGTAAGAAATAACAAATTTATAGTAAATACCAATTTATTTTTAAGTGAAAGTTGTAATTTAATACTTTTAAACATCGAATTAACTAAAAAGTTTGTAATATTTGCTGAAATAACTGCAAAAACCTCTAATCTCTGTACAACGAAATTTTCTCTATAGCGAATTTTTTAACTGGAACCGAGCAAGTTCGTTATAATGAAATTCAATTGTGTGCATATATATATATGAATGAACTCTTTTTCGAATCCACACATTGAAAAATAAAAGTTTATAAAACTGAAGTAAAATTATAGCCTACCTCTCGACATTTGTTTTTTTGCAATCCTAGCAGATAGCGTATTTAGTGTTGGGCGCCAATTCAAAATAATTTAGAAGAATAGAAGATTAACCTATTAAATTGTCATCTAACGATTCTTCGTCCATAATTTCGACCACACTTGGTGATACGACATCCATTTAGCGATGATTAGAATTAAAAAAAAAAAAAGTTCGAAAACACTCGCGCAAACAAATGTGCCAATGAAACGACGCCTCTCATCTCATTACCAAAATAAAGATTCTAGAATGGTGTTGCGCCTGCGTGGTTTCTTCTGAAAAGCGAAGTATCGGTTGAAAAGTATCGGTGAAAATGGATGAAAGCAACAGAAACCGATACTTTCCCGATACTTTTAGAATCGAAAGAACCGATACCGATACCTAAAAAAATCGGAGGTATCGGTACTATCGGTTGCCGATACTATCGGTCGATCCCTAATATTTATCTAACTCTTGAAGGAGAACATCAATGACATTTCAGCTTTATGCATGTATTCAGCTTTAGAATGTATTAGCTTTAATTTCAGAAAACTGGTACTCATTTCATGGAAACAATCCCAAAAAGATTTCTGATTTTTGAATTAAATGATTTGAAACTAATGAGAAAATTTAAAGAAGCAGTAATAGCTCAATGATCTAAGAGAAAACAAGTGAAAATAATACAGAAAAAGAAAATAACACACTGCTGCCGGATAACCGGATATCCGTTTGAAAGTTTAGCCGGATATCCGGTATCTGGCAAAACTGATATCCGTTACATCACTAATTGATATGTACAATATCATGTACTCTATTCAAAATGGTGTACATAGCATTATAGTAGTATTTTTTTCTTTTTTAAAATTTTCTTCTTTTTACAGGTGTACCCAATTTTTAATACATTAAGGTCAATGTAGACATTCGTAGTTTAAAGTGCATTTGGGAGACACCGATCTATTTCAAACAAAATTAAATTAGTGTGTATTAATAAAGTTTATAGCATCATGCTCTCTATCTAAACGGGTGAATGTAGCATTGTTAACTCTTTTCCAGGAACAAACAGAATAACTTCTATAGATTCGGCTCTCAGAGCAGGGGGGGGGGGAGGCGTTAAAAATGTATACTTTAGATAACTACTTTGTTCCCGTTTGTGTGATTATGGCAACGTTACGCTAGGGCGATCTGCCAAGGATGGAGGGTGCCTTGGTAAGAGGACTTTCAAAGGGAATCTAACGCGTATTCACGTTACCCGGGATCCGAACCCGGGACCTTCACTCTTCGGCCGTCTACCATTTTCAGTGACATAATCACTGTGCCATGGTGAGGCGTTCCCTTTGTTGCAATGACCACGTGAGAGATTCTCCTTTTGTGCCCATCGTTGCTTGCCGGTTTGTTCTTTGAATGGTCCTAATTAATTATTATTATTTGCATTAATGTGTGCATTAAGAGGGTTGGAAAATGCTTTAAGATTAATGTGTTTCGACATGATTTATCTTTCTTGACTTTTTTTTTTTTTTAAATCAGGATGCTGTCCGAACATTCCGAGTTGTCGAACTCAAACAGTGCCTTAAAATGCTACGCATCCGGCCTGGGCGAGCTCGCAAGGCGCAGCTGCAGAAGATGTTCCTTTCTTACATTGACAGTTTCAAGCGTGCCGGAGAAAGCGTGCCACTGTTGGTGTCTATGAAGATATACGAATTAGAACGGTAGTGTGTTTGAAATTTCTATGATATCCTTTTAATGTTGAGGTCAATGTAAACAAGCAATCTATGACAATTGCTTAGCTATACGTAATAAAAATTAATTTTTTTAAAATCTATTTAAAAAATGAATGTAGATTTTAAAAATGCAGTAATACCCCGTACTTACGCGATAGGTGGGATCGAACGATAACCGTGGAAGTCGAATTCGCCTAAGTAGGCCTATAATTTCGCATATGTGTACATGCAAGTTTTTTTTTGTAATTGGGGGCGGAGACTTAAGGAAACAACAATTTAAAAAAATATTTAATAAAATCTTAGATAATGCATATCTATAACAATTGCAGTGGAGTCTCGATAATTCCAGGTGGATGGGACCGGGCCTGCCTCGAACTCTCGAAAACTTTAATTATCAAAATCATAAAATTTAATAAACAAATTAATGGAAATAACGCTATTTTTGTAATTTGAGTGCATATTTAAAGGAAAAATGTACTTATAAGTATTATTACATTACTGATGATTTAGAACAGGTTAATTATATCGGAAAATACTAGTCAAATATTTTTGTATTAGCACGTTGACCTGTTTCCGTGCAACAAAATCGCGCCATCGTCAAAGCAGCATGCCAACATTGCTTATAAATGTCTCTGAGGGTATCTATAGGAAGAATACACCCATTTTCTTTGGTAGGGGGATTTCTGATGGGGCTTCTGGCAAGTATTTGAATTTTGTGGTGCGAAAAAAATTCTTTCATGTGTTTTATATGTGCTGGTCATTATTAGGGAGCTAAACTGATTTTTTCACTAGATCGGATTTATGGGAAACTCGAACAATCGAGACTCTACTGAATATTATTAAAATCGTAAGCCAAAGTTATATTGATAGAGACCCTAGTAGCCCAATTAGTCCAAAAAGACGTTTAAAACACGTTTTTTAACGTCAAAAAACGTGTTTCTAACGTAATTTGAACGTTTTTTGAAATAGTTGTGCTACTAGGGGAGGGTTTCAAGCAAAAGACGAATCGACGAGACTAGAAAATCGCGAAACTCTGGACTGGATTCGCATAAGTCGAGGTATTACTCTACAGCATGGCCCCCGCATCCGATTACGGGGCCCGGACCCAGGATCAGAGACAAGCCCCTCTCTTCCATTTTACAGCCACGTGCTATATTGTTATTGCCAGGTTATATCTCACCCATACTCATTTTAGAATGTAATTTAACATGAAAATATATAGGGTATAATTGAAGAGCTGAAAGGATGAATAAATGACATATTTATAAAATATTGATATTTCGAGGCGGAAGAACATGTTAAATTCTGGCTCGTAGCCAATGGGGTGCACTTGTGGGCCGTGACCCCCCTCCACCCCTCTTGGAAAAGTTTTACCCTACATTCAAATTTGAAAAATAATTGATTTGCAAAGTGATTTGAAAAAAACAAAAAACAAAAAAATAAAAAAATTTAAACAATTTTTAAAATCTGCTTTATCACCATGGAAGCATACAGTTTGCCCACTCCCACTAAAGTTCCTTGCCACCCTCTTAACTTCGGCACAGCTGCTGCTATATACATAAAAGTGGTGTCTAAGTATAGTAAAGTAGCTATGCCATGCCCCCCCCCTTCCCATTCGATTACGGGGCCCTGGACCCAGGATCAAAGACGGGCCCCACTCCCTCCCTTTTTACAGCCATGTGCGGCATTAGAATTGCACTGTTATTTCTTACCCATAATCTTTTTAGAATGTAATATAACATGAAAATACGGAGAATAATTATAGTAACTTTATTTTAAAAGCCCAAACTATATTTATAAAATTATGTTTCTTAAAAAGGACTAGAGTTAAGTACCATATGAATGTATTCAATTTCATACTAAAGCTAAATTTTAGGATTACTAGTAATAGTTACTTTTTACTCAGGACACAAAAACGATAGAACTCAACTCAATCACAAAGAGTTGACTGGTTATCAACTCTTCGAAGGCCTAATTATCTCATGAACACTTGGGTTCCGTGAAATGAGCACTATATACATTTCGGCGGAAAAATTGAGCTTATATAAATACACCCGTATCAGCATGGTGATTCCGTTGTATCACAAAAATTTGGAAGGTGCATTAGGCACAAAAATGTCGTTATCAGACCCTGGATGGGCTGCGGAAAAAATAGTCAAGACAGTAAACAGGCCCGACTACAGGATTTTCGATGCCCAGGGAAGGTCTGAGATGAGCTCTCCGTCCTCCCCTGCTCCTCAATAGATAAATAAGTAAATAAAAATTCGCCAATTTTTTTCTTCCTATAAATTTTTTAAACAGTGTAGAACACTTTAAATTTATCGTAAGCTACATATACAAAGCCCTATACCTGATAAAATTTCCATTCAATTACGGGACCCCCTAAAGCCCGGGCCCGGGGTAATTGCCCCTCCTGTCCCACCTCTTGGCGGGCCTGGCAGGAACAAAGGATAGAGATAAACTGGATTTTCATGGGACGTCTGTTCACTAGGAACAGATTGTGACGTGCGTGAAACTGCTCTGCTATTTGAATATGGAAAAATAACTACTTTGTGAAAGAAATGTTTATGGCGTATGTCTTTCTTTCTTTTATTTTGTATTCATATGTTTCATTTGTTTATTATTCAAACTAAAAAATAAATGAATAAACAATGGAGCCACAGCTCATGTTGGACCAAGGTCTGTTCTGCCTATCCACACCTTCGCGACCAAGGGCTCTGAGTGGCTGAAGCGTACGTCCCGACCAGGTGGTCAGCCTGACGCGTAGCTCCCATTGCTTGGTCCTCAATAAAGTTTTTCCTAGCTCGGAAATCGAAACCTGGACCTGTGGCACGGCAACACAATGTGCTAACCATTACACCCATGGCCAATACTAGTGTGGGGGGGAGGGCATGAGCATGATAGAGTTGGTTTGTAAAAAAGGGGCGGCCAATTTTAATTTGTACAAGGGCGGCTGGCGGTCTAGAATAGGTTCTGATTACACCACTGAGATTTACTTCAAACTCTTATCTTATTTATTTTTAATGTCTTGGCATGTACTTCTTGGCTCTGTTCATAGGCTATGACGTAAATTTTGAGAATTAAAGAAAAACAAACTAAAAAATTGTCAATTGCTAAATTTTTATTTTATAATTTATTTCTCAGTTAAATATAACAAATAAATAAAATATTTAAAAGCATTTCTCCTCAGTATTTAAAAAAATGATATAAGGCCGATTTGTGTTATTGCTACTCAATGAATTTTTCTCCTCTATTTTTACATTCATCATAACTATCTTAATTTTTAAAAATTAGTATGGTATTGGTAATTATACCATAAATTAGAAAAATAATTAGAACATGTAAAAACATGTCAGAAGTTCTTAAATACATTGGAAGCATGCTTTTTAATATGAATCAGTTTAAAATAAATAAAAACTTTGTGAAAAAACACACATAAAATGATACTTATAACAAGATCTTGTTATATCATTTTATGTGTGTTTTTTCGCAAAGTTTTTATTTATTTTAACATTAACACCAGTATTTTGAGTGTTTTTTTCCGTAGTTTTGTTTATTTATGAATCAGTTTACCTGAAAAATTTCCCTTTACGCCACATAGCTTTGAGCACCAAACCGCCAAATCCGTTCATGGAAAATTTTGATATGCTGTTAATTTTACAATTGTTACGACCTTAAAAAATACTTGTAATTAATGACGGAAGATATGTATCGTCAAAAAAAAAACATGCCTAATGTTTTTGCAAAATTTTATCACTTAAACAAGTTTCTTTTAGAAAATTCGTTAGTCATATTACTGTAAATTGTAACTTCCCCAATTTACTCTATGTATGTAGGAACTCAAATATATTAAAAAAAAAAAAAAAAAAAAAAAACACGATTCGTTTTACTTTCTGTAATTATTCATAAGCACACTTTTCACAAATAATAAAGGGCTAAATTTCAAACTAATTTTATCCAAGAAATTATCATAAGTCAATTTTAATACCAAAAATAGCGTAATCTCATTGCGTCATTAAAAGAAAAAGGTTATTAAAAGATAAATTAATTTTGATTCATGTAATATGTTTTGTATTTATCACTTTCAGTTTTTTTACAATTGCAGACCACAAATATATACATATGGGTCCCTCTTGAACTGTGAGCAATGATAATTATTTTCTTTTATTTATTTATTTTCACAGACATCTGAAAAACAGGCCCTCTCGTTGGAGGAAAAAGGCCCAGGATACGAACATCAGTACACTAGATCAACTATCTCCTTTTTTCGAAGCAGTCAGCATTCTGAAAACTGAAATAATAAGTAAGTGGATTTGACAGAAATGAATTAAAATACAGTTTCAAGGATCGAATATCAACAGATTCATTTGAAAAATAAAAAAGATTATAGGTAGTAATGATGTGAAACAGTTGTATATAAGCTCACGTCATTCTGCAAACTCAGTGGACTACCGATAAGGTGACCATACGTCCTTAATTTTCGAGGACAAGTCCCAATTTCTGTGCTTTTTTGCAGTTTGTCCCCAAAATATAAAAAAGCAATTGGGACAATTTTTAATTATTACATTTTTTTAATTAGATTACTGTTGATTATTTCATTAATTATAAACTGTCCTCAATTTTGCTTCAAATTTGGGGACATGTCCTCAATTTTACGTTCAAAAATACGGTCACCTTAACCCCTTAAAGGTCGTATTATTTTCAAGAAGATGGTCATAAATGTGCCTATTTTTTTTATTCAAGAAAATTTATAAAAATAAATGTACGTACATTATATGTATTCGTTTTTAGGTTTGAGACATTTTTTAGCATTAAATAAAAAATTAAATTTCTAGGAATAGCCAACATTTAGGGTTATTGTGACTGAATGTGTGTTTTTCAGTGGAAATTAAAAACATATTTTTTAAACACTAAAAGAGGTTTTTATTAAACTTACTTCATAATATACATAAATATTTGTAACGTGTTCTTTGGACATAGGTGAGAGAGTGAGCTAAATGTTTAAAATGCATGGCAGAAGTAACCGTACTGCTACCATCTATTTTAAAATAAACTAATCCAATTAACTTAAAAATAGTCTAGTACTGTGATCTGTTGTGTAAAATGAGATATAAAAAATTACTGTGCAAAAGAATTGAAATGTTCTGATCTTTCAGGCGAATATCTTTTGAACATTCTACCCCGGAAATATCACGGGCACGAGAATTAGGGGGGGGAAAGCTCAGCCCGTGATTTTGACTTGAGCGAGAAGGAAGGGGTTAACTTAACTATAGATCGTCGGGTAGCTTAAATAATGACATGTAAAATTAGTGAAGTTTTTTTAAAAATATTACGCCAAAACTTAAAACGCCACTAGAAAAACTAAGCAAAGATTTTACTTAACAAATTCAATCCCTTATAATCTGTCACCTTGAATTTAATATCGTTTCTTGCTGTTGAAAATCGCGCTTCTCCCATTGAAATACACTATAACAGATTTTTTTATACCCTTCACACCCGGTTACTAGGGTCGTTGCTAGGTTCGTGTAATTTTAATTTCGCATTTCTTCACTTTACTTCATTTGTAAACGAGGGCAATTTTAGATCTCGAAAATCCTCATTATATACAATAAAGGAGTAGCCGGACCGAAAAGATTGAAACAAAGACCAGATTAAAACGGTGTAAAAACTGATATGCCTTGCTTTAAATTGTTATGTGAAAAATGCTATGCATTAACGTGAAGTGTTTTATGTTACTTCATTTTCCTAGGGTCACACTGCTCAGTGCAATTCCGTATTCCAGATAGCCTGTTAAACAAATTTTATAAAAGGTAAGGCTTCAATCTATTTTACAATTTTTTTTCAGATCATACTTTCTAAATTAGTAGTACGGAAAAAGATGGTAACACGCTTTACTTTTTCATCTATTGCAGATAAATGGGCAATGTAAATTGAAAAAATGTTTAATATGAGCTGGGGAAAAGGAATCTTCTCGTTAATTTCAGAAAGTTGCACTTTTTTGTATACGAACGAGCCCCATATGAAATTATTCCCAATTAGTTAAATGTTCCTCATACACTAATGAGATGATGCACGAAACTTTAAAGTGTATCCTAAGAAGTGTCAGGAGTATTGAAGAGAAATATATGCTGACTTAAACCACATTTCGATGGCTCGGGAATGGAAATAATTTCGTCCGATGATCGCATTTCAGGGGTCGTACAGAAATTACGAAAGAAAATATTTTTTTTTTCCACTCTAATAATAAAGGTTTACGTTAAGATCCAGGTATAGCTCCTGATCACCTTTTTTATATATATATAAGTATCTCTTGGATGTTACATGATGAAAGACTGAAATTTTGTACATCACCGCATCAGTGCATGAAGCACATTTTACTGACTGAGAATATTTTTGTACTGAGGTCGTATACAAACTCAAAAAGTGAATCATTTTAAATAGTAACGCGAGGAACTTTTTTTAACGTAGTTCTTTTTCCCCTAACTTTTTTTGATTTTTGAATTTACATGGCCCACTTCTCACTGACAGATAAAGAATAAAAGTGTGTTACCACCTATTTGGGACGCCCTGTATACTCTATACCCGTTTATCGTTATTAAGAGTCTCATCTATGGGCTGCTGAATACACACAGAGTGGTTATAATTAAACTTACTCTTTAAACAAGGTTTTACAGCTACAACGGGTGAAAGGATTGTAACCAAATTTGGTGTAGACTATACATCGGATGCGCTCAAAGAATTTCGAAACAAACAAATGCTTAAAAATACCCACTTGTTGGCGTTTTCTCTCTATTCTAAAAAAAAGTAAAGGCCGCTGTCAGAGCTTGTTGACCTATTTTCTCCTAAACCGTGGGAATTTGAGTTTCGACTAAGGTGCCCACAGATTCTAAAAATTCCGAGGAACCTGCTAAGCTGATTTAAATTTCGAAAATCGAATTATTTTAGAAGATTTTAATAAAAAACTGAAAAAATAAACCAAATGGTTGCCAGATTTGGCATAAAATCATTCATTCCTTTGCAACAAAGCGTTTCCAAGTATCTAGAATCGCGTGAAATTTACAAACATGAGTTAGAATTACGCCCATTTTACGCCAAAATAAAAACTATATGAAATAAGTAACTGAAAATGTGCTACACAAAGTTGACAATTTTCAAATAGTAAGTTCGCTTAGACAACAGGAGTTTAGAATTAGCGATTATTCGTTTTTCCAAAACAGAGTAACTAATATCTTGAAAATGAAAAATAATTAAAATGCAGATTATTTTAAAGCCGGTTCGGTCCAGCTGGATTATTGACTACCAGTAGAAATATTTGGCGGCGTTAACTATGCCATTATAGCAGTTATAGTACACTTTGGATATTTGCCAGCGCGGCGAGATGGAATAATTCGTGGTGCTAAGTACGCCAATCTGCAGAGAATTATGTAAATGAAAATATGGATAACGGTTTTCCGGTAACCTTAAATGAACAGTAATTGTAGGTTGTGAGCATGTGTAAATCGCCAAATAATGAAAAGTCGCCATGGGTGGCAAGCTATCCTACCTGTTCCGTAGTTTTTATCAAAGAAAACATATGAATTACTGTTTTCTTAGAGCTAATTATTAACTATACATATACGCAAGTCGCCAAATTATGAAAATTCTCCATAATTGGTTAATACGCAAGGTGTACCATGGGTTTCACATAATTACAAATAGTGCGAGGTTTAAATTTTTATGTTCCAAGCAACATGCAAGAACCAAGCAATGTGTAGCTCGGTAACATTCTATCTTATCCAATGTTTGGGTTTTGTTGGTTGAAATTGTGTCTTTTTTACGAATAAGTCTTTTTCGTGGCCAAATGCCTCATATGAAATGCGAGCGTAGCGAGTCTAGGGGCCTTGGCCGCTAGTGCATGAAAAAAAAAAGTAAACTTAATAATGTAAATGATCGGCTTAAACTGTACGAGCAATTTCAACATTTATTCAGCAGTTTTTGAACATCTATTAACTTATGTGTGTCATTTTTTGTGTTGATTTCACCATGCAACGCGTCACTTGGTGGACAGTGTTTGAACTAAACTTTGCAAAAAACAGCACATCTTGTGTACAGTCCACATGCCAAATTCAGTGGCAGCCTGATCCCCTGTTTCAGCTGTAGAATATTGTTTGTAGGTGAAGTTTATTTCAAACCACCCATGTTACTTATTTGCCACAGTAAGAGCTAGTCCCAGGCTACCTTCAAATTCAGTTTGTCCTATAAGCATCAGTATAATATCTCAATTTAAGTAGATATTTATTTAACCTTAAATTTTTCTTCATATTGCTGCTTCTTTTCTCCGTTTTTCTACAGGAAAGGCAACAAAGAACCTTTCACGTACGAAGTTCAGTTACTGCTTACCGTTAATACCAGTGAGGAATGGCAGTCACCGAGCATTCGATATGAAGTGAACGGTAACTATGAGGTAAGTCTTTCAATCAATAAACTTAGATATCATTTACTGTAATTTATTTTTATTTTTTTTTATTATTCATGGACTTCCACCAATGGGCTCACAAATTAAACACGATGATTGGATCATGGAGTAAAGAATGTACTGCAGTGTCCTTTGCTATAGTCCAAAATAAATCCTCTTTATTGGCAATGCACGCTTGGAACGACGACAGGAAAGATTGTTGATGAGGATACTCTCATTTTTCATTTAGTAATGTATACTGATCAATAAAAAAGCTTGAAAAATATAAAAATGTTGATCACGGTCGGGAAAAAAAAATAAAAAAAAACACAATATTGCTTAAAAATCACGGACTTGCTAAAAAACGTTTCGGTGCAATGCGTGTCAAAATATTAAACAACTAGAAGACAAAGCCCATTGTGGAGGCAGTTACAACGGGAGCTAAAAAAACCATTTGTCGAAAATATGTCTGCACTCAATATATTTGAACTTCGCCCACCTAAAGCAAATAACTTCATGTTCAATTTTTATCATGTACTCAAATCGAATTTCATGCTCTTCTGGAAACGTGCGGAAACTTTTCGCATTCGAACTATTTCGTTTTGTGGGAACAGCCCCTCTTATATCAATCCTTCATGCAGACGATATCATTTTTTTTTTTTTTAAATATCCCGTGTAATCTGGAAAAACTATTTTAAAGGAATTGGAATCGCAACTTTCCTTTTAAAGCCTCATGATCGTGACTTCAATATGACGGCATGCCAATTGCGAGAGCTAATTTTGTTACGCAAATGATTTTATTTTTTTACTCTCAGTAATAAAATGAAGCAGCTTAAAATTGCGAAAAATCGCTTAAAAATGAGGGAACGGGTGGAATTTTAGATTTTTAAAGTACCGGAGATTTTTTTTCTATATTTGCATAATTATGAAAAATTTCAATCGGATCGTAGAAACGGTGTAGATGTTACTGCGCTTTTTGTGTTTAACTTTTTAATCTTTTTGGAGTAATAGTGGTAAAAGTTTTATTTTGGAGTGGTTATCCGGAATTGTTACAGAATCAGTGAGTTGAGGATCAGCGCAACTATAGTAGGATGGTTAAAAAAATAATTTTAAACACTCGATTTATTTTAAAATTGTGTTAATTTGCATAAGAAAAGGCCATTTTAAAAACATTGTCAGCATTAGTGTGCTTTTAAATTTCTTTTTAACTTATAGCGGGTTTAAGAATTTGCCAATGTGGATTCCTGGTTTGAACGATATGCAACGTATTCATTTTCCAACTGATGTTAATGCTCTAAACTTTTCAGGATATTGCGGAGTCACCTCAACTAATTTACATCACGAAATATTGTTTCTTCAACAAAAGAAAGATCAATGAAGTTATCGTGGTGTTCCCATTCTCTGAAAAAGTAAGGTTATCACTACTACTATTATTATTATTTCTCCCTACTTTAGAGTCAGATAAGTTTTCAATGGATTCCTTCCTCTAGCTAGAAATAAATAAATAAATAAATAAAAATCATGAGCGACAGTTTCAACTTTAATTGATTTTTTTTAATGCCGTTTCTTTCTGCTTCGTCCCACCAGTGGCCGAGCGCATAGCACTCTGAATTGGAAGACGGAAGGTACCTTTTTCAAAACCAGGTCGCGTCTGACGACCTAACTGTTCGGAGTTTTCCGTGGTTTCCTCCGAAACTTAGCGTAAATACGGGCTAGGACCCCTTAGAAAGACCCCTATGGAGGGCGCCCCTACCCCTCGGCCTAGAACCCACGTGTAGTTAATTGGCCGTAATCCCACCACATAACACACTTTCTGCTTCAGTAAAACAAGCATTCTGCACACAAAACACTTTCTGCTTCAGTTTCTTTAAGCATACCTTCAGTGCATGTTTAAACAAAATTTTATAGAGAACACAATACTTCTGAAAATACATGGACTAAATAGAACAACACCTATGAAGTAGAACAAAAAATAAATAAAAGCGCAACCCTGTATTTCGCTTCATATTTAAATCCAATTCTTAATAGGGTACCCCCTTTACAAAAAAAAGAAAAGGGAATCATCGAAATCAGCGAACGTGGTGAAAAAGTTTCGCTGCACATGCATTAAAAAAGCAAGGTTCCGACAAACCGATAACTTCACCTTTTTTGAAATCTTTAAAAAAAATAATGGAATTTTTAAAATGGATATTAATTATTTATTCATGCAGGAATTTAAGCTGGTAATCAGTGTTGTGAAACGATTGCCTCCTGGTGAACTGCTAAATTTGCATCCTGTTAAAGAAGTTAACAAAACAGTTGATTTGCGTAAGTTTTTAATATTCTATTCTAATGACTTCTGTTTACTGTTTTGTTTGAAAGCGAGAAATTTTACTGGAATACGTTTGTTATTATATTTGGTGGTATTGTAAACTATAAATCCATACTCTTTTATTGAAATATTTTTTAATTTAAAAAAGTGAAGATTTTTTAGTGATAATTTATACTTTCTCTTTGTTTTCATTATTATTATTTTTTCAATTTAAATGAAATACTAAACTGTAAATCCATATTCAATTTTGTGGAAATATTTTCTAATTTTAAAATAAGACTTTTTTATTCGAGAACTTATACCTATCCCTCGTTTTTTTTTTTTTTTTTTTTTTTTTTTGGGGGGGGGGGAGAATTATTATGAATACGTACCAGTATAAATATACAAAACGATGAACCGCTAGCGCTGAGATGAAAAAAAAATATTTTTGATATCTCTTACATTTTTCTGGTTTTAACCAAACTTTGAGTAATAGCCTTGATCGAAAAAAAAGTATTTCAAATATAGGGCTTAAATAAGCAGTTACATTCAAGCAGGGGTAGAAATTAAAATATTTAGTCACTGGTCCAAAGGACAGGTGACTCCAAGACTTTCCTGGTACGTAACATATATTACGGTACTTACACATGATTTAAAAAAAAAATGCTAAACAAAAGAAAACATTATAAGCATTATATATTGATTTCCGCTAAGAGCTGAATAAAGAAGTTAAATACTTGCTATTAAAATTTTAAATAGATCAATTTATGTATCTGGCTCTACGCTAGAATTAAATGGCATGCATATTGGTTAAAATAGATGACATACATATATTGTGGAACTAAATGACGAAAGTTTTCAAGAGAAAAAATGTAAATAAAACGTTACTGGTCAAACGGACCATCAAATTTTGTATTTTGCTGGTCCATTATATATTTTTGTGGTCTAAGATCAGCGGACCATCTTTGATTTCGAGCCCTGCATTCAAGTTATATGTCAATTCAATGCGTAAGACAGAAATTAATTGAAAACTGGTAAAATTGGATTTCAATATTTTATATACATTGTAAGAAATCATGCCTATCATCAATAATGCGACCATTTATTCCCCCCTCCCCAACAGGACGTCTACTAAGTTTTAGTGAATAGTACTTAAGTGTAAAAAAAAAAAAAAAAAAAAAAAAAAAACATGTTAGTTTTAAAATGCACATGAAGTTCTTAGCATAGTTTTAACCCTTTAACGCGCAGTGTTCCCGCTCTGGGGGGACACCAAAATCTGACGTTTTGACTGTTGCCAGTCACGAAGAATAGATTTGATTTCTATAAAAACAGTTGCGGGTGACATAGCTCCACGAGAATCCTTTACTTTTTAGCATGTCATTTCCTGTAACAAAAATGGTCACGATTATTTTTAACAGCACTGGCATCGGCTGAAAAATGGAAGAATGCGAGAACAGTTGGATAGATCGCCCAATGCTGAAAAAAGGGCAGCCGTTGCCATCGCTCGACTTAACTACCAGCAAGATGGCGGACGATCGAAACGTTCATCCCGTGCCACAGATCTAAATCTAGGGTCTCTAGATCTGTGGCACGCAATGAACGTTTCGATCGTCCGCCATCTTGCTCTGGTAGTTAAGTCGAGCGATGGCAACGGCTGCCCTTTTTTCAGCATTGGGAAACGGTTGCGCCTCAAAGGGTTAAAAAAGTCACTTTCATAAGTAACAAATGGCTTCTGCTTCGACTTCTAATTGTGTTTTTTCGCTCGTCCATAACTTATTCATAGAGAAAAGACCTTTCCTACTTAAGTGAAGATTAAGAAAGATTTGTAACTAAAAGTTACTCGTCACTACCGTCGAATGATTTTTAGATTCTTTTTTTGAAATTGTTCCCTTCTTCCTGAAAACCAACGGGACATTTCAGGGGTGCTTGGGGACAACGGGACGATTATCTAAAACCAGTACAATCCAATTCAAAATGGGATGTATGGCCACATTGACTATAAACAGAAACAACAAAAGTCGCATGAAAAAGTGTATTTAAAAGTTGTACGCCACTGGTTACATAACCATGCAATAAAAATAACTAAGCCCAAATTACCTTATGCTGCCAAAGCCCATAGTTACTAGTATTTCTTTCAATCACTGCTTTTAGAGTGCTACTGCTAATCTGTGAAAATTATTCTGTTGCCCTTTGTAAAGGAGCCATAAATGCTGCCCACAAATTTTGGTTGACACCATGTTGTCACGAACCTCAATAGTAATCGATGCTTCAACAATGATTATTAGGATGATAATCGATGAATAATAATCATTATTAATATCGATTTTCAATAAAAAACGATACTTCATCGGTACTTACATGTTATCCCGTCGATTATATTCATTCCAATCTTGTCATTAAACCCCGATAATCGAAAACTATTTCGCGATGTCAACTTGTCAAGTTTTGCTAACGTCATTACTTCATATTCGACAAACACTTGCTTTCATAAACAGTTTTTTTTTTAAATGGTTGAAGATAATTTTGGCTTCTTCGCCAACATCTTGCTTGAAGTGGATTAACGTCCGTAATCCACTTCTAACAGATGCTAATCCACTTGAAACATATGCTGTTCTTAGATCTTAAATATTTAAATTATTTCGTATGTTCTTGCGGAAGATATTTCTTTCGCATAATGCTATAAACATCATTTTCGGCAGGGAACATGCTGTAGCACATACGCGTAAGAAATGTGCATAGCAATCAATATATATGTGCGGTACTGAGAGACAGATCTAATGGACCGAACAAAATACTTAAAATGTTCCTTCACTCAAATAAATTATACGCCCGTCATCAATCGAACTTGTTAAATGTATTTCTACAATTTAATTTTACTGCATTTTTCAAAATGTATTAAAATAAATTTATTTTTCTTAGTTGAGAAGACACTTGAAGCGAACGAAATCTTTGTGTATCAAGTATCACTCGTTTGTCCGGTGAGTATCAACTCTTGAAAGTAAACTTTATTTGTTAATTAAAACTACTGAACATATTATACATGGGGCGATTTCTAGAATTCTTAAAATTTCAAATTATAAAAACATGTCTTCTCAAAAGTTCTGTTTGCGTACAAACTATATTGTATTACAAATACACTCCACTTGTTTATTTGCATCGTTATAACATTGTTGGTACAGGTACAGAAGTGGAACGTCAGGGAAATAGAAAAAAAAAGAAAAAGTCGGGGAAATTCACGGACATTTAAAAAAAGTCAGGGACAAAGAAGAAAAGTTTGATTTTTTGACGAAATTTTCAAAATAGTTGCTCTGTGAAAGTATATTTCTGTATTGATCTCAACATAGTTTTATTCTTCTTGTGTGGTTGAAGGAGTGGTTTGATTTGAATTTGAATTTTCTTATCTAACCTCATAAATAACTTTAAAATGTGTCTTATATGAACATATTTTGTCTACATTGGCCTAAATTGGCATGTAACATTGGGGGGGGGGCTCAATGTACATAAGTGGTCCCTTTAGACAGGTGGTCTCTTTACCAACGGGGTCATTTTAGCAGATTCCATTGTACTTATTTCGTATTTTTTTCATTCTAAGTATACAGTTTTAAGCTTATTTAATATTTAATCTCTAGAACCAGGACTGTGAGATTACAATTTAATTAAGTAATTTTGTATAATTCTCAAGCAAAGTATCCCCTCCTCCTTCACCACATATTTTCTTATAAAACTTAATGAAGTGGGATTCCCACCTATGTGTGAACTTACTCCCATCTTATTGTTATAAAATTGTTTTGTTTGATTTTAGGAAGAGAATAAAATCATGGAGATTCCATGTCGCAGCAATCTTTGCAGTCACCCTGATGTTTTCGACCTAATGTCATTCCTGAGGAAGATGCAGTATTTACTGAAGTGGAAGTGTCCCGTGTGTAAAAAACGCATCACTTACGACACGCTGGAAGTGGATCCGTAAGTCCCGGTTTACTATATTATTAGTATTTTGTTTTTAATCTAGGAGGGTTTGCCAGTTTTAAGTTATTCACTGAAATGCCATTTTTTTTTTTAAAAGTCATGTTTTAATCACAAATTTTCGCTCGACGCAGACGTCCAAAAACGTTTCCACACAATCACTATTTGCCAATCTCCAGACTAAGTTGGTCCATGGGAACTAAACTTGAATTCCAGATCGTCTGCGCGGGCTCGATTTCGATAAACATCTTGAAATTTGCAAGACACAGTTTTTCGAGATCTATAGCACTTTTATGGCTTTCATCTCAGTTGTCCATAAGTACAAGTTCATATTTATTGCAAAGTACAACTGACAGCACAAGGACGGACAATTTTACATCCACACCCAAAGACGGGAGTCGAACCCAAGCCCAAAGGATGGTAGTAGGGCGCGCTAGCCACTACACTGCCTGGCCGGCTAAACGTGTTTATTCTGCCAGATTTTTTGCTTCCCATCTCCAATAATAAAATCCTATTAATGTTATCAATGTCAATGTTTGTTACTCTTTCACGCTGAAACTGTTTGGCGGATTTGGATGAAGCATAGAATAAAGACAGTTGAAATCCTGGATTAACAAATAGGCTACTTTTTTCGCGCGAAAAAAACAAAAACAAACACTGTTATTATAATATACAAAACAAAACTATCTTTTTATAAAAAAAAATACTATTGAGTTTTTATTTTACAAAGCCGTCGACAGATGCCCCAAACTTATAGAATACGCAGTTTTTAATAAATAAAAATCATCTTATCGTCTGCTAAGCCTGGATAAAGAATATACCTGAATAAGTTTCTCCTTCTGACGTGGATTTATAAGTGGGTTTTGGGCCAAGCACACAAATCCGAAATACATGCTACATAAACAAATAAAAAATAAGTTTTTGAAACTTTCATTCAGTTCGAATTATGCATTTTTCTGCGCGTCTTTTTTCTCTTCTATTTCTAATGTATTACATCCAGAAAAAGAATGTTAGAAATATCAATTTTAAATTTTTTTAATCACACTCATGAATAATGATATACTTTCCAACTTAATGGAATAACGAAAGAAAATAGGGAAGACGTATGGATTATGATACACTTTTAATATGTAGCACTTTGGTGCGTATTTAAAATCTGAAAGTGTTTCAGATTTTCTGACTTTTTTTTTTTTCTTTCCGTTTTTTGATAACGACCAATATATCTAGAAGCTCTTGAGAATTAATATAGGACGAAAATAATTTGTATCTTTTTGTAGGTTTTTACCATTAAACCATCTTATTTCTGTAACCAGGGGCTGCCAAACACGGTGAGTAAGGTAATCGTCGCATCGGGGCGGCGGCTTCGAGGGGGCGTCATGTCGAACTCGAAAGCTAAGTAGAGCATAAAAGGTGGGCGTCTTTTTTACGTTAGCAGGGGGCGCCACTTGCCCTAGGACCGCCCCTGTTTGTAACCATCTTAATTTTAAATTCCATTCAGAATCTGAGATATTTCAGTGTCAAGGAAGCCTGTGAGAAACACAAGATTTATTCAGATGGCGAACCAACTGGTCACCGGAGACGGCTGGTATGAAATAATAATAATAATAATCTTATAAATAAAAATGAAATTCTGTTTGTTTGTTTGTTTGTTTGTTTGTTTGTTTGTTTGTTTATTTGTTTGTTTGTGGATTTGAGTTGTATACAAATCCACAAAAATGGACCTATCAGCCTGAAATTTTGCACAGATATGTAAAATAATATAGAATAAATCATAGTCCACTTTAAAACTTTGAAAGTCCACCCGTTCCCGGAATTTAAGAGATTTTTTATGTTCTCCACGCAAAAAGCTTTCCGTAATTGTAACCCCTGTAGTGAAAAAAGTGTGAAATAAGGATCGTGGTTGCCATGTGTGGCGATTTTGCCGAATAAGATGTTTTAAATTCTCAAAGTAAAAATAAAAGAATAATAATGATTTTTTTTTTGTTAGTTTATATTCGTAAGGTTAATTTTTTTTAATTTATAATATCGTGTGCATGGGAAATCCGAGCAGGAATGAAATGTTTTATACGCAAAACAATAAGAATTGAAGATTTCCGAGGCTAATATGTTAAAATTTTTTAGTTTGGCGAAAAAATAAAATGGCTCAAATGCCGAGAAAGTGAGTTCTAGCGGTTTGCACAGTTTCCGGCTTGACGAATTTACTGAGAGCTTAAGGAAACGGATTTTTGAAAACAAGTACAAGGGTTTTATTAGAATACAGCGTTAAATTTTAATGATCCCTGCGAAAATAATGCAGTTATTAAGGGATTTCAAGCGATCTATCTTCAGCATTCTCGCGATTTTGAGGAGGATTCTAACGCTTGGCGCTATTTATCGTAATTTAATCGTCTGCTATTTGGGTTATGAATACACCTGCGTATAAGTTTTTGAAATTTTCATTCAGTTGGAATTGTGCATTTTTCTGAGCAGCTTTTCTGCATCTAATGTATTACATCCAGAAAAAAGGATGTTAGAAATATCAATTTTAATTTTGTTTAATCACACTCATGAATAATGATACACTTTCCAACTTAATGAAAGAAGGAACGAAAATTAGGAAGACCCATGGATTATAACTCTTTTTATATATAGCACTTTAGTGCGTATTTAAAAATCTGAAAGTGTGTCAGATTTTCTATGATTCTAGCGCTTGGCGCAATTTAATGAGAGGGTATTTTTAAAAACAAGCGTAGGTTATCTTATAAATAAAAATGAAATTCTGTTTGTCAATTTGTTGATTTGGGTAGTATACAATTCCACAAAAATGGACCTGTCAGCCTGAAATTTTACACAGATATGTAAAATAATATAGAATAAATGATAGTCCACTTTAAAACTTTGAAACTCCACTTAAAAACGTTTTCCTCCTGAAGGGTTCCCTTAATTTCCGTTCCCGGAATTTAAGAGATTTTTTATGTTCTCCACGCAGAAAGCTTTACGTAATATTAACCCCTGTAGTGAAAAAAGTGTGTGAAATAAGCATCTTGGTTGCCATGTGTGGCGATTTTGCCGAATAAAATGTTTTAAATTCTTAAAGTAAAAATAAAAGAACAATAATGATTTTTTTAGTTTATTTTTTTAGGTTATTTTTTTTTAATTATAATATCGTGTGCGCATAAGAAATGAGAGCAGGAATGAAATGTTTTATACGCAAAACAATGAGGATCGAAGATATCCGAGACTAATATGTAATTTTTTTTAGTTTGGCGAAAAATAAAATGGCTGATAGGCAGATTTTTAGAGTGTGAGTTCTAGCGGTTTGCACAGTTTTAGGCTTTTTGGCTCAATTTACTGAGAGCTTAAGGGAATAGCATTCTTGAAAACAAGTGTATAGGTTTTCTTAGAATACAGCATTAAATTTTAACTATCCGTGCAGAAATAATGCAGTTATTAGGGCATTTCAAGCGATGTAGCTTCAGAATTCTCGCCAATTGAGTACATTGATTTAACTTGGGGGAAATCCGCCAAATTTCAGAAAATTGAAATCTTCGCATTTAGTACATCGAGGTAACGATGAATAAAACATGTTATAGTTGATAATTTAAAAAATGCGGCTGTATTAAGGGATTCCACTTTTCAAATAAATGCCTGGCGGTCGAACCATTTCCCATTTTGATTGCTGCTAAGTCAATGCTTCGAATGATTCCCTGAAAAAACTCTTGCAAAATGGCGTATGCTGGCACTTTGGCGAGGCTTAGATTTGAAACTGGATTTTACTTGAGACTGGTATATACGTATAATAAGACTGGTTATAGATAAAAATGAATGTTGGTATGTGTGTAGGAGGTTGAAAAACTCCAGCACCGTTTCACCGATCACCATGAAATTTGGTTCACCTAAGTCTTTTATCATGGAGAAGGTTTTTATGCTATCCGTTTTCCTCTAACTTTTCACTAGGTGGCGCAGCAGAACGTCGAATTCTATTCCGTTTAGCCGTTTGCTATGCGAATATCGTCCAACAAATTTCGATGAAATTTGGTACAGGCGAATATTAGAACACGGAGAATATTTTTCACTATCCATTTGCTGTAACTTACCGCTAAATAGCGCTGCAACGCATCAACTTCTATACCGTTCTATACCGTGCGAATAATCGCTATGAAAATAGGTATACATAGATATTTGAACACGGGGAAGAGTTTGGCACGATCCATTTTCCTATAACTTGACACTAGATGTCGCGTCAACACATGAACTTCAAGACTATTCAGCCGATCGTCATGAAAATTCGTATACATCGATATCTGAATGCGAAGAATATTTTTGCCGTATCCGTTTTGCTAAAACTCGCCACTAGATTGTGCTACGCCGCATCGCCTTCTGCACCGTAAAAACGATTGCCTTGAAATTCGGTATGCATGATTATTGAACACAATATAACGCGATATCCATTTTGCTATATCTCTTTATTACAATAAATAGTAATCACAACAAATATTAATATCAAAAAGTCCATTCATTCCCGTGCGAAGAACGGGTACTTCAGCTAGTAAGTAAATAAATAAAAATATTGGACGAGTGTAGTAAAATCGGGGTATATCAAATTTCAAAGGAATAAAAAAATCAAATAAATGAAACAATTCGTAATTTAAAAAAAATGTTAAACTGAATTTGTAATGTTATAATTCTTCAATAGAAATATTTTATTAATGAATTTAAAATATTCGGAAAAGTGAATTTTTGTCGTAATGAGATTTTATTGTATATTAGTTATTATAATTCATTACCCCTGCTTATAGTTATATTTTTATTTTTCATAGCTATAAGCAATTTAGAGATAAAATAAATACGTATTCTGAGTATGATTTACTTTACTCCGCCGGTTTCGTTCGAGTTGATTTGTTGACATCATTTTATGTGCACATTGTCCAAAATGCTATAGTTGAGAGCCACTCTAAAAGTATAGAGGGGAAAAGAAACACTTAACATTTCTACAGATGCAGGTCAATTCGGAACTCATATGCATTAAAATGGAGTGAGAAACAAGGCTTAATTTCTAGCAAAAAAAGTACCGGAGTCCAAATATTCTCTAGAGCTCATGTACATATTCAGTGGCGTACTGTAAGCCCCCGCGACCCCTGCAGTACGGGAGTCGGTAGTACATTCTATTAAACTAATGACAATTCAAAGATTTCTCCATATAATAACATATTTTCAATATTTCATCGAGCAATGAAATGAAATAATCTCGAGTTAGCGTGAAGAAATCTAAACAATACACTGTAGAAGACCCAAAATCTGTTGCTCTCAGAACTCTTCAGATCAGTTCGAGGTGAAACAAGAGAGCTCTATTTCCCCCGGTTGTTTTAAATAGTCGGTGGTTAGCGGCCAACTGGCCAGACCCAGTGGCTTAGTTATCGACCGCTGTAACATCTACGGGTTGTCGTTTAGTCAATCACAAGAACCCCTTGAGGCTCCTCCTTAACCCATTAAGCGCCAAAGCTCCCGTTACGGGAACATCTATTATATCTTTTTTTTCTTAAAATATTTTAACGCAATTTACGAAATACACATTTTATATGAACATTTACACTATAGGGTGTGTTAGATAGTGTAAATGTTCATATAAAATCTGTATTTCGTAAATTGCGTTAAAATATTTTAAGAAAAAACATATATAATAGATGTTCCCGTAACGGGAGCTTTGGCGCTTAATGGGTTAAGACTCCACCTCAAGTGATCACAAAACGGGATAGAGATTACCACCGACTACTTCTCGACAACCGGGGGAGAATAGAGCTCCTAATTAGTCTGTCCATTGAAATCCGTTTATGTGTGAAAACGGGGAAATTTTCGAGTTAATGTACTAGTTGGCTCCGGAGCGTAATATTCATGAGGACCACTGGATTTTGCCTAACATATAAAAATTCGCTCTGATAAAAGAAGTACAGTTCCGGTGAGCTCCTATGCAAATTAAGTCCTGGTAAGAAATCAAACGGAACAAAATTAGTTTTCAGAAGATAAATATTATACACACACCCACACATAAACAGGGTGGTCCTAAATTACATGTCAAAAATGTATAGGCAGATAGAGGGCAAGACGGTTCAGAATCACATATCAATGTGGAGTCAGAAATATCGTTTTCATTTACTTGTTAATAATCCCTTTGGAAGAAGTGTTAAAGAAACAGTGAACTTTCCGACCATCGTTTGTCAAAAACAAGCGCATTTTTTTTACAGAAAACACTTCACTAAAACTAATAGTTTACAAATTCCATTTCGTTTCATTGATGAGAATCTCGGAGAAAAGCTCATTGCTTAAAACTTCATTGAGAATTTAGACCAACCGTTCTTCCAACGTGATTATTAACAGGTACATGAAGACAGCATTTCCAATTCCACATTGCTATGTAATTCTGAACCTCTACCTGCCTTTACATTTTTGACATATAATTTAGGAGCACCCTGTATATGAAACTTAGTGAATCCTTTCATAATAAATTAAATAAATTTAAAAACCAAGATTAAGTCTATTTGTATTCGTCAAACATCTCCATTTACCATAAATACAAAAATTCTATTTTAAAAAGAATCTCTCTATTCTAAAAAAAAGTAAAGGCCGCTGTCGCCGCCGCTGTGAAAAGCTTGTCAGCGTATCTCCTCCTAAACCGTGGGAATTTGAGTTTCGACTAAGGTGCCCACAGATTCTAAAAATTCCGAGGAACCTGCTAAGCTGATTTAAATTTCGAAAATCGAATTATTTTAGAAGATATTAATAAAAAACTGAAAAAATAAACAGAATGGTTGCCAGATTTGGCATAAAATCATTCATTTCATTTGCAACAAAGCGTTTCCAAGTAAGTAAATGTAGTATCACGTGAAATTGTCAAACATGAAGTAGAAATACACCCATTTTACGCCAAAATAAAAACTATATGAAATAAGTAACTCAAAATATGTTACACAAAGTTGACAATTTTCAAATAGTAAGTTCGCTTAGACAACAGGAGTTTAGAATTAGCGATTATTCGTTTTTCCAAAACAGAGTAACTAATATCTTGAAAATGAAAAATAATTAAAATGCAGATTATTTTAAAGCCGGTTCGGTCCAGCTGGATTATTGAATACCAGTAGAAATATTTGGCGGCGTTAACTATGCTATTATAGCAGTTACACTACACTTTGGATATTTGCTAGCGCGACGAGATGGTATAATTCGTGGTGTTAAGTACGCCAATTTGCAAACGATTATGTAAATGAAAAAATGGATAACGGTTTTCCGGTAACCTTACATGAACAGTAATTATAGGTTGTGAGCATGTGTAAATCGCCAAATAATGAAAAATCGCCATTGGTGGCAAGCTATCCTATCTGTTCCGTAGCTTTTATTAACTTTACATGTACGCGAGTCGCCAAATAATGAAAAATCGCAATGGGTGGCAAATTCGAAGGGTGTCCAATAGGTTTTACATTATTAAAAATACAACTGAAACAGATGTTCTTTATTATGCTTTAGCTCCTAATTAATATAACTTTTGAATGGCAACATTGAAAATCATTGTGTTTCTGAAGAGTGCAAATAATTTTTCCAGCGATTATAAGCGGAGTCCGCACTCCAGGTGTAGTATAGCTCAGGACCCGTACAACACGGATTCCCATAACAAAATATCTTCCGTGTTATGAGGGGGAGGGGGTCTACTGTAGTGTGAAGTTTAAATTTTTATGTACCAATGAACATGCAAGAACCAAGCAATGCGTAGCTCAGTAACATTCTATCTGATCCAATCTTCGGGTTTTGTCTGTTGAAATTATGTCTTTTTTACGAATAAGCCTGATTAGGGGCCGAATGCCTCATACGAAAAGCGAGCGTAGCGAGTCTGGGGCCCTTGGCCCTTAGTAAATTAAGAAATTGTAGTTGCGGGGTTTCCAGTTGAAAGGCAGCAACGCACAAGTCTCCCGCCAGGAACTATTTTTGATGTCATATGGATTCTGTTTAATCAATGGACACGTGAAACTGTCATTCAAAGTGTAAGCCAATTAAAATTAATGTATCGCCATAGCCCTCTAGCGGTGAACTGCAGAAACAGCTCTATTTAACCTAAAACTGGAGGAAAAAGGGAGCGTTTTCTGGAACAACGATGCAGTGTAGAACGCGTTAAACGTTTTTTGAAACATTAGCAGCGAGTCGACGGGTCTCGGGTCTTCTGCGATGTCGCCTACTGTGCCTGTACACAGAAAAGGGAATAAAGAATTGGTGACTAAGACGGTATCACACAGGCCCGGCCTTAAGCAGTGGCAAGCGGGGCAACTGCTCCGGGCTCCGCACTTTTGGAGGCCCCGCGCCCGCAATTACAGTTTTCAGGAAAGTATAAGATTAAAAATATAACGTTCTTGTGTCATGTAATTTTCCCACTTTTTCCCCCTCCCGCCTATGGACGTGGTTTCGACTTTTTTCAACGACTTCTAAAGAGGCCTTAGGTCCAATTGGTCAAAGCACTTCGCCAATCGCCCGCGAGCCCGAGCGCGTGTGGTCGGCTCGAGTCCGCCCTGTGCTCATGGCTGTTATTCATCTTCTTAGTATTAGTAAATACTTTCACCTTGTTGTCCACTTTATCTGACGAGGATTTATATAAGCGGTTATTTGAAATGAAGCACACGAGTCCGAAAATAAGCATATCACAATCAAACAACTTGTAAAAAAGTAGTTGTACAGATTGTAATGAAACTTTTTTATGAGTAGTCTATAGAGTTTACTATTCCGATACGAGTGAGCCATTGCAACATAAATTTCCTTCCACTATATGAAACAAAATTGAGGGCAATCATAAAAATGTAAGGTATTTCTTATAGCTAAATTGAATTTAATAACTGGAAAATTAAAACTAACAAGTTTAATATAATTATGAATCTAACCAACTTTAAAACTAATAAAATGTGTAAAAAATTTAAATTATCTTAAAAGATAATGTAAGAAATGAAATTAAACAAAACTGTAAAATAATTTTAATTTCATTTGGGTATGGGTGTAAAGAAATACGGAAACCACTGCTATAAGTTCACCACAGTACCTATGTACATCAGACTAAAAGTGAGGCTAACTTACTTGCCGTCCATGAACTAGAAAATTATGAGTTTATTCCTAATGTTGCAATTTGGTACGGCGTTTTTTTTTTTTTTTTTTTTTTTTGCTTGCAATGCAGTCAGCAAATCTCTTCAAGCAGAGGGCATGGATCTGCAAGAAGCATCATATTCACTCTCCGGACTGATAAATTTTCTTAAGAAATTCCTTAAGGAAAGCTTCGTTTGCTCGAGAATTACAGCAAATGAGAGCGCGGAAACTCTTGAAGTCGATGCAAAGTTTCAAGAAAAACGCTCCAGAAGGAAGAGAAAACAATTGGAGTGTGGTGGTGAAGATGATGTCTGTACGAATGAAGACGTGTCTACAGAGGACATATGCAAAATTGATTACTTTTCTCTTATAATTGACACCATGTTGGCAAGGGTGGGTGAGAGATTTTTACAGTTTGAGACCTATTCCAGAATTTTCGGCTTCCTGTTCTGTCCAAAAAAGTTGAATGAACTAAATGACAATGAGTTAAAAGAAAAATGTCTGCAGCTTGAGCAGGAGTTAACTGTATCTGAAAACGAGTATGAATCCAAAGGTATATCAGCGGTTGTTAACAAGCTATTAACAAAAATAAAAGTGTTTCGAGAAATGATTTCAGACGACATTGGCAGCCCAGTGAAAGTACTTAACTATTTAAAATGGCATCAAGAACCCTTTTCCTAGTATTTAATCAAATTGTATACAGGAATTTGTTAACTGTTCCTATTACTGTTTCAAGTGCTGAAAAGAACTTTTCCCTTTTAAAATTAATAAAAACCTATCTAAGAACGACTATGGTCACAAGAAAGACCACCTTTCTTAGTAACACTTTCAATAGAATACGACACTATTGCACGTCTTCATTTAGACAAACTTATTGACGAGTTTGCTCAAAAGAAATGTAGGAAATTCAATTTTTTGTAAGTAAGAATTTGTATATCTTTCAATGCTACATATTTTTCATTTTTTAATTATTTGGCAATATATTAAACATTACACTTTTTTTTAAATGTGTATGTGCTTTTTTGGTATCATATTCAACAATGAATATAAGCTGCTTTTTCTTGGCTCAAACCGTAAGACCACAATAACAGTATTTTTAAAAATGAAAGTGGAAAAAAATTCTTGTCTTTGTTTTAACTTAACAAATATTTTACAACTTTTAACGTGCCAATATTTAACCTGTAAAAGCGTTATTTTTTTCCCCTTTATTTGTTGCAATTATTTTCTTTATTGTTTTCTTTTATTTGCAATTTTACTGGTACTTTGTGGATAGGCACGACTTGCGAGCAACTTCCGAGCTGGTGTCAGGCAGACTGTGTATCCAAACAGCTTAAGAGCCCCGTCCAAGATTTGCCCAGAACGTTTATTATTATTTGCCCCATAATAAATTGCTAATGCGTTTAATAAATTGTCCCCGCAACTGCTAGGGCCGGCCCTGGTCTCCCCCTTCTTATATTCGCCATACGACCACACCCCCGAGAATCATTACATACATAAATAGCCTCTGTATATGAAAATTAAAAGCTTAGTGAGAAAACAGTACCACAAATATCTTTTTAAATTATATACTTAAATGTTTTCAAGAGTGATACAGGAATGGAGAGGTTTTGTCTCTCTTTTTTTTAAAGGAATTATTAATGCATCTTCTATTTCTGTAGGTATTTTAAAGGGTACCTTGAAGAAGGAAAAATTAACTTCACTTTCTACAAGAAAAGGGCTGTAAGTATAAAATCAACTTTGCATTCAGAGATCTGTTACTTACAAAATCATTTTAAAAAATATTTGTTTAAGAGCAATTTTTTAAAAGGCGGGAAAATCAGACAGGCATGGATAAATGACATGTTTGATAAATGGTGAAAAATGAATATATGTTTGATAAATGGATCATGTGAAATTTTCAGGATATGTTTTTCATGTAAATTTATAGTCGACACACGTTTTTATATTTTTGAATTAAAAAAAAAAAATCCTACAGCTTTTTTTTTGGGGGGGGGGGGGTCTAAATTAAAATTCATGCATTACTTTAACAAAAAACATATTAATTTACATAAGGCAATACTTTTTGTGCCAAGAGTGAAACACTGGTAATTATTTTGTGTTCTGCTACTTCCAAACTGACTGTTAGAACATAGAAACTTATGCTTAACTCTTGGCACAAAGACAATAGGTCATTCAAAATTCTACAAAAAATACTTTTTTTATGAAACTTTGATCGTCAAAATCTTCTTGTGCTAAAGGTGAACCAGAAAGATGTATATTTTAGTGAATACATACTAATGAGAAATACTGAAAAGGAAGAAGATATGCATGGTTGACTTTTAATGTGTAAAAATATTTTACCTTGAAATCTCAGAAAAAATTGCGTGATTTTAGAGGTCATCCACTGCTTGCGCCAAGAGTGTCCAAGTATGATATTAGCTGAAAAAGACGCCTTAAGTGCAGCAGAATCAAAATCAATTCGCAGATCTTTGGTAGTTTCGCATGATGCAGCTCGATGCTTTGTTCTGAAACTAGACAGCACATGTCCATTTTCTCTCCCCCCCCCCAAAAAAAAAAAAAAAAAAAGAAAGGAAAGAAAAACATGCGTTTAATAAATTTACATGAAGAATATATCCTGAAAATTTCAACAAAATCAAACATGTCAACTATCCAAGCCTGCCTGACTTTTATAAATACGTATTCTTAAAATAATACACTCAAAGTTTCCATTAGATAAATTAAAGTCGTAAAAAATAATCCTCATTTTTTTTCATAATCGATGGTCTAGATTAGGGAGGGTTCAAGACAATGCGAGAAGAGACAGATATTTACAGTACGCTATGTGATGATGGCAGGCCTTTGTCTGATTACTCCATAGGGATTTCGTTAGATGAGACAAAGCTCTGCAGATGCTGTGCGACACGAGATCGCCTTATTTCTCGTCTCGCAACTATCCACAAATGATACTGCACATCACAAATTTAAATGGAAAGCAGCTTTCAACAGTGTCTTTGTAAATGGATGGCCTGTTTGTTTGTTTAGGCTTAGACGTAATCATGTGATTTTTGAGCATATTCTAAAACAAAATAACTACTCCAGGGGCTTGAAAATATTTAGAATGTTTCTTCACAAGCTGTGCTGTACGCGTACACTATAAGAAACAATAAAGGAATGTCAGTTTTCTTCCAGAAAAATTTTCAAATCTGCAATATTTTGCTAAATGTGTCGCACTTCAGTAAAATTTTACTATGTAATTCTATGCTTAAAATTTTTTTAGAATTTTTCGTAACTCTCATAGGCTTTTTTAAAATAAATTTATAGCGTTTGAAAAGACACTCGGAATTTTTTGAGTTTCCAAATGCAATTGGTTAATTCGAATTTGTCTTCTTGGGCTGCGTAGTAGGGTTTTTTTTTTTTTTTTTTTTTTCCTAAGTACAGCCTTAAGCAGCAAAATAAATGTACAGTGAAACCTGCTAAGTTGACCACCCAGTTGTTCCATGTTTTCGTGGTCAACTTATGAAAGGTACAATACTTACGTTTTGATTTTCGTACTTTATTATCTACGTACTTATACATTACGTAGTATATGTTGTATACTTCAAAATTATATATAAAATATGAAATAGAAATGGTACAGAATAGAAATAATATTGCTTATTAGGGTTAAACATTAATTATGCGTACATATTACTGTATTACGTAATAATAATTGCATATTATCATAGTACGTATAGTTATTATGTATCAAGCCTAACATTGGCGCAACAGCCCCTGTGTGGGGCCAAGGCCTGCGATGCCCAACCGCGCCTTCGTGACCATAGGCTCTGTTGTTCAGATGCATATGCCTCGACCAGGTGGTCAGCCTGACGCGAAGCCCCCAGTGTTTGACCCCAAGCAAGCTTGGTTCTCATTTTATCGACCCACTCAAGGGATGAAAGGCTGAGTCGATCGGCTTGCGATCCAGTTGGCAGCCCGGGATCAGTAACTATGTATACTACAAACAATAGTATGTTGAACAGGAACAGGTTATTCAGTGTGGATGGGAAGTAATAAATAATATATACAGTAGAACCCCGCTAATCCGAAATTCTGGTTAATTCGAACCGATTTTATTTTTGAAAATTACATTATACTTGAATAAATTAACGAAAAGATTGAAATTGTACTTACTTTTTCAGCATGCATATATTTGTACACGTTGAAGAGACTTTCGCCATAATTAAAGGATCATATTGAACTGGCAGGACAGGGGATGATTCCATTCTTGGAAAATTAGGGGTTGAACTATACGTCAGACAGCACGTGGGGGAAAAAAGAAAATAATTAGTGTCACGGAATGTTCATATTTCCCATTCTCCTCTCAATTTCTTCTCCGTATAAAGTGTAAGTAAGGCAGAATGAAAGTTATTTCGTAAGGGAGCACATCCATTATTCTTCTGAGAGGAGAGATATATGTACATATTCTCTTTCTATTGCTTTCAAATAAAAGAATTCAATAGTAATACTAAGTACATAACTAAGTTTTCTTTAGCACACATCTCTTTCTTTTCAATATTTATGGGAATTTCGGATAATCCGATTTTTTTTTAATCCGAACAAGCACCGGTCCCATTTAGTTCGAATTAACGGGGTTCTACTATATATATATATATATATATATATATATATATATAAGTTGTTAGAAGAAAGACATAAAGCAATTCTGGAAGTAGTCAACTTACAGAAGTTTTGAGTTATGCTTTGCGACAAATTCTTTTTAACTGCATAGTCAACTTATGAAGGGTTCACTGAATCTTAAAGGAATTAAGCCATACCGTTCTTGATCAATTAGATCAACTTAGACATGTGGCCAACTTACAAAGGTGGTGAACTTCACAGGTTTCTCTATAATCAACATCAAATAAGAATTTCGATTTCACGTTATTCATTCATTCTTGTTAGCTATTACTGAATTATACACCTTCAAAGATTCTCTTATTTAATAGCCTTAATATTCCCTACCAACATTTTTACTGGGTGTGCAAGGATTATTGGGACAAATTTTAATGGGAGGTAGGGCACATAATAAAGAACCAGAATCACATAGCAATGAGGGTGCAAAAACGTTTTTCTTTATCTATTAATAATCACATTGGGGATAGAGTCGAGGTGTTTGTCTAATTTCTTAACCAAGTTTCATATGCAATTCGCTTGTCTCCAAAAATTTCATCCATGAAACGAAATAGAAATTTTAAAATATTAATTTTAGTCACGTGTATTCTGTGAAAGATTCATTAGTTTTTGGCGGACAATGGTCGGAAAGTTTACTCTTATTTCGGCACTGGTTCCAAAGTAATTATTACAAGCTACATGAAGACGACGTTTCTTATCCCACATTGCTTTGTGATTCTGAATCCTTATTACGTGCCCTACCTCCCCTCAAAGTTTGTTCCAATAATCCCGAGACACCCTGTATTGCGACTACTCGGAATTGGTGATACATAACTCCATGTAGTATAATTTGCGTTACGTAATAGTAATTTTCTCGTTAATTTATAATCTAATGATAAATCAGGACATTTTATTCGTATTTTGTACAAAAAATAATTTATAATCTTTAAAATTTGTATTGCTATTATATTGTACTTTAATTTATTAGTTTTATTATTATTACTATTATTATTATTTTACAGATAACTACTGTACGAGATCCGACTGTTTCATTTGTAGAAGAAGTTTTGGCCCTAGATTAAAACTGTGCAACTCTTAACTGCAGTTTTATATTATTACTGTTATTATTTTAAGTGTATGTTGAAATTTTGTGATGGCAGAATAAAGACTTCTGATAATTCATATTGTTTTATAGTATTTCACAACATTCCCTTGTCAATGGAAGCAGGCACGTAGCCAGGAAAATTTTTCGGGGGGGGGGGATATGAACTTATATGTGTATAAATAGACAGAATTTCGTCACTAATCCAAAAATTTCGGGGGAGGGGATATATCCCGATATCCCTCCCTGGCTACGCCCCTGAGTGGAAGTACAGTGCTAGTTTATGTGTTTTCAACTAACTTATTACACAATATATCAGCATTCAATGGATAAAAAAATCTAATGTGTTATTAACTAGTTTCATTTCGTAAATCACTCTACTATTTTGAACTCATTCAAAATTTACTTTTATACTGTTTTATGTAAATTTATTATTATTATTATTCTTTTTTCCAATGCTAAATCTTTGCCTAAAGCAGCGTTTAAAAAAGACTAATTGAAGCTTTATTCTCAGAAATATATTTGCAATTTATTTAGAACCAAGAGATAGTAATTTGTTCGGGAATTAGTTAAAAATGCTTCTCTCGATGCGAATCATTATTCTATCGCCGCAGGGAGTCAATAAATGCGGAACTACCATTTTTCTTCTTCCAGCAACTTCTCTAACGCAAGTTCCCACGTTAGAGAGCACATTTACTACAAATCATTTACATGCTCTGACACAGAATACAGGTTATTAACTATTAAGTATTATGGCTGTTTATGAACATTTGAGTTAGAAAACATTGGATGAGTTAGTAACACACTGCTTTTGTTTTACAAAGGACTTGCTAGGTTTTGGTCGACTTGTACAAAAATTTGCGATTCCTAGTAGGGATACGGAGAAAAATTTTAAAGTAAATTTTCTTTATTTGAAATTACGTAAAATTAAATTAAAATTTGTTAATTCGATTTATCGGAAAACCGCAATTTTCATACGTTATACGAGGGTGGTTGAAAAAGTGAGGTAACAAGTTCTTTAACCAAAAACTTTATTCACGAAACCCCAGATATACAAGGACGAAGCAATGTATTTGGTACATATTATTTTTCATCATAGTCTCCATGGACATCAAAGTATTTGTACCATCGGTGTACTAATTTATTGAAACCGTCGTGAACGGCTTGGAAATACAGTTTTGCCAGGTGCTTCTTCAACGGCCCGAAGAGATGGAAATCACTAGCTGCAAGATCCGGGCTGTACGAAGGTTTGTTTCAATACATATTCCATCGGTAGTATTGTAGCCTTCCTCGTACAATCGAAGCTTTATGTGGCCGGGCGTTTTATCATGCAACAAGACGACACTTCTACTAGTAGATCAATTTCTGCTGGGGATATTTTCTTTAACTATACTATAAAAATCAGCAAAGAAAATTTTCATAACATTTCGCATATGTAATTTCATAACATTTCTTACATTTTGCTATTCAGTATCTGTGCATGTATCCGTCAACGCCTCTTACCTTTCCTATCTCAAATTTTAGAGCTTTTACCACTTTACTAACTCCATGTAGTGTCATTTGATTGCTGTGGTCATTTGTTGTACCTTGGCATGGAATTTCATTCGCTCGAGGGATTTGTGCTTTCGGGAGAGAACCACTTACCTTACTTTTTGAACCGCTTGTTAACATTGGTGATCTGGGGAGTATTCCAAGATAGAGACCTGCACGGGCCTGAAAATTGAGTCCCGGCCCGGCCCGGGCCCGTAACACATTTGAAACAAACATCACGGCCCGGCCCGGCCCGTACGGGCCCGTAATTGAGGAACAAAAATTCGAAAATTCCAGAAATTTTAAAAAATATAAAGACGAGCAAATAGATCGATAAATAAATATTTTTCAGGCATTTTATATTAAGTAAAGTTATTAATGTTAACTACTACATTAAATTAATACTAATATTAAAATAACCACCATTTATATGCATATATATTCTGAAAAGTGGAATATTTTTAATTAGATGTTAATTCATAAAGTAGAGATAAAGTGGAAATCTCTGGTCGACCTGGAATCGGAACATAGCTGTATCAGCAAGGTCTGGCGCTATCATAGGCGCCACTAATGGTATACAAAAGGAAAACAGACGGTTATGACATCTTTTTCTAAGTGCAACAAAATTTGAATACTTTCCCACATCAGTTTGCTGGTTGCAGGAAGGGTAGGAAAAAAAAAAAAAACTAGACACGAGTCTGGCCCGGCCCGATGACAACAGATTTATTATTCCCGTACCCGTACCCGACCCGCGAGACGGGCTTTCACGGGCCGGGCTGGCCCGTGCAGGTCTCTATTCCAAGAATATTGAAATCTGGCTTAATCCGCATAGATTATGATGCTCTTTTAGACTAAGAACTGTAGAAAATGACTTCAGTTTCATTTGATTGTTAAATTTAACAAATTAAGTGGAAACAATGAATTCCGTCACTACGGAATCTGTAGTGATGTTAAAAATAGAATATTAAAAAAAGGAAGAAAATCTGAAACACTTTCAGATTTTAAATACGCACCAAAGTGCTATATATTAAAAGCGTATCATGGTTTATGCGTCGTCCCTATTTTTCTTCCTTATTCCATTAACTTGGAGAGTGTATCATTATTCATGACTGTGCCGTATTTTTCTTCCTTGTTTCATAAAACCCATCTTTGGAATCGAAATCTATCTTAAAATCACCCATTTAAACTATTTTACAATCGTTGCCAAGTATATTACAACTATACTTCACCGTCTTAAATATTGTTTCGAATGTCCATCAGAAACCATGAGTGTGCCGTGTTTCTCTTTCTGGGTTGATTCCTACTTTAACGACCCGACTCTCGCCAAGGTGGCGATCGTTAAACATGTGGAGGTACTACGACGATTTTTTATATTTATGTGGCAATCGTAATTTAGAATTAAAATGGCGATTTAGCACAACAGTAAGTAAAGCATTCCGTTACATTTTTGTTTATTTTGGTTTGCCAATTAATGTAGTTTTAATAATTAAGTGTCTTCAAATTCCTTAACAGGTGCGTTTATCGCTAATTTGTTCACTTTAGTTTTCATCTTGTTCTTTTGGGAGCGTTGAAACTTGTCCATATGTCCTAGAGACGCACGACTGCAAAGCTCGCCAAAGTGCGGGAATTTTTAGGTTTCCGAGAGCGGGGGCGTTAAAATAGGAATCAACTCTTACTTGTACCGTAAAACACATCATTGGAATCGAAATCTATCTTAAAATCAACTACTGAAACTGTTTTACAATCTTCTGAAGGCATATTCCAACTATATCCCGTATCCATTTTAAATACTGCTTGGAATGGGTATCATAATCCATGAGTGTACCGTGTTTCCTTCCTTGTTCCATAAAACACTTCTTCGGAATAGAAATCTACATTGAAATCGCCTACCAAAACTGTTTAACAATTTTCGCCAGGCATAGTCAAACCATACTTCACCTTTATAAATACAATTTGGAAAGTGTATCATAATCTATGAGTGTACCGTATTTGTCTTCTCTATTCTATAAAACACTTCTTCGGAATTAAAATCTATATTAAAATCGCCTACTAAAACTATTTTACAATATTCGCCAGGCGTTTTCTAACTATACTCGAAATATATTTATAATAAATTGTCACGTTTTGGCACCAAATTTAGCGATCAATTATCAAAAATTGCAAACCTTGTGCTACTTTCAACAATTTATTAACGCCCCCCCCCTCTCCACATTATCTGGCAAACACATTTCAAAAGTGACTCGACGCGAAAATTGTACCAAAATCGTGTCTACACAAAAAGGAAGGTTGAAATTAATAGCACTCTGGTGCTAAAAATAATTATTCATTTTAAGTAGACAAAAAGTAAATGTATGGAGTATAATTTTCTTTGGCACAAACAAGAGTTATTTTCTGGCATTGGCAGATCGTAAAATGCAGTCACTCATGTGCTCTTGCTTTAATCTCCTTCATTAATCAGAGTCCTCTAGTGTGGGATATTTTAGATTGTGGGGGTCCCTCTAGTGTGGGATTTCTTTGACTATGAAGATAACCCATCATTAAAATTGTTGTTATTACTTATTCACTCTGACAACTGCATGCGGTGCCAGATCCCTCAGATAAGGAGGCGATAGACAGAGGGAGGCGTCTTCCATTTTTAGTGGGCTCCAGTGATGGGAAGTCCGACTTTAGCCCGGGGTCCGCTAATTTTGAACCAATTCCAGAGGAGGGACCAACCCCCTGAAATCGGCACCCCCAGCGGTAGAGTCAAACCTGGTACATTGGAGCCACTACGGATTTTACGAGCACCAGCTTGCATTAGCGTACACGGTCCCACAGCAGTCGAGCCGAGAGGAAGCCGACCTTCCCAAGCATTGGCCAAGCCGGATGCTAGTTCACTTGCCATGTTCTTATGGGAACGGAGTTTAGCGCCCAGACCCCTGAGTAACATCATTAATTGATACATGTATCGATCATAAAATGTTTGAGGAATGTGATGATTAACCACAAATATCTGATACAGCTGTATATTAGATGTCTATGTGGCTAACTAGAGTTAACATTTAATGCAATTTTTAATGTGTGATGTAAAAATCGCAATAAATGTTATCGATCTTCATTTTGACTAAAAGAAGAGAGATGCAATAGAGGGTTATGTCCATCGACTCAAAAACTCAAAATTTTCATACTTATGTCCCTTGACTAATTTTTTGCCAGAGCTTGTTAAAATAATTGAATTAATAATGCAATTTTAAGCGCGCGAAATAAATTTGCGATTCACTCGCGATTTAAAAACAATGAGCTGGGAATAACCCTATCCTTCAGGACAGATATTACATGCGTGAGCATGCGCTAAAAAATCTAGCATAGAATATCCAAACAAAATTTTACACTCGCTGTTGACGAATATAATTTAAAATGTACCTAACTTTTCCGCAATAGCTGTCTCATTTATCCGAAGAAATCAGTTTTACTAAAGCTTCTAAAAATCATTTGTGTACCTATGAAATACTGAAACAAGATATGAGTTTAAGAAAACATGAGCCTGCATGTCCAAATTGTAGCAATGTGGTTTATTATGGTAAATATTTAAGAACATTAGATGATCACATGTCTATACTATTCTGTTCACTGGCCCCAGTAGTAGCGATATTAGTCATAAGGAATGAATGGAATATTTTTCTTTAACATGACTTTTATAACATTAATTAAAAGCATTAAAAGTTGCTAATTCAAGTCATTTATTGCCAAGAATTGGCAAGATTTTGTCTGGGATCAGCTTACAGAATAGTTCCCTAATATTGACCGTTTGAGTATCTTAAATGCAAGGAATACTGGAACAGCTTTAGTATTTGGCACCCCTTGGAGATTTTTTGAATCTAATAGAATTCAGGGAATATAATTTTTCGTTCATCATACTGGTCCAAAAAACTAGTGCTCTGGTCAATTTCTACGCATCGAACTGCAAATATTAGCCTAATTATCATCGAAAAACAGTCAAAAATCGCAAAGGTGTTAGGATAATACCGAATACTAAAGTTGCGCAGGTATTTGTAGTCTCTTGATGACTTTAAAATATGCTATATTTCCTTTGCCATAATGGTCGCTATAAAAACATAATACTGCGGAAGGTTCTTTTGCTTCGAATTGTAAGAATTGGCTTAATTATCACCAACAAAAGTTTAAAAGTCAACAAGAGACGGCAAATACTACAGCTACGCTGCAATGAAATAACACACCGCAAAACTGCAATATATGCCGTTCTAGGTTTTCACGCCAATATTTGACAATAAGTGTAATTTGTTAGCTGCCCTGTTAGTTTACAGTGGGTTATGATCATCGTCCGTGTATTATTATGTCACCTTAAAAGGACAGCAAATTAGAGGTTAGGAAGATATTAGCACAATACAAGCCCCAGAAAAGGCCTTATACAGCTTATACTGCAGCTACTCCGAACTTTTAGGTATGCCCCGAAAATTGAAAAATTAACTGTTTAAAAAAAATGGAGAATCTCGCCAATTTTTCACGATATATTACAGTTTATAGTAACTTATGAAGATTACAACTTGAGTTTAAAAATGGTGAACCTTTTTAACATTATTTCAAAGAAACGTTGCACATCTATAATGCATCTATTCCAGAACATATCTCTTTTAGTTATCTCTACGTATCTTCACAAATCTGAAAGCAGGAACAAGTTCCTGATCTTACAGTGATGGAACATTTCGAAAAATACTTATTTTGGCGTGATTTTTGTAGTTGAGCCAATAAATTAAGGCTGTGGTTGCTGTTTCAGTATAGTCTACCTGGTTTTCACGCCAGTTTAGTTAGCTTATAAAAGATATTTCACCGTGGCCGTATTTGTTTACTCCGGTCTGATTTTCGGTAGTATTTTGTTACGGCAACTTAATATGACGGCAGATTTGGTCAAATTAGAGGAAGTGTATTAGTATTGTACAAGTGCCAGAGAAGGTCCTATACTCTAGCTGCGCCAGACTGTGTTCTACCAACAAACATATCTGTTTTAAATTTTTTTTAAGTGTAAATTTCAGTGGCATTCAAGTTTGGTAAAAACTGAGGGATAGCTTGGATATCTGGTAAATACCCAAGCTGAGCCCTGATATTCATTCTTACTAATTTTGAAAATTACCAAACTGGTATTTTTCTGTTTTCTAACTTGCAACGTAAATCATCGAGTACTTTTCCCACAAAACATTTCGCTGCCTAATAGTGCTAAAGTTTGCTCACTGGATAGTGATAGATTTTTTTAAGGGCCGGCACATGCCGGTCAGGTATTAACCACTACAACGGCCTGAGGTATTGGCCATTTTATTATGGGGGCACCCAGTGGGCAGCCAACGATCCCCCTATGTAGGAACCGACGAGTTAACTCCCAAGGCCAAGCAGGGAATCCAGCGTGTACCCAAGAATCCAGCGTGTACCCAAGGTGAGATAGAATTGTTCGTTAGCCCCTACACCACCTAAGCAGTGGTTAGTAACAGATTAAAATAGGGTCCATTAAGTCCCTACCATTTTTGGTCCTTTTTCATTCTCGCATGTTTTCTTGTCGCTAGGCGCAATTAATTAATAAATAAATATTGTTTGGTTTTTTTTAAAGATAAGGTGTCAAACTCGCTGCTCTTAGTCATTATGCTAAGTCGATGCGAACGGTGCGTAATATCATGTCACATTACGAGTCTTACACGTGCACCATAATTTTTATAATTAATCTATGTTTCTATGGAAATTGATTTTGAAGTTTTTTCTATAGTCCACATAAACTAAACATGCTTTATTTGGCCCTTGTTGACTTTTGACTTTTACACGATTGATTTAAAGCAGTTCTGATTACCATTATCTTTTTCATGTAGTAGTTTTAATTCTTTTTCCGGTATTGTCCAAAATTGTCTATTTTTTGTTTATTTTAATTATTGATTTAATTAACGCTAGCACAGTAGGGTTCAACTGAAAGTACCAGGATAAAGACGATGAACTTAATCGAAGCGTTGTTGGAACACACTTTGGAATCATTTTACGAAAACGGTACTGCTTCTCTTTGAGTTGAATAGGGTAAAATTTTACAATAATAAATACACTAGACCAGGGGTTCCCAACCTTTTTACTACTCAGACCCCCTTGAAAGTTTTTTTTTTCAATAGACCCCCCTAATTTTTTTAATACCTCAAAAACCACCATGCATGAAGTTGTTCTTTTTTTTTTTTCCCAATGGGCGGGCACTTGCTCATCAAGCATTCGCCACTACAAAGGTCCGAGTTACTGTCCATTTTATTATGGGAGCACCCAGTGGGCGGACAGCATTACCCCCTATGAAGGGACAGACAAGTTAACATCCATGCCCAAGCCGGGATTCGAGCCCGGACCCACGGCGTGATAGAATGGTTCTCTAGCCACTTCACCACCTGGGCGGCTGCATGAAGTTGTAGAATAGTTCAATAATAAAATAAAACTCTGCTGTTCGAGCCTCGTAAGCGGAAGACCCCCCCCCCACTGAACCCCCCTATTTTTTTAGTTTCATTATTGCCATATTAGAACGATATTAATTGAGTATGCCATTTCACCTCTCATCTTTCCTGTATTTCGCCTGGTAACCCTATGTTGAAATTTTTATGATTGCAACCTATTTATAGAAAAATATATGTGTAGAATATTCTACAGCTTACGAAATATTGTAAGAATAGATGAAAGCTGTTGTGAACTAACAGTATTTAAATATATATGTAAATATATGTCGCATTTTTATGTCCCTTTTTCGGGACACGTTTTTCGGACAATTTTCAATAAAGGGGGTGAGAGATAAAATGGCATAGTCATTAAAAGACTACATTTTATTAAACCACTTTGAGTGTTACAGAATTATATCTAATTGTAACATATACAGTGTGCTCGTTAAAGTCCGTTGTCACCCCAATAATTTCTGAATGGTAAGAGCTGTAGTCATAAAAGTCGGGTCTAACTATAATAACATTGCAATGTACTGCGGTAAAAAGAAAAATGTTTACAGCACCATCTGGTTGGCTAAATTTGGAGTTGGCTTTCTTATCTTGAAAATGGTTTGAGATACGGAAAAAAGTGAATTACAAAGTTGCTCAGCCCCCTTGTAGCACATTTAGTCCAAAAGACGTTTAAAATACGTTTTTTAACGTCAAAAAACGTGTTTCCAACGTAATTGGAACGTTTTTTGAACTAGTTGTGCTACTAGGGGCATCACCGATTTATCAATAAAAGACATCTTGGTCGTATTAATGTTAAAAATTGAAGCCATAAAATTGGAGGCATAAAAACGTTTTAGTGATATTTTGACAACGTATTGCAAGCCATATTGTACAACTTCCAGCAGGAATTGAAGACCATCCTCGGCTTTATATAAGTAAATGGCACCGCAGATGAAAATCTATTCTATTTATAAATAGTAAAATGGAAATTATTATTACCTTTAAATCATATTCCTTAAAAATAAAAAAATATTTAAAAAATAAAAATTTATTATCGACCCACAATAGACCCCCTAGAACACTATAGACCCTTTTAAAAGCTTCATAGACTCCCAAGGTGTCCACCTGGACCTTGTTGGGAATCACTGCTCTAGACTGATGTGCTGATGTGTCATTCTAAGTGTACAACTTAGCCTAAGCTTATCTAATGGTAATTTTAATTTTCTTTTTCGGATGAAAGCGGAGAAAGTTTTATGCATGAACAGATGGTGGCACAGAAACTGCCTAAGATGTGCCAAATGCAACAAGGTGGTGGAGGCTACGAGAGTTAGCTGTGTAAGTTGCCCTTTTCAGATTTCTGTCAAGTAGCAGTTAAAGAGAACTTCTCAGCACGGTTTCACGTAAAATTCGATGAAAAGCATTTCTAAAGATCTGGAAGCATTTAAATCTCATACACTCATCTCAATTTAAATTAAATAAAGCCTAACTCACTCAACCGGTGAATAATAATACGCAGTCGACGCTCGTTTTTACGACCCCGTAGAGACTACTCAAATTGTTCGTAAAATCTTTTAGTGGGGCCACTCGCTAGTTCGTGAAAAAGAAGTTAGTAGAAATGAGAGTCCTCTGTACGACGCTGAATTAGTAGCAATTGAAATATTTCCCTCCGTGAAACTGTTTTTAAATTTCTTTATGGCGTTTGTAAATGTACAAAAAAAGGCAACTGCACTGGAAAATATTTCATAATCAGTGCGTTTGGCAGGACGCTTTCTTATTCTCTTTTCTTCTCTTTTTCATTTTTGTGTTTTAAATTACCTATTTAGTATCAAATTTTTCATCGGCTTTTTCTAAAGGCTTCCTTTAGTTACACTGATCCGATTGTATTTCACAATAAAGATTAAATTGACGAAATCAAATAAGCCAGAAATCTATTGATGAGAAAAAGTCGATTATTTTACAAATACGGCTGTAAACGAATTCAGAAACAAACGGTAATTTTTATTGCTATAAACTTCCAAAGCCCTTGAAAATCGTTAATAAAAAAAATAGTCAACGCTTGTAATTTTATGGAAATTAACAAGAAAGTTTCTCTTTGTACACCTCAATCACATCGCTCTATAACGTGCCAGCTATCCATTCAAATCCCCGCGAAGTATCTGGATAACGGACAGGACCGATTTTCGGCGTAGGCACGCTAGACACATGCGTAGGGCGCAAAAATTGGAGGGCGTAAAAAGAGAAAAATTAAAATTATAGCGAATCTATCCTATCCTTACGACTGCCGTTTGCCAGTCCGAGACACGGTTGTCGATAGCCGGCAGATAATGGATGTGTCCTGTTGGGTTCTGGGATTACGACCATTTGTCATCGACCTTGGCGAGTTTTGCCAAAATTTCGCCAAATTTGGCGATAATCAGTCATTTGGTCTATGCCCAAATTATCGCCATTTGTCTTCGCCCTTGGCGAAATATCGCCAACTTTGGCGATAGTCAGTCATTGTTTGGTACATGTTCAAAACCTCGGAATTTGTCGTCGACCTTGGCGAGTTTTGCCGAAATATGACCAAATATGGTGCCAAAAATTACTTCGCATTTCTCGTAACTCAAAAATTTGGTCATATTTCGGCAAAAACGAGTGTTGAAATTGTGTATTTAGAACTATTGTAACATCTAACTGTGCATCTCTTTTTTTCTTTTCAATCCCTACTATTAGTTCATACTTTCATTATATATATTTATGTAATAATAAAATAAACTTTGCTAATTTAACCTAATTTAATTTAATGTTATTTGAAAAATCCTTCTTTAATCTTTTACTCTTACTGTAAAGTTTGTTTCTCGGCCACACAAATATTACGCTCAGAGACGTTTTTTGAAGTTCCATAAGTAGAAAATTGTTTATTCAGCAGTATTTTCGGTTTTCTGTGGTTTTCATTGTGCTTTTAGAACTCCTGGGTAAGCAGGTGTTTCTCATGTCTTGATTGACAATCTAGTTAACTAATTACGTTTGAGAGTAACGCCTTTGCGATCGTGCTGCACCCTGCCAGCAGATGTGGTAATTAAGGAGTATTTAAGCAAGAGCACGGAAATTTCGAGAGCTTCGTCTTAACCTCGCGCTTAGCTTTTTAGGAGTTTGGAACGTAAAGCTTTGCCTTAGCTTCGAGCCCTTAGACTGCGATGTAAGAAGATAGCCACGGAACGAATAAGGTCGCCGGCCCGACTCCTGCCCTCTGTCTGAACTTCGAAATAAACTATTTAACCTAGAACCCCAATGGATTTGCGTCAATTATTCCAACAAGGAATGGCGTAAGGTCCATTCTTTACATTTATATATCTTATTCAAATTTCCCGTCGTTAATAAAATACTTTTTATTCATCCATTCAAATTCAAATAGTTTTTTCAAATGTTAATTCATTAATTAAATGTAATTAATTAAATTTGATAAAAAGTTACAAAAATAAAATTTTTCTTTGTTGACCTAAGTAGGAATTGACTTAAAAATTTTTTTTTTCATGTATTACTTGTTTTATGTGCACACGCTTATTTAACTTAAAAATGTGTTTTTTCCTTTTTTCATTGTATATTTCAGAAAGAAGGAAAGCCTTATTGTCCACGGCCTTGCTACAACAATTTGTTTTTCACAAAAGGTAAATAACAGAACGAACTTTAAAGTTGTATGGATATGCTTTTCTATATGGTTATATTTCTAAGTAAAGAATTAAGTAACAATTGGAAAAAAAAAGATATTTAATTAAGAATGTAAAATGATTTTGCAAACTTCGTTTAAGGAAAGATAAACGATTTTGTAGATTTTACTTATTTTAAACAAATTGCCTTTATATCCCACAGATAATTAATATTTATTTATTTTAAATGCTATGTGACATAGGACTTTTACTTGTATTAAGTCTAAAGGGGTCATTCCTTTTTGCGATCTGATAAAAATCAAGTGCAAAAACAAGAAAAGTTGTACCAAGATTTATCTCATAATTCGGTTTCGCCGGCACACTGTTTGAGCAGCTATTTTTGTTTCTCTATTTTAATTCCTATTTTTCCCGCCTATTTTTTTCGTCTTCCATTTCTCTCTTTCCGGGATTTAAATTATTCTGAATCACGAGAGCAATAATTTTAAGCTCATAACTCACAGTCGATGACATGATTATTTCCATTCTGAAGTTATGGGATCTTTTGGCCTGGGGTACAGTCAGGATATCTTATTCAGACAATGTCAATGACTGAACTTGTCGCTCGTTTGTAAAATTTACTGAGCGCAGAAAAACCTTTTCTGCATTGTAGGAAAAATTGCACTGTGCGCAATTTAATAAATGATATTCAGTTTTTTTTAATGTATTAAAGAGTATAGTGTGTAGGCGATTTATTAATAAAATAATAATATAAGACATAAAATAAAAACACTTTGAATAGTAGAATAAATACTAAAATCCATCAAAAAAAAAAAATCAGTTAGTAGAATAAAATAAATAAATACATTGAATGAGTAAACACATAAATATGTAATTTATTTACTTTTCTAGTCAATGAATTGTTTATGAGTATGAGTAAAAAACGAAAGGAAAAAGTTTGGAAAACAAAAGGTTCAAACCCGTACGAAGTACGAACCGGGAGCGTTACCACTCACGCCACGCAATGCTCAAGCTGATATTTGTGTAACTTGCGTATACAAAGCGCTGTGGGAAATTTAAATCCGTTTTGTTTCGTATATATTTAAGTATTGTATCCTAGTATTTTTTTACACATAGTTACTACCACTTTTTGTCACATGGTATACTACCACTACGCCGATAATCACTGAAATTTATTTTCCCAAAGCCGTAGGTTCCCCTTTTAAATCAATCAAGCGGACAGCAATTGAATTTTGTCTATCAAAGCTTACTAAATATAAGCGTTGCGCAATATCTTTCATATTCCTGCACGTAGGAGGTGTTTAGTCGCACAGTAACGCGATCTATTCCTTTTAAAAATGCAATATTTGTATTTATGGGTCATTATTTCCTATGACACTGCCATTGTTCTGTTACAATAAAATTTGGCGTTTAATGTGCATGTCGCATCAGGAACGTATGTACCGTATAGAAATAAATGATATTTACTGGATATGCAGAAATGAGATACTGTGGACTTAATGACATACCCTGTATAACCTTTCCATAGATATATGTTTAAGTCGTACTGCTCCTTACTCAAATTTGTGAAGCTATTTAACTCTTTTCAAAAATGTACTTTTTAACTCTCTCAGCAGCGTAGACGTAAAATCACTAGCTTCCAGTTTTTACTGCAAAAAATTATTCATTTTTCTAGCTAAGAAACGCATTGCAAACATTATTTTTTATCTTTAAAAATAGAATTTAGAAAGAATTTTTTCTTAATTGCTATCAGCCAAACTTCTTATTTTTTTGTTTGCTTTAACACAGCAGCGTACGCATAATTTTCCGTGCAAGCACGTCTTTTGTTGGTTTTCTTAATCTTGAAAACAGGTTTAACTTGTTAAAACGCTTTTAAAATGTATTCTCATTTGGGAGAATTTTCAGCGTTGTGTTTTTGCAATGATGGTAGCTAATGACTTACTCGTTGGTTTAATGAGGGAAAGATAAATTTCATAACAAACTTCCTTTTACTTGCTCAACTGCCTAAATGCTATGGAATGAAAATGGCCTATTAGTTCTTTTTTCAACCGATCCTCGTAGGGTTAGTGAAAATTTAACTTCCGAGGAAGAACCATACTTAATTTTAAATGATAAAATTGTTAGCATAGTAAAGTTTAATCTGCGGTTACGAAATTTATCTCAAATATTCGAATACTTTTTTGGAAGGTTGTAGGCTTAGATTATCAAATTATATACACCTGGAAAAATAATAATCTAAATGTTACCGTTGGATTACATTCTGCAGCTCAAAGAAAAAACATTTTCTCAGAGGTTATTGGCAACTCAAATCGTTGAAGAAGTGCGGAGAGTTAGTTCATGCAGCAGACGAGAACTTTGTTTTAAGGAATAAACCACTACACAGAAAACAGGAATTTCGAATTTTTCTTTTTTAGAAAAAGTATTTCACACAAATAGTGGAATGAGCTTGCACTCCTGTTGACGAGCTCTCTACCATACGCATAGGGACTGCATTTAACTGATCAGATAATATCCTAGTTCAGACTGTTATTTTACAAAAATAAAGCACGTTTTTGAGAACGCATCCTTGAACACTTTAGTAAACAAATATATAAGTATCGAAGACACATAAAAATATTCAATTAATACACGCTTCCAAATTATTAAATAAATACACGATTTGTGAAACTGTCTTAAACACTGACTCGCCTAGCAAGACTGACTGAAGCACATTTAGCAAAATAAGAATTTTATTTCGATGTTTCAAAATAAGACTACCTTATGTTATATCTAACGTGACCATTTATTTTTTTCGTCAAAAAGGGACATCCACTCCTTTTTTGGCAATAGTGTATTTATTTTCTTCTTCAAAACGGGACATCTACTGTTTTGAAGGTATATTACCTTCAGGAGGGAGACTGAAGGTAACTGGTGGAGGGAGACTGAATGGACAGGTCTGGGTATCTTTGAGTTGTTAAGAAAACGAGCAAAAAAAGCTTGTGTTAATGTTAATATCAAAATAAAATGAAAAACAAAACTTTTCTAAAACACACATATAGTATAAAAAATAGTGCAAGACGTACGTTTCGGATGGTACAAGGGGAAGGCCCTTCTTCGACTTCAAAAACACCATCCGACACAAGTCAGGAAGGTCGGAAAGTGAGAAATGTAAACAAAAGGACACACAGAAAAAAGGAAGTTGTTATTCGGAAGGAAACTAATTCTTAGAAAACCAGAGTAAAAAGGGAAAATAAAGTGGAGATCGGGAGGAATAAGCAAAAGTGGGACATGGCTTTAAAAAAACAAATAAAAATTAAATAAATAGAAATAGTTAACAAAAAAAAGAACATTAAAAGAACAAACGCAAAAACAATACATTCCCCGGCGTTTTCTTTGCTTCTCGAAAGGGGAGTGAGTGAGGTCAGGTGGGTTTTTTTCTTTTCTTTTTTTTTTTTTTTTTTTTTTTTTTTTTTACAGACACTGCCGTTGGATGATTTTAAATTTTTTAGCGGCCTTAATTGAAATCGTTACCGTGAGTTTCTCTAAAAACGGGACATTGCAGGGGACATTTTCTAGAAGCGGGACATTACGGTGTCCCGAAGTTGGGCTCGGGGACAACTGGACAAGCCACCTAAAATCGGGACTGTCCCGTTCAAAACGGGACGTATGGTCACCTTAGTTATATCATACAATTATTTAAGAAGAGGTATCCTAAAAATATTCTAGCCTTTAACGAATTATTTTTTAAAATGCTCATGAACTACTTGTTTGTAATAAAATTAACAATCATAATAATAATACCACCTCAAACATTTTTGTCTTTCTCTCCTCTCATAAACATACATCCTTCTACGGACTGGCAACTCTGGTTGTGTATGTGTTCCTGCTGTGTTTCTCTTTACATCAAATACAACTTGTAACATTACCAACTTCTCTTTGCAGGTTACAACAGAGTACATTACGAGTAAAATCCAGCAAAGATGTGAAACATGAATTGCAGAAAATTTTTCTGAAATTTCTATTTTATAGCCCCTCTTCTCAATGTAGCAATAATAAATATATCGTAAAAAATTAACTGTTGTGTATAGTTTTTGTTCTGTTTTATTTTTACGACATTTGTTCTTTACTCCTATGCTTATTCTGTATTAGCTAAGCAGTCGTTTTTTGCTGATACCTTATCTTATACAGAAACCCTGAAGAAAAAGTTGGAAATTTAAATAACATTTAAATCATACCCTGAATACTTATTGCATAAAAATACGAAAAAAAAATTCTTTCCGTTCCTCTGATTAGGAGTTTCACTTGTACGTGCTTTAATTTCGTAAAACAGATTGCACACTTTGACTGTGAATTTTCTGTATTTATCCGTAAACCGTAATTCAGGGATGGATTACAGTTGATACGGAGTATTAATTAATTTTGGCGGTAAAAAAAAGAAAAGCAACCCCCTAAGGGAATCGCCGTTTGGGAAACGTTTTTTGTTACAATTTCAAAAGTCTCCAGGGGAATTTGAATCGAAAACCACTGACCTACGTCACGCAACCTCTTACAATTAGATTACGCAACCATCAAAGGACGCGAGAAAAAGAGAGAGAAAAAAAAAGAAAGATAATAAAAAAGGGAAGGAAAAGATCTTTCCTTTCAAACGATCGATTTCCCCCATCAGCAGAGGAGGCCCTAGCCGAGGCCGGAAAATTTCTCGCTCGCGCCACTGACGCGCTCGGAACAACAGAGAAAAGACAGCTGACGGCCTGCTATCACCTTCAGCTGAGGGAGGTGGCAATCGGGCTCAAGATAACCAGCAACGAAATCCAGTTCCAAAGGTTGCGTGATATTACAATGCACACAGCAATATGAAATAGTTGGTAGAAGGTGGTGTGTTTGTGTCGAGACTCCTTCGAACTAATCCAGCGAACGACGGTTCTGTATGTACTAGGGTGAAATGGCGTCTGTGAGTTTGATTGTACTGGTGGCTTCCCTGTTGGGCTGTACGACGGTGAGTAGAGTGTGCTTTCTCTCAGATTCTATAAGCATGTGATTGAGAAGAGGCATGCCGAATCAGTCTTTTAAGGTTCATTTATTTTGAAGCACGCGACAGCGGAGTTTGTGCTACTCCAGTACATAATGTAAAACGATTTGACTGTATTAATAAGCTGGAGTAGACTTAGACAGTGTCGTATTATTGACCATAAAATGATTACTTTTTAAAATAGCAGGTGTGTCGGAAACGCAGATCGGTTCAGTAGGCGTGTATTAAATTTAGTGTATTTTATAACAGCAATTTAAAAAATTATTATTATATGTTATGAAGATCTTTTTAAAAAGCATGATGAACATTACGGTTAATTTAATAAATTATGAAAAATTGAACACAAAAGTATTATGTATTTGAGTACACGTTTCTTTGGATGAACGCCGAAAAAGAAAATTGTGTTTTTCTAGAACACGATAATTGAGAATAATTTTTAAAAAAAAATCTTGATATCACAATTTTCGCTACTTTGGAGTTTTAAACTACTTAAATATTAGGTATTTAATCCTTTTCCTTTTATGTGTATTAATCTGCGGGTAAAAACATGAACTTGTATACAAAAATGCTGTATTTACAAAATAACGTAGGATCATTTGTTGTAAGCTGTGAAGTTTTAAGTTATTAATTTTAAATATATAGGTAGGTTTCGTCCAATCGACATCTTTTTTTTTTTTTTTTAGTGAATAATTATTATGACTGCGCATTTATCCTATTGTTATCTCTTACAAATGGTTAAGTCATGGAAATACAATTAAGTTGTGTTATGTTGTATTATTTAAAGTATCAAATAAACACATAGCATGTTTTTTTAAAAATACCACCGTGGTGTATTTTGTTTTCTTTTCCACATTATCCGATAGTTAAAAATGAAATTCGAATATCTTGAGAATTTTTCCAAAATAATAGAAGTAATTTTTGGCTTTTTCAGCAATTACTCGCTTTTTCTTTTTACAAAACTTATCGTATTTTGTAATTGAAAAGGGAAATACACTTATAAAATGCACCTAATTATATATATTTCTTTTTTTAATTATAAAAGAAAATTAAAAATGCAGATGATTTTAAAATTATAAAACGCATGTTTCTTCATCATTAGTACCACAGTGATATCTTCAAACTTACTACTTCATGCCCTGCATTAAAAAATTTTCATTATTATTTGTCTTGCTCAAAAGGGTTTTTAAAAATATATACATTTGAACATTTTGAGTGGATCTAAAGCCAGGCTGCTAACATTAAAATACTATTTGTTTATGTGCATATTGAAGTAAAACCCTATTATATTAAAAATAAAACGATAAACCGATTTTAAATGCTGTTTTAATATAATTGAAGGAGTACTTTTAACTCTTTCAGACCTGGCGTTCGCAATACAGGACACAAAGTTCGGAAAGATATTTTACATACTGTTATACCTATAATTTTAAGCTGAAAACAGTTGATACAGTTTTACGATGTTTAATAATGAGGATTTTTTGTTACAAATTTAATCTTTATTATTATATTAACAAAATCTATTCAAGAGAATTTATTTAATAACGTCTGAAAGGGTTTATAATCTAACTTTAAAAATCTATAAACGTACCTAAAATTTTATAAATGTACTGAGAAAAGTTGAGTTAGATATTTTGGCTACTATATAGTGAAATTTTGGTGGGAAAACAATTAAAGAGAATCAAATGTCAACTTTTATAAAGTGAAATAAATGAATGAAACTCATTTAAATACAGTGAAATTACAATGACGGACTTATATTGTCACTTTTAAGATGATATAAGTCCATTAATAGGGGGGAAATCAAGCCAAAAATAGGTGATAGTAAAAACAAAATAATTAAATGGATTTGTTCGAAGCATACCCAAGAAAAATTTTCTCACAAAGTACCTTAAGTTCATCTTCCATTCCTTTGATGTCGCACTTGACTATCAGATATTCGTCCAAAAAAGAGCCTTGTTTATCTAATTATTTATGTTGCTTGACAATTTATAGTTACATTATTGGCAATTTTATTTACATAACATCCTTTGAAATTTGTTTTGCCGGCCTATCAGCATTTGTAATTTACATTCAAGTGATGTAAGAGACCATTCACTGAGAACAGATCTTAAAAATGATAAGATTTTATTTTCCACAAAAGAATAAAATTTAATTTAAAATGTCATGAATAACCTAGGTAATGAATGTAATAAAATTTATAAAATACATACAAAAGGGAATTAAGAATAACAGAACGCACAAAAGCAGGCTTTTAAAATAATAATATTGATTGGATAAATAGAATTAAATTTTAATGTTTTCAAGAATATCTCTATTTTAAGAATTATCTAAGGAGCGTAGTAATAATAATAATAGGATCTTAATTTAAATTTCTTTACGCAATAAATTTCAAAATGAATGTGGTCATTGTAGTTGCTATAAAAAAGTACCAAAAATAATATAGCCCTTTAGCGTTTCAGAAAAATTTCTTTGCCTAATACTTTCGTCGTGGAGTTTTTGTTTCGGTTTGCATTGAATATGATTACGAGTCCATGAAGGAAATCACCTTGAGAAGAAAAACAAGTTATAGAAAGTTGTTAGGAAGCGGACCACTAGTCTTTAAGGTTAAAAGCATTCTGAACAGAAGCGATTTTCCTCCTCCTCTTCTGTAAGCAGTAGAGTACTTACCAATGATTATTAAAATTCATCTGAATTTATGTTAGCATGATGTCATTTTTCGGAAATATTTACCTGACGTGCGTTAAAACATCGGCAGACTGCTTTTGTACTCATGCATCCTAAAGTTACACATTCCAGTCAGTTCAATGAAAATCGTCTGCTCATAAATTGAAACCATTGGTTGCATTTGTAAATTACATCTGAAATTTTTTGTAATCACTTTGGAAAGTACGATGCCGGCAAAAAAAAATATTAACATTTTAATTTATCTATAATATGTTGGCAGTTAAGTTGTGCGCCAAAAAACATATTGGTTGTTTTCATGGAAATGCGGATGTATATAATGATCATGCGACTAGTTTGGAGTGCTGGAAGGTTTTTAGGACTATACAGTGTGGTCAGGGGTCAAAGAATATCTGAAAAACTTCGAATAATCGGGAAATTTTACTTTAACAGAAAAAGTCAGAAAAAAATTGAAAATTTTAGCTGAAAGCTTGGAAAATTGAAATGTAACCTTGAAAATTGTATGAAGTCTGCATCTATAAATTAATGATACATTTGCTGTATGTCTGGAAAAAAATGAAAATGCCTTAATACAGGTGCGCAACAGTGACGCATACGGTAATTTTTGGGAGTGCCTTCTTTTAGAAAAAAGGAAAGACATGAAAAAAAACTTACTTATCCTACAAAATGTACAATAAAGCAAAATGTTGCCCTGAAGTAATATTTTCTTTTCCTTTATTTAGCAGGTTCTCTCAAAAAAAAAAAAAAAAAAAATTGTATTCGCCACTCTTGTGCACATATATCAAGTCCCATTTAGAGCATCCCAGATGCATAGCAAATGAAAACTATGCCAGATATAAGACAAAACTGGAGCTTTTCGGCTTAGCTGAGAAGCCATTAAAAAAAAAAAAAAAATTGCAAATATATCTCACCTCCACAGACAACCGCATAATCTCGCGTTCTGAAACCTTATAATCACGCCATTAATACACTAAGTTTTTCTTTCTTTAGTTGCGGGGATTCTTATTCTGGATTGCGATTCTTATTCTGGGATGAATGGATGGCTGGATTTCGTTTTGTGTCTTTACGCCTAAGAAAACGGCTATTCGCTACGTCTAGGTGTATAGTTTTTATGGGATTGAGAAAAAAAAAAACCTTATAGTTGTAGAGCTTTGTAAATAACTCACACACACACACACACATATATGGCAACACCATTTTTCACTTTTTACAATTCTTAGCATTGGCAACACATATCAATTGTTCAAATGAAATTTCCATGTGCTCTGCTCAAGGTCTGGTATGTAAAATTATAATTCCTATTTCTAATTTTTGTTATCTTTTTGATTTCTTCTTTCCTTTATATAGTAGGGTAATGCCCAGATGTGTGGAGTTAATATCTCTTCTGATATGCCACACAACCGAAACCCTACTATTTGGTTTGCTGTAAATTATAATCCACTGTTTGTGGCCCCTGACGATGGTGACAGTGGTTATAATTTCCGTTCCATTATATTAGCACAATAATTCTTGCACTTTATTTGGCTTCAAAATCTGGTTTCTAATTCTTGCTAATAGCTGTTATTTTTATGCGAGATATGTCTTATTTGTAGTATGTTTTGTGTTTTACTTGTTATATATATATATATATATACAGGGTGGCCATAATTAAACTGCAAGTGTTCAAGGGGTGCTGGAGAGAAAACTACCGAGAATATTCCAGTGAAATTTGGTATCTACACGTTGCAGAACATGCGCAAGTCAAATGTGCAAAAAATAAAATCATTTTCACCCGATAGATGGCATATTTCAAAGCTCACCGGTGGCATATACAACTTCCAAACCCGATAGACACAGCATAGTGACATTCTAAGAGGCATATAAACAATACTATAAAACATCATTTACAGTTTATCAAAATTCCATACAATTCGCTTCAGTAATTAAATTTTTACAGTAACATGTAATCAAAAATTAACGTAAATTAAGATCACAAATTAAACAACTCATAAGACGCTTTGGTAAACAATTAAACTATTATTTATTGTCATTGACACTCATTGGACCTCTTCTTAATCGTTTCATACGCCGGTATTCTTTCAGAGTAGCTGAATAATGGCTACCATTCTGATAGAATATCTTCACTAACAATGCACGTTCCTGCTTATTCAGAGTCATGGTTGACCATTACTCAATGGGGTCTTGTTTTTACACTGTTCGATGGGCTTAAAATTTGCATATATGACGTCCATAAGCATTGAAACACGATATAGCGCCATCTATCGGGTGAAAAATGACGATTTTTTTAATAGCGTATTTGACTTGCGCACGTTCTGGAACGTGTAGATACCAAGTTTCGCTGGAATATTCCTGATAGTTTTCTCTCCAGCACCCCTTGAACACTTGCACACTGTATGTATATATATATATATATATATATATATACATATACAGAGAGAGAGGGGGGGGGGAGAAGGAAGGAGCAGAGAATGAACGTTTCGGGACTGTACAAAAGGTCCACCCTCCTTCAGATGTAAAAACTTCCTACTTCCACACAGGCTGGAGAGTGAACTAGCTGAAAAAGGGTGGACCTTTCCGCCTTCCGAAACCTTCGAATTATGCTATTTTCTTTAATACATGTGTGTTATTTACAAAGTTTTTTATAATTTTAAGTTTTAAAAACCACATTTTAAAAAAATGTTTTTGTTAACTTATACTGTTGTTGACTATCCATGTCAGTGTATATCTCTACAAATTCCTGGAAATTCAGAAAATTTCCAGTTTGTTTATATCATAATACAAATAACGCGGCTGTTCGAGCCTCGTCAGGGGAGACCCTCCCCCGAACCCCCCCTAATGTTTTAGTTTCATTATTGCCATATTAAAACAATATTAATTGGCTATATCATTTTATCTCTCATCTTTCGTGTGTTTCGCCTGATAACCCTATGTTGAAATTTTTATGATTGTAACCTATTTATAGAAAAATACATGTGATGCATATTCTACAGCTTTCGCATTTTTATGTAGCATTTTTGGGGCAATTTTCAAGAAAGGGGGTGAGAGATAAAATGGCATAGTCATTAATAACTGCTTTTACACTAACAAAATAAAGGGTAACATTCATAAGAAGGCTTCTAAATTTAATAAGATTTATAAGTAAAATGATGCAAACTCTTTAAATAAGAAAATACTTGAAAAAAATAACATTTTGTGAAACTTGGGCAAAATTACAAATTCAAAGTTATCAATTTCTGTACTCTGGTATTGATCTGAACAAATGCATTTTATTATGAAAAGTTAATTACCCATGTTATTATCACTATTTTCTTCTATTAGTATGATCTTTTAAACACAAAATCTTGTTTAAAACGAACGTAAATATACAGGTAATTTTCAAACTGAATTTTTTATTTAATTTTTTGCTGCGAAAACGCAACATCTGTTCAAAACGGGTTAACTTGTTCTCTCAGATATTTTGCAAAGACTCAGGGAAACGATAAAATACTTGTATACCCATTAGTTGGTAAGACTATGGGAGCCAACAGGTTACGCAATCGTTAAGTGCAAAGGATATCGTGTTTGAAAGGGTTTTGTAATAGACGCATTCATCATGATTTATGTTTATTGTTTAAAAAAAATAGAGATTGAAAATAATTTATTTATTATGCATATCCATAAAAAATATTAAAATTAGAAAGGAAAAAAAAAGAGAAGTGATGACATCTATATAAATAAAATTAGACTTTTGACTGTACATTATTTGGAATTCAAAAATTTTGCGATTACTATCCGTTTCAAGCACATGAGAACCCAGTATGACCGTACAAATTAATTTATCCGTTGGTCATTCTGTCTGTGATGCTTTTTAGTTCGCCCATCACGTGAAAATGACTGAAGCGAATGAAATGAAATTAGGTGATACGATAAATGGTCTCTCAACTATGCTACAAGACACACACCGTTAATAGAAGTAATTCAACATTTCCCCATACAATCGAGCAAAATCAGCTGCAACCTTTCAATGGAGAATCGTTGAATCACGATTTGGTTCCTTGATCAATTAAAACACCAAAATCATGGTTCAACGTTTCTCCATAGAAAGGTTTCAGCTGATTTATACCATTTTAGAGTGAAATGTTAACTACTATTATTAACGGTGTAGGATCTGGATGAACACTGTATTCTGTCATCTTATTGTCGCCGGGTCAGGTTGGAAAAAAATGAGTAGGTATTTCTTTTTTATCAAAAATATAAATAGTTTCCTTTTGCATGATTTTTTTTTTTTTTACCCTGTATTTTCAGACATAATTTTGTTTCCAAATGCAATGAATAAACTTTTGAAGGTATATAAATTTTGAGAACTAATGTCTAAAAATATAGAACTAAAAAATAATTGTCATTTAAAACAATTTATTTGTATTTTGATTTTTTTTAAAAAGGAAAAAAACAACAACCCATTTTACCTCCAATACTCATTTTACCTCCAACATGCCTTACTTTTAATATTACTATATCGATCCTAAATTTATTAATTAACTCTTTTTCTTAACCTTTGGAGAATAGGCTCTGTAATTTGGAAGTCCAGTCGTCGCCCTAAATAGCCCTAATCTCTTCGTGAGAAATTGAAACAGGTGTGATAAAAATGACGGAACATTTAAAACATTAATCCTGGCTAATCAAATGGAGATATTAAACTTCAGCACAGCTGGATAACAGGAAACAAGCCATATGCGTTTTCATACTTATTTTAGCTTATTTTCTTTTATATGGAAGCGGTACAGTGATTAGCATATCAGTTTCAAAATTAGAGTTTTTAAAAGATCATTTTTGATAGAATTTTTGATTTATTCAGGAAATGATAAGAAAATGCAAGGTAGAATTTTTTTCTTGAGTATGAAAAAGTGTGACCTTTCCAGCTTTATATAGGCTCATGATTTTTAACTTTTGACGGTTATTTCAAACGTGCTTCCTTTCTGCATACATATAATATATACATATATCCTTATAAGTAAAAAACAAAAACTAAAAATTAAGTAAGAATACAATTTTTAAAAGTAGAAACTTTTTTATTGTGGAATCCTTAAAGGCATAAAATAAAAAAAAATAATTCTTGCAGAGATATGCTATAAATGAATAAAAGTTTCAAAACTAAGAAACTTTTGCAAGAGATGGAAATTTTTAATGTTCAAAATAGTTTTAAAAGCATTCGAGACCTTTGCAATACAGATATTACTGACAAAATGCAGTGTTTTCACTGAGAGAGATTTTTCTAAAAATAGGTGAGAATTTCTCACTATGGATGTGAGTTGGGTAAATACCCAGTGGGTAAGGTATATATAAATGGGTACTTATTCTTGCATCGAGTAAACATCCAAAATCAGAGTATTTATGAATTTTAGTTAATTTTTATAGCATGTAACTGGTCCTCCAAGTCTGTAAGTCGGGCCCAGTTACATGGAATAAAAAGGAAACTTCGAGAATTTTTCGCAGAAAGAAACCGATTTGTAATGTGCGCGAATTTCTCGCAGTAATAATTATTTAATGCGAGAAAGAGAAAAAGAAATGCGAGATTCTCTGTAATGAAAACACTGAAATGAATGCCTACAAGCAAATGCATCTCAAGTGGAATTTTGGTCATAGAATGCTTTTTAAAATATCTTGAACATTTAAGCATTTTCATCTCTCGAAAAAATGAAATATCTTTATTTTTCTCAAAATTTTTCTTAGTTTTGAAACTTTCATTCATCCATAGAATATCTTTGCAAGGATAAATTTTTATTTTATGCCTTTTAGGGCTCCACAATAAAAAATTTATACTTATTTTTTTTTTAAACTTAACTTTTACTTTTTGCTTTTTAGTTGCAAATAAAACGTAAGTTTTAGTTGTAACTAAAAAAGAAGTTATTGATGAAAATTTCTTACAATTATCGTAAAACTTTACACCATGGAAACCTTCTTCCTCCGCCGGGAGTTAAACACCGGTCTCCGGGGCAAGAGTGAGGTATCCTAACCACTAGATCAAATGAGGTTCAACAGCGTATATTTCTGTCTTGTATAAGTGAACGCGCCTTGTTTAATAGTGACACGATGACGGAAAAACAAAATACGTTTTCATTAAAAAGCTTCCAAAAAGGAAAATTGTGCGTTTGTCTGAATCGCATACAAATCCGCGCCGTTTGATCAATCTGCTAGAAATCTTGCACAAGAACGTAAAAGAAAAAATACTGGGCAAACTGCGATCCACTTTAAAAATCTGAAAAATCACCCGTTCCCCAATTTTTGAGATTTTTCGTTATTTTCAGCACCTTTGAATATCGAGAGTAAATAATGTAAATCATTTGAGCGACACAAACGTCATTTTGATGTCACTAGGCTTTGAAGGACAAATTGTGATTCTAGTTCGTTGAAAATAGCTTCTCGAGATAATCCAGTTTAACTTATTTTTTCACAAATAAAATGATTTCCTCAGCATGGATCATTAATATAAGACGGGTTGTTCCCAGAAAAACAAAATTTTTCGAATACGAAAACTTTTTCCAAACACATCGTCCTTCTACAGATTTGCAGAACACGTTCAATTCCATTGTCAAAAATACGTTGAAAAATCGTGGACGATACGATAATACGATACGTGGACAGAGACGATAAGGAAATGCACCGTACGTATATAATATGTTCCACACAGTCGATTTTGAGTAGGAACAAGCCTTGCTAATATCCTGGACACTACTTTCAGGATGACCCAAGGCATATCCTAGAACATCCTCAGCGGGTATTCCTCAAGCTTGAAGGTGTGGCACGAGACAAGGGAATACGTCTATGACAACTCCCAGTTCTATACAAGCGTTGAACAGCACGGGCAATTGTACAATAAGATAGATGTCTTCGACTGGGAAATTTAATGGCATAAAGTCTTGCCGCCTCTCTCTTATTTCGATTACACTGCCCATACAACAGTACCATTTCGCAGTATTCTTCATTTGTATACATCTCGTTCACCTGTACTAGAATTCATAATATTAGAATACGACTGTATGCAATTGCAAGCGACTACACAACAGATTTTTAACGTTTGCCATGATCAGTACCGCAACAAATCAGTCTGAAGCCGCAGGCAAATAAGTCTAAGTTTTTGGAACTGCTTTTGAAAAGTTTTCTTCGTCCAAAATATTTTATTTTATCTATGTTTTACACGTACACAGAATAAATTTTGTTTCTTAAGTACTCAGTTATTGTAATATTAACGTAATGTGTGTACTTTTAAATTTAAAAACGATTTACATAAGAGTGACGTGCAAGAGCGAATGTTTCCTGGCAGAGTTCCAATTAATTTCACTTTGGAGACGGTCCCTTACTAGCATCTTGAAATTGGCCGAAAAAATGGATGAAATGTATGATTCTCAAAGTTCCATAACTTGGTCAGTTTTTATCGTAATAAAATGAAACTTTTTGTGTTTACTTTGTTTTTGTGTACTGCATCTTTTCCTAAATATAAGTGATAGGACCTGGGGACCGTATAAAAATTTAATTTTTGTAATTTTTTTCTAAATGGGTTTTTTGGTTCGAAAAGCACGTAAAAACATTCTTTACCTTTTTTAAAACATTTTTCAAATTGGAAGTGCATATCTAAACCGAATGGTTCGGGAATTAGCTATTGGGTCACATTAAGGCTGGACACCCTGTATATACTAGCTGCGTACCCGTTCTCCGCACGGTAGGGAACGAAACTTTTTCTTACATGTATAGTTCGAATTGATTCCAATGATTTGGGATCTAAAAATAAGCAAAATGATTTGACTCTTGGCGTAAAGTTACTCATTAGTTATTTGTAAAGTTAGTATAAGTACTGACCTGAGACCATTGTTAATATTATAACGCAAAAAACTATGTCGGTGTCATTCGCAATTAAAGAAAAGCGTGACGGTTCGCAGTGAAAATTCCTAATATTCAAAATGTCTCATTTCTGCATCATACTCTTTTTTAGATTTAAGTTATGCCATTAATACCTTAGATACTACATGATGGAGAACCGTTTTATTTTATAGTTAAATAGTTGTGTACCCGCTCTTCGCAAGGCAAGAAGAGAACATTTTCCTAAAAAATGTGATCATAACTCTTGTGAGAAAACAGAATCTCCAAGAAAAAAGAAAGTTCTGCTCCAGTCTTTTTTGTTGAAACTACCGCGGGATATATTAATTCGACGTAGACTTACTTACTATTTTGTTAGCTGTGATGTAAGACGGTTGTTGAAGAATGAATAGAAGGCTTAGTTTCACGAAATATTTATTAATGCTGTATATTGTGCTTTGATCAATATTGCCTTAGCATATCTACTTACTATTACTTATACTATCTTTTACTGATACCAATACAATATATTTTCGTTTTGCAACCGTTAATGCTTAATTTAAAGAAACGGTTTAGATATTTTCACGAATGTAGTCTTTTACTCTTTGGTGATTCTTTGCAATTACGCATTAGCACAAACGATAATCATTTCACTTTATGGTTGCCACTAAAAGTCCCTCCATAAATTTTTACGCATAATTCTTGTCAGATTGGTGTATTTAGCACCAGGGCCCTAGTATATCATGGGCAAATCGGGACTTTTCCCAGGGGCCACAGGCTCGAAATGGCCCAAAATTTCAAAAGTTGCTCTGAAATATTCTTTTTCATAAACATATTTTATGAAAAATAAAACAAATTTCATAGATGGAGGCCAAATTCATTAATGCCCGGGGTCCCTGTTTGCCATAATCAGGCCCTGTTTAGCACCGCAAAATATTTCTTGCGATTCGAAAAGGTGTCCTATTTAAAATCTCAATTGAAAATAATGCTGGATAATTCATTGGTGAAAAAGCAGCATTCAATTCTTTTTCTGGCAACGTAAAATAAAATGTGGAATTATTTCATGCGTGGCGTATGTTTTGCGTGTCAGTCCGTTATTCTGATTGAGTTTCGAAAGGGGTTTTAAACTCGTGACAGGGCCGGCCCAAGGGGGGTGCGAATGTAGGCGATCGCCTAAGGCCCCGCGCTTATAGAGGCCCCGCTCCTGGGCCATTTTATTGCTATCTCATAAGACATGATAGAGAAGAGGCCCCGCTCTTGCGCTTCGCCTGGGGCCCCGCACGCCCCTCGGGCCGTCTCTGCTCGTGACATCAAATTGGCGTACATTTCACATGTGAAAACTCAGTTATTTTAAAGTAATTTTATTTTTTTTTTTCAACTGGCAATTTTAATCATTGTTACTGTCTCCAAGACAACCAAACCGCAAGATATAATACCGAATTTTTTAAGCAGCGGTGATTGAAATGAAAATCCTTCTTTACTTAAAAATTCGTAAAAAACTCCTAATTTATATTTTTCCTCCGTTCTTCTTTTAAAAGCGGGCGAAGTGTATGCTCCGTCTTTTGCCGAAATATAAAAAAGCTATGACACATAGAATTCAAGATGCAGCAGTTTTAAAAATATTTCACGAAAGTCAACGTCAAATTAATTTTATTTGAAAATTTCCCAAAAATCAGCAAATTATGTTACACAATCCGAGCAAACAATTTTTAAAAGAAAATTTCCCCTCTATCCGATGATGTAAATTTCGTTTTACTGCGAGTGCAATGACCAGCGTTATTACGTATTAAGCGAGAAAAATCGCTAAAAATCGGACAAAACACAAAATAAAACATTTTCTAATTCGAATTTCGAAAAAATCGCTCCGAGGCGTGTTAGGATCTGTCCTAGCGAAGCCGTATGCAAAATTCGGTGGATCTGCGACCAACGGTCTCGGCACAATGCGATCGAGAGACGCGCGCAAGAAGATCGGTGGTCACAAACTTACCTACCTACCTACCTACATACTTACATACATAGCTGCATAAAGTTTACTCTCGGATTTTATTATATACTAGCTGCGTACCCGTTCTCCGCACGGTGGGAAACGCATATAACCGCATGACAACCGCATATAACCGCATGACAATTATACATATATAATTCGAATTAAACCCAGTAATGCTGAATCTCAAAACGTGAAAAAATACTTGAATCGTGACTGAAAGTTGACATCATGAGTGCAAATTTTAGACGATTGCAACATGACACAAAAACTACGTCAATGTGACTGGAAATCAAAAAAGAAAGAACTCTACGGTATGCAGGCAAAACTTTTCTCTTTCGAAAAATGCCTGATTTCTACATCATATAATTATCTTTGTGAGGTTTAATTTATAGCATTAATATATAGTATATACCACATAAATAACATTACATGATGTTGACAACAATTTTATCTTGCATTTCGCAAAGGACTTCATTGAATTTCACATAAATTAACAAAACCTACATGAAACAATGGGTGCATCATTTACGTTTAAATGCCAAAAATGCACCCTGCTCCGGTGAAAATCATGTCGCTTTTGTAAATGAAAACGTTCGTGATGTATAACTTCTCAGAAAAAGCTTATTACCCTTATTGAACTCTTAATGCAGTATCACACTTCTTACATAAAACTGACGTTGATCTCACTGTCGATTCGCACTAAATAAATAACTAATTTCATATTTCATTTTTTACAGATTACAGTTGACCCCTTTATAACATGGGTCTACAACACGAATTCTTAGAACACGGCGAAAACATTACAATCGTTTTCATGTAACACGTTAAAAGAGACTTGTACAGCACGGTAAAATGAGACACATGTACAGATATTATGACGCTTTAGCTCCTGTAATTAACATACCTTTTTAATGGCAACACCAAACATCATTGTATTTTTACGGAGCGCAAATAAATTTTGCCGCGATTATACCGCGCAGTCCGCACTCCAGGTGGAGTATAGCGCAGGACCCGCACAACACGGATTTCTATAACACGAAACGTATCTATACCGTGTTATAGGGAATCTACTGTAGTTGCATAGTGTCAAATTCAATAGTTAAGAAAATTCTGGGTTGCCGTATTTACTAATATTTCATCTCACCTTGGTGGCCGAAATGTATTAAAACCAAATATCCGAACTGTATCAAAAGTAAACTTTACTAAAAGTGAAATTTTTAATTCTGTATAACCCTCAAAACAACTTCGGTGTTTTGTATATTCTTCACTCCCTTATCACCCATACGTGTACATATATATGAGTTGCAGTAGTCGTAACATTCCCATGAAAAATTTCTGGCTACTCCTGCTTGCATATAATTGATCTTTTTTTTCATGTATCAGTGATGAATATACTTCAGGATCGGAATCTCCGCGATAAAAAAAATGGTCCAAAAAATCTGACACCAGAAAATTCTGATTAACACAATGGGGTTACACAAACACTCGCCGGACATACGCTCTAGCTTATGTCCGGAGGAGCAAATGCATTAGAGATTATGTGCTGCTTCGGATAATCTGCCAGCAAAACAGCAAAAATGACGTAAAAAATGACATCCACACGCGAAGGAAATAAAATTAAAGGTATGTAGAATTGCATAAAAGCTTCGATTATTTTTAAGGTGCATGTCTGTTATAGTTCTATTTGTTTCACATTTGATACGTTTTCACTTTTTCGAGTCTTAAAAGCTGTAGAAAGGAGTGGTTTCACTTAATTGTAAAATTTAACAACTCAAGTGGCCACAATGGATTGCTACGGAAACTATAGCAATGTTAAAAATAGAACACGAAATGAGTTATCTATGTTTCCTTTGCTAGAACTGCCATATTGGCGTAATTAACGCCACCAGTCGATGTCAAATAGCTCAAATTACAAATTAAACTTGACACTAAAGGCAATACGCAATACTTTGTTTGGCGGAATTAAAAAAAAAATATACGCTAGTGACATCGGCTCATCTCAATTGTGGAATGGAATTAATAATACGTACAGAGCTGCACTACATTTGAATATTTTTCGCCAAATTTGCTAAGAAATGTACTAAAGTAGGAATCAACACACATTTCAATTCGTAAAACAAAAAATATATTAGACAGTATTAATTACGCCTTTCTAACAGCTTTTAGTAAAAGAAACTCCCGTAGCGCTGCTTTAACAAATAAGAATCAATTATTTATTACACAGTACTTCGATCGCCAAAATGCCCACATACACCATTTTGCGCGATTTTTTTGTTTTCAGGGAATCATTCGAAGCATTGATTAAACAGCAATCAAAATGGGAAATAGTTATCTATCATTTATATGGTTCGATCGCCAAAATTTAATGCAGGCTTATTATTGATAAGTAGCAGTTATTTAAATTATTATTAACTATAGCGGGTTTTAATCACCGTTAACTACCATGTACAAAATGCGAGAATTTCAATTTTCTGAAATTTGGCGGAATTCCTCTAAGTTAAACCAGTTTACTTAATTTGGTGAAAATTCTATAGATCGTTTAAAATCGCCTTAATAACTTCATTATTTCTGTATGAAAAATCGAAGTATAGCGCCGTAAAACATATACTTGTTATTAAAAATACTATTTCGTTACGCTCTCAGTAATTTGCGCCAAGCCCAAAACTGTGCAAATCGGTAGAACCTACTACTTTCTCAAAATCGCCAAATGAGCCATTTTTTTTTTTTTTTTTTTTTTTTTTGGCCAAACTGAAAAATATACATATTAGTCTCGGAAATCTCTCAGTCCCTTATTCTTTTGCACATAAAAAACATTGAATTCCAGCTCTGATTTAACATGAACGCAATATTTTAATTAAAAAAAGAACTTTGTAAATAATCTAAACAGAAAAAAAATTATTATTCTTTTATTTTTACTGCAGGAGTCTAAATAATTTAATAAAATAGCCAAACATGGCAACCTCGATGCTTATTTCTCACTTTTTTGACTACAGGGGTTACAATCACGGAATTGCGGAGAGCAAAAATTAGCGTTTTTGTCGGTTTTTTTTTATCAATATCTCCTAAACTAATTCGAATTTCGAAATTTAAATTAGCTGAGGTTCTTTCTCGAAATTTTCTGAATTCGTGGATACCTCGGTCGAAACTCAACTCCCAGCCCAGCCGTTTAGGAGGAGATGATGCTACACACACACACACACACACACACACACACACACACACACACACACACAGATAGACGCGCACAGATTTTAATAGTATAGAAGAAGATTGTTTTTAAGACAATAATAATGAATTTATAATTGATGTTTTAATACATCATGAATAAAAGCATTCATGAACTTTGTTTTAATTAGAGTTTCTTTTTTTTCTTTGAATTCTCTAGTATAAGTTTCGGTTTGACTATTAGCTTTGGATATTCGCATTACTGGGTAGGGGCAAGGGTGGGCTTAGCCGACTCTAGAAATGAAATATTTAAAATTTTGTAAAATATCATACATAAAAGGTTCTCACCAATTTGTATCTTATCTATCTCACAGATTGATAAGTGCTGTTTATATGCGTTATTTTACAATGTTTAAATTACTTCATCTTTTAAACATCAGTTTCTTTTGAGTGTTTTTAGTTAGTTTTGTCCACATTAGAAATATTCAAAAAGCCTACACAGTTACGCCAATGGCTTTGGAAGGACCTTACGTAATATTAAGTCGTAATAATTACTGAACTGAATCATTTTAGCATCTTATAGCTGGTAGGGTTAAAAGCGACGATGTATTGAATAAATAAACGGCTATATAAGAGGTTCCCAAACTGGGTGCCGTGGTACCCTAGGGTGCCACGCGCGTATGTCAGGGGTGCCGTGGAGATAATCAAGAAAAGGGTTTTGGTGGAGTATAATCAAATAATTTCCTCTGAACCGGTATCCCCAAGAAAGTGAGCCATACCGATCACTAAGTGGGCTCAAACAAAAATATTTCAGTCAAGTTCAAGACTGTCCTGTAGCCTCTCTTTTATAGGAACGCCCTGAAATGGGGGTATTGTCAAAATTCTATATCCCTTTCCCAAGAGAGTACTTTCTAGATAGTTAGCCCTATAAACAAACAAACAAAAAATAATGTAAAATGCATCCAAATTGCTTCATTCTAATATTCATATTCATATTGCTTTAAAGGAAATCTGTCGCGAAAGTTTTTAGCCTGAAAAGGGTGCCGCGAAATGCTTTTAGCCAGACAAGGGTGACGCGGGTAAAAAAAGTTTGGGAACCCCTGGGCTATATGTTACAAAGTAACAGGATTAGCAACACTACTAATAAAATACTGCTTAGTTGTTTTCCGTTATTAGCGCTTAATCGCAGATGTAGTGAACAAATTATTGTTAGGAAAATGAACGACAAGATAATACGTAGCTAACCTCTGGAATTATCAGCGAAATCAAAACTAAGCCTTGAGGGGCCGTGTGATTTATACAGACATGTACAATAATGTTTCAAACCCTTTGACGCACCGTGGATGCGCGATGAAACCACCTTATTTCAGTGCTTTCGCTGCTAGTCGAAAAAAAATAAAATAAAGAAAACGGTTGAATGGTCCCAAAGCTGAAAAAGTGCAGCCGTTGCCATCGATGCATTTAACTACCAACAAAATGGATCGATGGCAACGTCTGCACTTTTTCAACGCTAGGCACTCTTTCCAGTGGGTCTTCTGTACTGATATGAAAATGCTTACGCTTCAAAGGGTTAAGGATCTGTTGCGTGTTTCTTAATAATAAATTATGCTTCATTTCTGATACACATTTTTACTTTCCAGGCTGCGAATCCTGTGGACGTAGCGGTCTATTACGAGTCCCTTTGTCCTGACAGTCAACGGTTCGTACAGCAGCAGCTTTTGAGCACGTATTCGGAAATGCAAGAGTATATGAATGTAGAGCTTATACCTTATGGAAATGCACACGTAAGTCAATCATCTGTTTAAACAAGTCATTTCAATTACCGCATTAAATCACGATTTTTTAAGAGTCAAGTACAGTTTTTAACACTTTAATATCCAAAACATGTACCATATAAAAGGAAAAATATTTGAGTCATGAAAAAGTTCGATGTGATTTTGGTGTAATCTAATTCATTTACGCTATTTAACGATGATGCGTATCTCCGAATTTTCCCGTTTTTCAACGGAGACTCCTGTTTTTCTAATTCTCCCAATTTTCAACGGAGACACCTGCTTTTTTTAACTCTCCCGTTTTTACGTTTAAGTATCAATTTCCTCTGTTTTTCATTCGAATTTTCTTTTTCTTTTTTTCTCTTCAAAATTTATTGATATTTACTTCTGTTATAGCAAATTAATTCCTCTGAGCCTCAATAAATTTATTTAAAGGTTTCTTGATGAGACTTTCTTGCTCTTGGACTCAATAAATAAATGAAACGTAAAAATAACATTAAAGAAATTCGTGAACATTTAATGCCAATAATACAGGTTTTATCGATTAATATCAGCACGCAGTACCGATGAATTTATGAAGGAAGTATTTCGACAGTTTTTAGAAATCACCATATACCCTAACTCCAAAAACTCGAGAGCTTTTCAGAAGGAATTAAACTGATGTGTATTACATTAGTCCATTTCAAACACTTTATTAAACCGTGCTTTTTCTTCATTTTACATCATTTAAAATCTCAATTTCAATTGAAGTTTAAGTTATTTTTGCTCTCAATTGAAAATAGTCATGTTAACGAAGATTATACAGTCGACGTCATAATTTAATGCGTATTTTTTCTTTCATGCTTTACAAATAACCAATAAGAAGTTTATTCTCTTCTCCTGTTGCAGTACAAAGGTGGACCAGACAGTTACACGTTCTCTTGCCAGCATGGTTCGGAAGAATGCTACGGAAACATGGTTCAGGTAAGCTAATGACACGCCGATGTTCCAAAAATGCTGCTTTTATCAATAGCACGCCGAGCGCATAAAAATTGTCTTTTACTTTATGCTTGAAGAAGCGTGTCTTCTTACGTGAGAATTCATATTAAAAATTGCAAAAACTTATTAAGTAATTTTCAGTGATGTAACGAGTAGCTCTTTGGCCGTTTTACTCCACGGTCAAGCACCGAGCAGCATGAAGTTATGAGAAAGGAAGAATCACTGAACTTTAACCCATTAACACATATTGTTATTTTTTGACTACGGTCTCAAAAATACATGAGCATTAATTTATTTTCTTGTTTTTTAATTCTCGAATGATAAATTTGATTCCTATAAAGTACTCAGCAATAACAAAATAAAATGTGTATCTCTCTTTCACTGTTTTATTAATATTCTTTAGAAAAAGGAATGCATTCTTTATACCCCATTACTATCGGAAACTTATTTATAACTGTAGGCATCAACATAAATTAGGAAATGAGCTGAAAATAGCTAGGCGCTAATGAATTAAGACAAGAGTTTTGTACTTCTTCAAATAGAAACATGCATCTTGAACATTTGTGTGTTTTGGACTAACTTAACTTTTATTGGGAATTTAATCAATATACACTTTTTAATGACAATTTTGCAAAGGTACTAACCAGACAAGAAATTAGTGAACATTTTCTTTTTTTCACAGACATGTTATATACATTTGGTGAATGACACGGAGAGCAGACTCAAATTTATCAATTGCGCCTTCAACTTCGAATACCAAAAGAAAATCATAAACAAGGTAAGCAATTAATATTTTACATACTTACTTTTTAAATCAGAATAAATATTCATGACTAACCACATCAGATGGGAAAAAAAGAAGTTTCACCGCGTATTTATTTTGTACTCTTAAACAAAGACAAACTAGCAATAATTTAAAAAAAAACCTGAAATTTTTTTTAAGTAGCACATAAATAAAGAAAGTACCACAGCACAATTGTTTTGGTTGTTTACAAAAGGTCCACCCTTCCTCAGGTTCAAAAAGCTCCACCATTACCACAGGCAGGAAGTTTTTGCGTGGAGCTTTCAGCAGCTGAGGAAAGGTGGATATTTTATACCACTCGAAACTATCGTGTTGCGGTACTTTTTTTTTATTTCTGTGTGCTGTTTTACAAAGTTATTACTTAATCCATTTGCATCTAGCGTCTCTTTTTGGGGACACTAAAAATTTTAGCATTTCCGCTGTCAGTCGCAAAAATCTGTGAAAATTATTTAATTTTCCTAGCCCTAATTCACGCATATTAAATATCACTTCCACAAAATACTTTAAAGAGACGAAGTGAGACGTAATTTTTTTCACTTTTTATGGTTTTTTTTATGAGAATTTATCATTTGTTCATGCAATTGTTCTCACAAATTCATCTATTGCTGCTGGCACCAGCAAACGAAAAGATCTTCAAACAGTCTGGACACAAATAGATGAATTTTAATGTTTAAACTACAACAGGTTTTTTTTTTCGTCTTTCCTTTAAACTAACAGAAACTTTCACTCTGCACAGTGCACAGATGACGTGGAGCTTCGACGTCAACTGAAGAAGTGTGTATCAGGAACCCTGGGATCTAATTTGGAGTACCAGATGGCGAAGAAAACCGATGCACTGAATCCACCCCATTCGTTTATTCCATGGATCACTATCAACGGGGTAAGTTTACTGTCATACATATGCATAGCAGTGTTGCTGGAAGGAAAAATATACAACGAACTCGTATTTATTTTTAAGATATTTACAAGTGTTTCTAAAAGCCAAAACTTGTAAAAATCTTAAAGTTGGGTAAATTTCATGTGAAGAATGAACTTTTAAAGTGCATAATATTTTATTACTAACAATATTTTATTCTATAACATGAAAAGAATGTTGGTTTCGTTGCATCAACAAAAATTCTTGTTAAATCAACAAATTTATCCGGTTGAAATAGCGCCAACAAAATTTTTGTTAAGTTAATTTTGTTATTTCAACAAAACATTTTGTCAGTTTAATCAAGAATTTTGTTAAAATAAACAAACGTTTAGTTAATTCAAACCAAACTGTTTGTTTAAATGGTTTATGTGGTTAAAATCAACAAAAATTATTTGTTTGAATCAACAAAATTTCTTTGTTTATTGATATGTTCATGGCTCATATAACAAAATTATTTTGATGATTTTGCTGTTATTTTTTAATCTACAAACAATTCGTTGAAAGTTTCGGAGGTAAAACTAATTAATTATGCATTCATCAAAATTTACATTTTTATTTTAGTGTTTTTATAGTATATCTACAAGTTTAATTTTTACAGCTTCAACGTCAGTTTTTCCCCCTCCCCATAAGGCAAATATAGTAAGACAATCAGATTATTCAAAATTCGTGATGAGTGTGTTTTTCTGTTATGTAGTCCCATTCAAAATAATTTAATGCCAAAATTTGGGTGAATAGTTATCACTTACACATGAAAACAACCAATATACACCGGTAAAAAAAGCATTTCTATAGTGAGAAGTCAAAATAACCGTTAGCTGTAAATATGGGTAGGTACATATGTGCACAAATAACCGCTGAATTATTAAGACATTGTTTATGCATACTGAATACATAATTAGATAAATTAAGCAAGGTAAAGATAGCTAATAATATTGAAAATGTACAGTATGTTGAGAGTAACATTATTTAAATACTGCTGCTTCCCTATAAAACTGTTGTTAATAAACTGTCTCAAACAAACTTATTCTATGTTATCGTAAAGCTGTTTTCGCTTTTGTATCGCATGTGTGGTATTCTTGATAAATTATTACTTAGTTTCGGTGTATTGCTTAAGATTTAATACTAATTACAATCGCAACGAATCACGAAAAATATTTTAACCATGAGAAAACGGAACAGTTTTTATTTTAACAAGGCATACGTTGATTAAGCAACAGGGGCCATTTTTTGGGAAAAGCATTGCAAACAACCATGAACTAAAATCGAAATAAAAAGTAAAACAGATCACTCGTGTTAAGTGCAAAACGAATGAAGTATATAATAGTGCAAATATTGGAAACGTATGTTAAATGAAATAAGCATTTCGTTATCTGAGCTATCAGTGTTGAATATATATTTAATTTATCACGATGACAGATATGATTCTGACCTTTTGTTTGTCTAAGGAATCTGACATTGCGTTTTTTAAAACCACATATGGGCAACCACCGGCCCGCTGGCCGGATGTGGCCTGCCACGGCTTTTGATCCGGCTCACGGAACATACCCAAACCCTGTATAAAACCCATATAAACCATTCAAAATCCGATATAAATTCCATTTATACGGCCCGTGAATTCGCTAACATCCTGTAGTTTGGCCTGCGACTTCGCTAACATCCTAAAGTTTGGACTGCAAATTTTCAAAGGCTGCCCAAACTATGTAGAAGTAGATACGGATAAAAGAATTAAGACAAGAATGTCAATTTTAATGAATAGGTAAAATGATTAGACTTACTTCAGAAACTTTCGCCTAATTCAGTAAAACCCCAGTCGATTAATATGTTGAATTAAAATGATTAATATATTGAATTTGCTGCTTTTGGTGTGGTCTGGGGTTTCTAGTTTCTTTCGCAGGTGAACGGCTTTGTACTCCTGTGAATATCCGTGATATGTTGGATTTCAATATATCACGGATATATTGAAATCCAAATTGGTTCATGATGTATATACCTCGGGTAGAGCGTCGAGGCATATACATCATTGCCAGCTTGAATTGCAAAAAACATTCAGCAACTCGCGCTGTCTTTCTCACTGCCCAGGAAATGATCGCCATAGGGGGTATTTTACTGCTCCTAAAGGCAGTGAGGGTTCACATTCAGCTTTACTTCCCTTCTCTCATACCTCCACACACGGGCATTCATTTGTCCTGCCCTCGAAAATCACTTCGAGGGGGATATCGGTGAGTGGGGTGGTCAAGACGAGGAGCAATGCAATGTGGGTGTTTAGACTCTTGTGTTTCTCCCTTCTCCTATTCACTGCTGCAGAAATGGGCTGAGTGTAAACGAGACATCATGGAAGTATGGTACATGCCTCGAATGGAAGTATTGAGGGCACAAAACACCAACGGGGCTCAGGACGACCCTCGGGAAAAGACACCAGGGGTTAGAAGCGAACAGTGTCCAGGATGAAGGAGATTTTTATAACCCATAGTTCAATGTAATGGACGTTATTAACAGTTTTTGAAAATTCTGATCTTTCGTCTGCCTCGCACCGCCCATTGACGCCTGCGTAAATTGATTGTTGAAATTTTCTGGTTATTCCAATTTCAATTAAACGTTGTTTTTAATTTAAAAAGCATTTTGTTAAATCGACTTGATTGAATCAAATAAACTTTTGTCAAATCAACAAAGCAAAACTACCAAACTGTTTAACGAAACAGATTTTGTTAAATTCAACAAAACACTTCTTAGCGTGTACATAATATTTTACTTTATGATAACAGAGCATTTTGAAGATTTGAAGAAACAAGAAAAAGGGAATTACGTAAAAGTTGTCCGTTCTTGGCAATAAATTGAGCCATTTTTGAAAAAAAAAAATTATCAGCAGAGATGACCGATCTGTTAATACATAAATTACTGTTTGTCTGTAGTGCCAGAAGCAAACTAGAAGAGCATAATGCTACAAAGCAAAGTGACGATTATTCTTTTTAATTTTAGGTTAGTTATTTTAATGCAAATGTTCGTTATGAGTGAAACAATTTTCCTTAATTAAAAATTCTGCTACGATCGAAGGAACTCTAATTGCGTTTATTACAAAAAATTCTGCTTTATCTGTACGAACAACGGGTACTCAGCTAGTCTAATGCATGAACGTGAAACTTTATTTTTCCACCATTGGACCGATCCGCTTTAAATTTTAACTCAACTATGTAAGAGGATGTAGAGGAGAACGTTAGTGACTTTAAAAAAGCTAAGAATCACATGTATTTCGAATTGCAGCGATTTTCCTCAGTTTTTTCCTCACTTTTATGTCGATCTACACCGTTGAACCGACAAAATAGAAATTTTTACAGATATGTAAAACGATTTTTAAAACATGTTAGCGATTTTAAATTCTGAAAATCTCTGATTTTTAGCAAATTTATTTTAGTTTTGGAAAACATCTCGGGTAGAGCAGAAAAGGAACAAGATGAGTTTTTTTTTTCCTGTCAATAACTTGATGCCCCATGTTTAAAATTAGAACGGGAATATGTATTTTTCTCTTGTACATCTTAATGTTTTATTCAACGCAGAGAAAACTTTTAAAAAAAGAGATAAACAAAATATCATTACTAATTCATGTATTCTCACTTAAAGCACTTTTTCTTACAATGATGGTGATTTCAACCTCTGGAACTAGCTTTCGGCTAAATAAAATCTTTATATGTATTCACTAAATTTTAGTGCAGATTGATTCAAGGACACACACGCGTAGACAAATTCGAATACATTGTCCATTACCATTGTTGTCTACGGTGACCGTCCAAATCGTTGGACATATAATAATTTGACCGGAAATGAAATCTAACTAGAAATTAATGCAGTTAAAGAATACAGTAGAGTCTCGATAATTCGAGTCTCCGATAAATCCGAGTTAGTGAAAAAAACAGTTTAGCTCCCAAATAATGACCAGCACATGCAAAACACGTGAAATAATTTTTTTGAGCCGCGAAATCCAAATGCATGTCGCACCCGGAAGCCACATCAGAAATACCCCTCCCAGTGAAAATTTGTATATATTCTTTCTGTAGATGCCCTTACAGACATTTCTCTGGCAGTGTTGACATGCTGCTTTGGCGTTGGTGCGAAACGAGTCAACGTGTTAATACAATTGACTAATTTTTTTTCAGACATTAACCTGTTCTAATCATCAGTAATGTAATAATATGTAAGCATATTTTTCATTTAAATATGCTCTTAAATTGCAAAAATTTCTTTATTTTTATTTATTTGTTTATCAAATTTTTATGATTTCGATCATTCGAGTTTTCGACAGTTCGAGGCAAGCCCGGTTCCAAGCACCTCGAGTTATCGAGACTCTACTGTATACGATATCACGTTTCAAGTAATATACAGGGTGTCCCATAAATACTGCCCGAACTCCAGAACAGCCAGATTCCTCGTTGGAAGTATATAAAAAATGCCCAAGGAACTGTAGCTGTACGACCTGTTGTTTTCGAGAAAAATAGAAAAAAATAATTATGACGTCACATCCGATTGAAGGAAAAAACACTTTATTTAACACATCAACAACAGTATATTTTCAAATTATAAGGGCAGATGTTCGAAGTTCTCCAATGAATATCGAGGCAGGCTTGAGTGCGCCGTGAAATGGATGACTGCATACGTCGCAGCAGGGCCGGTCCAAGGGGTTGAGAATGTAGGCAGTCGCTTAAGGCCCCTGCTCCTTTTTTTTTTTTTTTTGCTATCACATTAGACCGCTTCGTAGATAGTTGCGATATATCCCGAACAAAGCCGAGAAATAAAACTAATATGTACTAGCAGTGCTAGTTGTAACTTACATAAGACATGATAGAAAAGGGACCACGCTCTTGCGCTTCGCCTGGGGCCTCGCACGCTCCTCGGGCAGGCCCTAGTCGCAGCAATGTGGTGTCCACCGAAGTATAAGCAGCATGCAGACGAGTAACTAAGTCCATTTGTATAGTCATTACGTCTCGATACATCACGGTGCGCGCATGCATGACGAACATTTTGAGCATTATCGTCTGCAAAGATATGCAAATATTGCTGTTAATGTGTCCAATAAAGTGTTTTCTCCTCGCACCAGATGACCTCATACTTTGTTTTCCCTATTTTTCTCGAAAACTATGGGTCGTACAGATACTTTGGGCATCTATGTATATATAAATACGATTACGATTGTATATATAAATGCTATGTATATATAGATTCGCATACTTCACGATTTCACACGTTCAATTTGCATTTTGAACAAGTTATAGACCTAAGTAAAAAGTTCTATGGCCCCAGGGGCGGATCCAGAGAAACCATCTGGGGGGGCTCCGTTTTTCATTAGGATGATACATTGATTTGCCAATACTTTTTCTCCCAATGTATGATTAGACATGGTATATCACAACTAAATAAGTATGTTGTCTGCTGCAAGAACGGTCGAAAGAAAACTCGGGAAGGGGGGGGAGAGCTATCGTGCGCCCTATACCGATCAAGTTAAATCCGATGCTCATAAGCCACGTGTTTTATGCGTTTCAATGGACGACGGGACTGATCCGGGAAAAATGTTCCGTTGCTCTCTCCGTTGTATGAGGGGGACAAGGTTTTCCCCAGACAGCACAGCAAACTTGCAGCAAGCTTGATTTACCAACTCAATAAACTTGAATTAAGCTTGACAATTTCAAGTGTGTAAGCTTAATGTAAGCTTGAATCAAGTGTTCAAGTATACACTTGCCCAGCTTGCATTAAGCTTGACATAGCAAGCTTAATTTCAAGCTTAAAAAATTTTCCTAAAAAAATTTCTTAAATACACGGGGCGCCCGTCGGCGAACTCGCCCCACATGTTTTATTTTTCCACACATTTTCCCCTCTATGCTGAAATCCCAAGTTATTTCAATCTGTTTCGATCAAGCTTCCGCGGATGGGATCGAACTCGGGACCTAAGGGTTGGGAAGCCAGCGTCCTAACCATTCCGCCAATCTGCCTCGTACTGGCATGACTAAAGTTTGAAGTGACTGTTATGGTTGTCACGCGGTTTTCTGGCGAGATCTATCAGTGCCCGATGCCGATCTGTTTCTTTTATTTTTCCATGGGATGCATTAAATTTAAAATAATGTTATGTGTGATTTATAGACTTTACTAATAGGGAAATAAGCATAATATAACCTTAAAAGCAGCACACGTTTTAAAACTTTCAATATCGCGACACTTATAATGGGCAATACTGGCCAAAATCGAGACAAACGACTCATTTTGAAATCAATTTCGTAGTATAATTGTAATTTTTTTTGAAGAATTTCCATATTTGGAAATATAGAATCTTTTTTTTAATTCTATGGTCAAGTACATTTATGACTGATGATAAATTATTTGTTATGTGGATGTGGCTTTCCAAATCAAGCAGTAATCAAGTTGTATTCAAGCTTGACAGTTCAAATGACTTCTTCAAGCTTGCTGCAAGCTTAAAATGAATTGAAGCTTGTCAAGCTTGTATTAATACGTCAAATTCAAAGAAATGTTAAGCTTGATTTAAGCTTATGTGCTGTCTGGGTCAGTTTAACACATTAATGTTGGTAGATCCCGACTGGTCATTAAAAGTCGTAAATTTCGCCAGAAAAATGTCGCCTTAACCACTGTAGTGACGACAAGACGTGGCTAATCAGCAACGACCTTCATTCATGTTGTTGTTCGCGGGCCGTACCCATTAACATTTTAGTGTGTACAGAGTATAATTGCTGAATGCATTATTGAACCCATTTCACAGTCACCGTGCAATATACAGTGTTCATAGCATACATTTGCGCATTTTAGGATGGCATTAAGTTTTCCAGATTAAGTAATTCCCATCCTTTTCTGTGAGGACTGTAGAAAGCCAACGTCAATTGCTATTTACAACTATTACCATTATTACCTGCTATTTACAATTTGAGCTTTCTTTTTAAAACCAGACCACCTATACATTGCCAGGCACTCGCTTTGTCTGATATCTTAGAATATGTTTTACTTTTATAATGAGGATTTGTACCCATACGTCTGGGTGGTGTAGACAACTTATGAGAGCAGTCGAAAGAATGAGAGCTGTATAAACCGCGGAGGGTTGAAGTGTTCGTCTATGCTCAGCATCACTTAAAGCCGATGCTGATTGCCGCTGCGTCTAAGGTGACTGCAGTGAGTAAGAGGGCGTTCTCGTCGGAAATTTTACGACTTTTTAATGGCAATTCGGGGTTTTCCGATAAAATATTTCTGCACTAAACCGCAAACTCCGTCCCCTATAAAATGGAGAGAGCAACGGAAGATTTTACCTCGGTATCAGTGGGCCGTCGTCCATTCAAATACGGTGGAACCTGCTAAAGTGACCACCTTGGTCAAGCGATCGTCTGTCTATAGTGACAACTTTAATGCAATTTCGCTTTACAACCATCACACTTTACTACCTTTCTAAGGTGACAGTCTTTATAAGGTGACCAGTTTTGTTCTTCCCAAGGGTAGTCCCATTAGACAGGTTCCACTGTACAAATAAAACTGGGAACTGTGCTCCAGCCACTGTGGCGATAGCGAGTCAATAAAATTTGCCCCTTCTTCTATTTAAAACTAAAAGCTCTATCATTTTTGTAAATAGAGAAATTATGTTTAGTCCACAAGGATTCAATAAGTATTGGTGAAAATATTCTTGGTGTATATATATATAGTTGGCTCTCTGTTTAAAGACTTTCAAGGAACCGTGAAAATAGATCCTTAAATAAAGATCTTCCATAAACAGAATTTGTAAAATAAAAGAATAACATTTCCCTTTACACTTTGGAAGGTGCCTGTTGCAAAAACAGTTCGCGTCCGCCGATCTAACTGTTCGGAGTTTTCCGTGCTTTCCTCCGAAACTTAGAGTAAATAAAGGTTAGGAAAGACCCCCACCGAGTGCACCCCACTCATCAGCTTAGATTCCATGTGCAGATAATTGGCCGTAATCCTTCAGCACACCAACCCTTTACACTTTACATTCTTAGGACTGTGATATTTTTCTTGATATATTGACGTGTTTAAAGATGTTACTTTTCTTATCATTATATTGTTTTATTATTCAAAAAATTATTTTAAGTTACCTTAAAAAAAAGTAGTAAGAACAAGCAATGCAATAAAATTAGGTTTCAAGAAAATCAAAATGAGTCAGTTGTTTCATTTTTCGCCTTCTCGTTATTCTTTCTTCCAGATTTTCTCAAATGTGACATGCGTCAGGTTCCATTTTATGAATTTTTCTAGTTAATCAGCCGAAGCCTGAAAATTTTGGATTCCAAATTTTTCTGCCAGAATAACAGCACTGCAGTAATTGGTTGATTTTATTTTATTTTGGTAATACGAACAATTATCTACATGAGGGATCTAGGATCTAGGCCGAGTACGGGGTGCCCTACGTGGGGGTTTTTCTAAGGGGTCTTAATCGGTATTTTTTTCAGAGGTTCTAACACGTATTCACGTTAAACCTGGAGAAAATCCTCTGGAAAAACTCCAGATAGTTAGATCGACAGCCGCGCGGTAGGCCCAAACGCGGGACCTTCACACTTCAGCCGCCTATCATGTCGAGTGTCTTATCCACTCGGCGATGGTGGGGCCCAGAAATTAGAATGTTGGATGCTCTTGCTTCATGCAACCATTTGCATGAAGAAGTGCCTTGGCAAACTCTTCCAATCGGCCACATTGACTTTTCGGCCGTTTGAATTTGGATCCCGAACTAAATTTTTGTGCTGATTCAAGAATTTTCTCTTTGCTTCTAAAATACCTTGAAGAATACACTCAGGTAGTTGAGACTGTCTTGCGAATTGCACTTTTGACATTTCCCGACACTTTCTTCCCACTCTTAAAAAATTCTTCCCTGTTCCTGTAGCTTAAGATGAAAAAATCGTTGTTAAACAGAAACGACGTCGTCTTTGAATAGAAATTTTTAAAGTCGGAGTTGATGGGACTTTAAAATATTCGCTTTGGAAAGAGATCGCCGTTAAACAGAGAGTCAACTGTATATACAGTGCTACTTTTTTAAATTTCAGTTCATGTGGAAATTTACAATTTTTTTTAACTTCCCTAATCCATAGTGTATTACTAGCTCTGGGAGGGAGCTCGAGCCCCCATAGCCCCCCCGTGGATCCGCCACTGTATGGCCCCCTCCGAGAATTAAGTCTGGAGCCGCCCTTGGTCCTACCCGGAATTTCCCGCCACAATTTGGAACCTCATCAGAAGGCGGGGGACTTCTGAATATTGACACCACTCAGAAACTGCTAGCGACCGCCGAGAAGACTTTCGGAACCACGGATTTAACGTGCACGTACGTAACGTGCACGGTGGTCTTTAGTAGTACGCCGGTATCGAACCCGCAACCTTCCGGTTACTAGTCCAACGCCTTAACGACTGGGCTACCAAGGTCCAGTACTATAGGGTTATATTATTACAACAAAATTTGCACATCTATGTATATATAAATAGTCTAAGCAAGTCGGAATCCAAGAGACGCTGCGCAGAAACGCGCCAATTGGACAATTTCTTCATAACCTCCCGCCAGGCAATATGCTAAAGCAAATTTTCTCCAACAATATTATTGAAGAAATACCTCAGCCATTAAGAGGGAGTGAAAATAATATTATTAATGAAGTGTATGGAAATATTTCCGAAAACATACTCTCAGATAACATATTGAAATCTGTTATAATAGAACCTAAAAATCATTATTGAACGTTTATTAATGTTTATAATCGAATATCAGACGCGGATCCAAGGTTAGGGCGGTAGGGGTGATCGCCTCCTCCTGGGCGAAGTGCAAAAATCTGTTATAATAGAACCTAAAAATCATGATTGAACGTTTATTAATGTTTATAATCGAATATCACGCGCGGATCCAAGGTTAGGGCGGTAGGGGCAATCGCATCCTCCTGGGCGAAGTGCAAAAATCTGTTATAATAGAACCTAAAAATCATGATTGAACGTTTATTAATGCTTATAATCGAATATCAGGCGCGGATCCAAGGTTAGGGTGGTAGGCGGATCGCCTCCTCCTGGGCGAAGTGCAAAAATCTGTTATAATCTGTTAAAATATATTATGAAAGTATAATGAAAATTATGCAGCCTTTTTCCAAGAGGTGTATTGCGGGTACTACTCCCTGTCCTTTTTAATCATCGCTCATATATAGGTTTTATCAGTAAAATAATTAATTACATTAATTGGTATAATTGATTATATTAATTAATTATAAAAAGGATTTTGCGTATTCTACCCCCTGTTTCAGGTACAACCCCCCCCTCCTTGAGTCATTTCTAGATCCGCCCTTGTCGAATATCTGATGAATAGAGAACATATCACCGTAGCTACGATAAAATAATTTGCTATGATGACAGTGAGATCAATAACTATCCAGTAGAGTTTTTAAATTCTTTGACTGTGAGGGGTTTGGTTTTTCTTTTCTGTTCTTTTCGGTTAGCCGGGAGCAAGTGAAAAATATCCAAATAATTGTGATCTGCGCGAAATTCTTACAAACCTAAAGCGATTTCCAGTACATAGTTGTTTATCCCTTTCCATATTTTGGAAGTTTAATTTTATTTCGTATTTTTATTCAATTCCACACGTTTTCAGAAATTCCCCATTATGTAACCAATAAGCATACAAATTTCTTTTTAGTATATTGACATTTTTGTATTTATTTAATTCTGTATCTAAATACTATTTTGTATACGGATTAAAATTTCCGCCTTTTTTCGTGGGAAAAGACAGTGTTTCAGTAGTTTCAAACGTTTCCCAGAAAAAACAGTTGGCGGGATTTGCACATGGCTAAAAAAAATTAACAGAGTTTGCCATCACATAAGTTAATAAATTGCATCATTATACTAATAAGAAACTTAAATACAAAGGAAGCATTAGTCCATGGAACAGGAATGCGCATCAAGTTTATACATCGTAATGCTATTGATTACGAAGTTTGTACTGGAACCGCAGGCAATAAAAGAATTTTAATTCCACTTAGAAAATATTCTGGTACTATTTTACTATATCCTATCAAAAAACTCAATTTCCAAATGTACCTGCATTTGCGATGATAGTAAATAAATCTCAAGGACAATCATTCGAAAAAAGGGCAAATTTATTGAGGCAGCAAGGTTTCATACATGGCCAGTGGTACGCATCAGCAAGTAGACTTGAATCATTCGCCTTTAAGATTTTATAACTCCGAACATAATGGGTTTTTTGCCGAGGATAGTTCCAGGTTAAATTTTTGGAGGGGGCCACTAGACTTTTTAGATTTGCTTAAATTGTTCAAAATGCAAACTGAATGCGTGAAATCCAAGGTCGGTAGAGGGAGATGACTCTATTGACACATTCGCTGGAGCTGCCTTTGTATTTAGCAAAATATGATAGAGTTTTTGCAAAAACATCGTCTTCACAGAAAAGTGTGGTGGTTGTAAAGTGAAATTGTACACAAGTGGTCACTAAAGACAGATAGTCTCTTAGCCAAGGAGGTCAATTTAGTAGGTTCCAGTGTATATGGAATGGTGAGACATATTATTTGACAGAAGAACTTTATTCACACTCAAAATAATAATAATAATAATAATAATAATAATAATACTTTATGGTCGAATTTCGACCACTGGAAGTGCAGAATCTAGGCGAAATTTATGAGCACCTTACATATCAATAGATATTTTTTAAATTGTTTAGTTTAAAATATGGTACTATAAATTTGCGTAAAAGTTACTGTTTTTACAGGATGTTTCATAACTCTTCGTATAAAAATTAAAAGGTGCTAGAACACGTCTCACGAACAATTTTTGCCGTACAAAATATGATCTAAAGATCGAAATTATTTAATTGCTTGAATTTCAACTTGCGTTACGACAATGTTTTTCATGACGAAAAATTTTTCTTTAGATGCGCTCTATCACCGCTTAAATGCTTTACGAAGTTTTATTAACACCCTGTATGTAGCCACTGGAGATTACTTCAGTTATTGTTTGGGATAAAAACGGAGGAAGTTACACGTATTACAATCGTGATTTCGTACAATCTTTTTTCCAATGATTAATGATTAATTCATTTAAACATAAGGAACGTTTTAAACACTTTTTGAGGGTTACTTGTTTAAAGTAATTTCACACACACATACTAAATTAATAAATAAATAGATGAATTAATTCTTGGGTAACCGTAATTTTCATACCATCGAAAGTTCTTACCATTTATTACTGGTAAGAACCAGTGCCGGATTAAGACAGCGCGGGGCCCATAGCAAATGTTACCAAGGGGCCCCCTGATGGGTGACGCACCCATATATATATATATATATATATATATATATATATATATATATATATATATATATATATATATATATATATATATATATATATATATATATATATATATATATATATGTTTTGTTTTTTTTTTAGGGGGAAGAGTTCACCTTCACATTAAAGTAGTAGAGCTAAATTAAATGAGAAAATAAATAGTGCTAATTATATTACAATTTATGTTTAGTGCTAATTAATGGTGTTACAAATGCTAATTAGATGTAAAGAAAACGAAAAGGTCCCACGTGTTATATTCGCGAGAGGTTTATCCCAGTCCTTCCTCCACCTTGGGTGTGCTAATCTGTAGGTTTTGTGCGATAATAAAATAAAACAGAACTTTTACGAATTTCCTTGATTCAAAATGAACAAATTTGAGTTGGCACTAGGCAATTTCTCCAAGTAAATTGGTGTGCGGAAAAAATGCCCGTCAAAATAAAGTTGGGGGGGTGGCTAAATACATAGTGAGACTGGCGATGTTTAAAGTTATTTATTCGTACAACTCAGGTTTTTTTAATGAATGTTAATGTTCATGGATATATATTTAGAATTTCTAACACTTCCCACCTTTCCCATATGCAAACATATAACTAGACAAGTTTACACACATAAAATAATAATTGTTTCTATAAAATTTTTAGAACCTTCGAAATCAATATGTATTTTAAACTGTGCCTTTAAACACTATTTTTTCCTCTATAAAAATGCATGCTTGTAAAATTATTTCATTATCTGGACGGTCTTTACTAATAATAGGTTACATATTTTTAACTTCTCTTAATTTATTTAATGGGTTAATTCATAAGAAATCGAACTGGGGATAGATAGATCTAGCACAATAATACCTCCGCCATTCAAAATATACTGCATGCACGGAAGGCATTTAAACTGTACATGCTTGTACAGAGGGGGCTGTTACTTCCACATACCACTTGAAATACTTCTAAAGGTCATTTCGTTAGTGTTCTACAAGCATATGTGCATTACTTTTCAACTTATCCTTGTTAAAATGATATAAAATATTTTGTTAAAAAAAATCTTTATAAGAGGATTGTATCTTTTCTAAATAGAATAATCTATATAATAAATAATAAAAGATTCGGATAAAACATTCATTATCGTATTACGTTTAAATGTTTTTGCAAGACATAATAATCCTAAATGTGACAAGTAATTTGTGAGTTTCTTTGTGGATCAAGAGTATCCGAAAATTCTTTTTGTTTTCAGTTTGCCTGGGGTTATGGCTTCTAGGATCCTCTCGGTTCTAATTATTTTATTTGAACGAACGTACTGGCATTCGCGCTCTTGACCTGTAGTTTCGACCGGCCAAAAATCAATTCTTTTAACGTGGTTAATTTCCGAGATTAATAAGATAATTTATCGTAATAGTGGATTCCCCAACTATAAAAAAAATGACTTACATTCTATATATTATTATTGTTTCAAAAAATAATTCGCCTTTGTTTAAATATTGTAAAATGTAAAAGAAATAATTAAGTAAAAACAAAGCAAGCCAACTACCAAAAGCCTACCAAAAGCCAAGGATGGTTTACACCCTAGTACACTTTCGAATTTCGCCAAAGCCACCCGCCTTTACTCTAAAACAAAAGAACTTTGGGGGTTTCCCAACATCCGTTAAAAATACCATCCTCATATTTACTGCAAAACAAAATAACTTTATGTGCAATATTTAAATAAAAATTATTGTTTCGTGGGGAAGTATTATTGATTATGGGGCGCGTTTTTCCTACAATCTTAATCCTATGGATCACAGCTCTCGGGGAAATGCAGAAGGTCAACTCGCGTTCCAGAGAACATCTTCAGAAATAGCCACAAATATTTCCGTTCTATTGAGTCATTTTGAAAAGTTTGATTACAACTTCATTAAAAAAGTTATTCGACTTGTTACTGAAAAGTCCCTGAAATGATCGGGACAGATAGACTACAGCCTAATGAATAATCCGGCCCACTGACGGATTAATACAATTTTGTGGGTGAAGGCTTGAATGGAAGATTCACATACATATATATAAATTTTGTGAAAGTAAGTTGGGATTATTTACATTAATTTCATTTTTCTCAGGAGGGGCAGTCGCCTCCTCCGACCCCCTCCCTTTAATCCGCCCTTGATCAGACCCTGAGTCTGTTCTTTTGTTTCGGCACTTAGTTTTCTTTCTATATTTTGTTTATTTCTGGAATCCTTCTTCAAATAAAGAAAAAAATGTAACATTATTGGAAAGGACTCCATTTTCTAAAGGCCATAGGTGGGTGGTGCAAGGATCTGGATAACCCCTCCTCCGTTTGTCCAAGTTTCGCTTTTAGTCAACAAAAAGAAAATGATACAGCCTTTCTTTCTGTCTTTCTTTTATTTCCGCCCTTTTGGATGCTCCCTGAAATTTTTTTCTCAGAACTGTGTTTTTTGTTCCACAGTATTGTTAAATATACTCTTGTGTGTGTCTTATTGCTGACTTTAAAATACTCATTCAGTTTCGCCTAGGTAATGAGTTGACTAAATAATGCAGGCATGCAACAGCCACATTAAATATATTAATGACTATGTCATTTTATCTCTCACCCCCTTTTGAAAATGTGACATAAAAATGACACACGAAAATGCGTTATGAAAACGCGACATAAAAGTAAGAATAAATGTCCGCTGAAAATGTTAGTATGTGTTACGTAAACCACCGATTTCTGTAAGCTCCGTAAGGTTGCATTTATTTGATAAAATGATTGTTTAAAAATTTCATCCGTTTATTTAAATACTATTAGTTCACAACAGATGTAATCTATTGTTACAATATTTACTAAGCTGTAGAATGTGCATCACATGTATTTTTCTATCAATAGGTTACAATCATAAAAATTTCAACATAGGGTTACCAGGTGAAATACACGATAGATGAGAGATAAAACGACATAGTCCATAAATATCGTTTTAATATAGCTATCATGAAACTAAAAAATTAGGGGGGGTTCAAGGGTTCAACTCATTACCTAGGCGTCTCCCATTGACGAGGTTCGAACAGCCGAGTTATACATATATTCTTTCAATGAGTTGTCTACAACTGATTTACAGTTCCACTATATAAAGCTACAGAAATTGTCTTATCCAAAAAAAAAGAAAAAGAAAAAAAGAAAAAAAGAATTACAAGATTTATCTGTTGCCTTAAAAAATAAAGAAAGATAAATCATGCCAAGCTCAGAGATTATAAAACATTTTCCAATACAAAGAAAAAAAAATTGCGACAAATCTGCGATGTATTTTAGTTAAAACTGGCGAGATTTCGTAGATAAAAAAATGTTCTATTATCACTATAAATGCAATTTTATGAGACCCTCTAAAAGACCTTTAATTATTTTTAGCGTTTAACTGAAGAATATAAAAATTTTATACTCATTGTCTTGTGCTAGAAATGTATTAGTGTCTCTCAAATGCCACAGACTGCAATGTATGGGAATTTTTTGAGTGCTCCTGTAGAACTATTAATAATACGGACGTTATTCTCAATGGAGAGCATCATTTTGAGAGCCTTGGTAATATATATGCCAACTTTGTTTTCTTTCAAAAATCGAATATCTCTAAAATATGTTTTCAAGAATGACTGTTGATTCAGTCATTCCTGTATCAACAGATTTTTAGACTGTGCTATACATTGGATTTTTTTCTCCTGTAAAAGAACTATAAATGCTACATACACCATTTTCAATATGGTACATGGTACTGTACATAGAAAAAACATAAATTTCGCACAAATCGATCTATATCCACAGGAGTTAGAACACTGGATGGGTGGACATCAGAGCATACAAATAACCGAAATCATAAGGAACTCAAACTTGCTGGTAGGTTAAAAATGTATAAATAATCCTTTTATACAACATAATGGTATCGGACGAGCACAGAGAGCGAGAAATTTATTATTTTAAGGGTTAACAGTCTCAAATTAATTTTCCAAGCGCTAAAGAATCAAAGTTTGCAATTTTGTTTCGTGTAAATCCGTTAACCCGTTTCGGGTTCTAATGCATTAACAGATTTTCGTCGGTCGGAGACCCCCTCCTACTCCTAGGCAAATAGCCCTTAACAAAACACAGTACAATAAATCAGTTAATTACAGTGCGAGTAACGAATTTTCAAAATTCCCAAAGAAATCGTCATTGCTTAATATAATCACATTAGACATTTTTCGAGGTACTTACATATTATCCCGGCGATCCGCCAAGACGAGCAACTTTTTCGCCAAGATAAATGCCGGACACATGAAATTATTGATGGTTCGGAATGCTATTGGCGACAGTTTGCCAGCAAATTTGAGGAAAAAATAGTTTGGCGTTAATGACAGCTGGGATAATACGTAAATACCTTTTACGATTTATCGTAAAATAATAAAAATATCCCCGAGTTCGGTTCATTTTTCAAAGCATTTTTTTCGCACCCTATTTGCAATTTATAGCAAAAGTCGCCAACATTGCCGGCTTTTGGCGCAAATTTTGAAGGAGGCACACGATCGTCGTCGGATTATTAGCTAATCATATTGTAGGATAGTATTATATGCTTAAAATAGATGCCTGTCTCTAAACTGCCATTGACCGTATAGTATTGAAATTATGAGTGCTCCCGTGTAGAAAAAGTTTTAACTATACAGACACTATTTTCGATGCAAGCTTCATTTTGTAATCCTTAATAACATCCAATTTTGTTTCATTTCGAAGAGCAGAGTATCTCTAAAACTAGAAGCCTTTTGTGGAGGCAATTATACAACGGGAGCAAGAAAAAACAGTTTAACGAAATTTGTCTTTCATTCAATATATTTAATTTTCATCCACCTAAAATAAATAAGCTCATATTCAATTTTTATTACATACCCAAATCGAATTTCATGCTCATCTGGAAACGCGCGGAATCTTTTCGCAGTCGAAAGCTTTCGTTTTGTATACATAAACATTCGCATATCCAGCAGACGATTTATTTGTGGGGAAAAAAATAATAATAAACTGTGCAATCGGGAGAAATTATTTTAAACGTATTGGAATCCCCCAATTGTATGACGTGATTTTCACTTAAAATAGGTCATTTTGTCACGCAAATGATCCACTTGTTTTGACTCTCGGAAACGAAATGGTGCTGAAAATAGCGAAAAATCGCTTAAAAATGAGGGAACGGTTGGATTTTCAGATTTTCAAAATTGACAGATTGTTATCTATATTTTTTTACAAAGTTGTGAAAATTTTCAAGCGGATTGTACAAACGATGTAGAAGTTGTTAGGCTTTTTGTCCTTGACATTGTAATCTTTTTGCAGTCATTGAGGTAAAAGTTTTATCTTGAAGTCAGGGTTCAGCGCAACTACAAGGGTTGATCAAATGAAAAGGTACGAAACGTCGCAACAACCTAACCGTTATCATATTTGTCCATGCAGCTATGAGAGCACGTAGCGAGACATCTAGGAATGCGATTGGAGCCTTTTGTGTGGATAGGAACATGCGGGGGCCCCGCAGGAGAGAGCAGAACTCCTGTAAAAAGCACCCTCCTACGTCCAAATGACGCGGCAGTGTGTGTGAGGACAGGATGGCGTTCACATTGCAAAATTCGACGATTTAGGGGCAGCGAGGCGTTATCCGATTCCTGACAGCGGAAGGTGTTAAACCGACTACTATTCATCGCAGGATGAGGACCGTATACTGGGAAGTCTGTGTGTTCCACAAGTCAATGAGAAAATGGAATGTCCGTTTTCGCCAAGAAACTGGCCAAGTTCAAGTGGGAGACGTTGGACCATCCGCCCTACAGTCCGGACATGTCGCCCTGCGATTTCCATGTGTTGGGTCCACTGAAGAAACCACCTGAAAGGGAAGCACTTCAACTCGGACGATGTACTGGGTCTCATCACGGCCACATGAATTCTGGGAACAAGGAATCCTGCGGCTTGTTCATCAGTGGGATTGTTGTGCTCAGTCCTATGGTGTGTATTTTGAATAAAGTCTACATTTGTACCCACCATGTCATTTCGTACCTTTTCATTTGATCACCCCTTGTAGTTAGTAGGATGATACGCTTTAAAGAATAACGTCCCATAGAGCGCAATGTATTGGGACTATTTTCAGTGCTCCTGTAGAAAAAATCTATAAATGCTACATAGATCCTTTACAATAGGGTACATGGTACTGCAGAAGAATAACATATATATGTAAATTTCGTAGAAATCTATGCCTATTGACGCGAGTTATATCAAGGACGGACAGACAGACAAATCGAAATCTTAAAAACTTTTCTAACTTGTTGGAAAGTGTCAAAAAAGCTAGATCTTGAAGGGGAAAGACGAAAACTTTCAAGGTAAAGGCGCGGGGCCCCCAAAAGCGCGGGGCCCGTAGCATTTGCTACATTTGCTATATTGTTAATCCGGCACTGGTAAGAACCCCACCCATGAAAGTTCTTACAATTTATTACTGTAAAAATATTTATCTGAATAGTGATAGAAAATTCCTTGTTTTCTGTTTCAGAAAGGAAGTCGAGAAATAACTGATAAAGCTTGTGAGGATCTCACGGCGGTTGTCTGTGATGCTTTAACCGTAAGTATTCTTCATACTGTAGCTTGTCCTTTAGAAAAATTATAATTAATTAAAAATTCTTGCGTAAAAGTCTAACCATAATGTCAGTTACCAGTTCTAACTATGCTTGTAAATTTTAAAACAAAATTATTTTTGAATGGATAATTTCATGCTGTGACATAAGTTGAAAAGCTTTATATCATAAATCCAAAAATTTTAGATTATTGTGTGTTTTACTAAAGATTAAACAACATTTCTTAATACATCGTGATAAGAATTGTTGACCTGTAATATTCTAAAGTTTTCTGGAAGAAAAAACACACCTCTGTACACCATCAGCTATAGGCTACTTTATCTACAAGCAGATGTTCTTAGTGGTTGCAGTGTTGTTATTGCATAACATTACTAACCAGAAAAGTATTCTAATTGGACAGGATTTTCAACATCATTCCAATTAGAGTGATTCAAGCTTTCTTTTCTACTGAAAAATTTTCGGTAGAGCTCAATTTGTAGGGATGGACAGTAATTTCGAGAATACACACCTGTACATTACACTTCCTTGTTTACTACTGTGACCTGACGACATGGTCTCTTCAGAAAATTCATAGCCTATACCTCTAGAAAAAAAAGCTTGACAAATCAAATTTACCAACCGTAGATATCATAAACTTTAAAAAAGCAAGTACAAGTGCTGCTTTCGCAAGGGTATGTTGATTTTGCCCTCTTACAGTAACAATTTAACATTTTATCATGGACTTGAATTAAACTTGAAAGCTTAGGCTATCAAGATTATTCTAAGCTATCAACTTCTGATGAAAATTGAAAATAGGTCAATGCAAACATTCCTCTTCATCGTTAAATGAAAATGCAATAACTACCTGATATCGTTGATTTTAAATTCCTCTTAACAAATACACTATTTATCAAACAGTTTAAAATTAATCAGCTGCCTTTGTGTGGTTGATTTTATATTCTTCATCAAATTAATATTTTGTAATTTACATTACAGACGCTTTATGTTCAATTCTTTCATTTTCATTTTTTACAGGGTGACAAACCAGAAGCATGCAATAAGAAAAAACTGAATTTATTCAAGAGATTCCGGAACTACTATTTATAATGCTTACCTTGATCGACAGAAAAATAGGGAAAAAAGGACAATCTCTTATAAATCCGTTTAACTGTCAGAAAGTGGATTCGGATTGAACGGCTCAGAATATGACATTCATTTTCTTCAAAGAGACTCAGACTTTACAGGCCATCAAAAATGTTATATATAATTTGTTTGTCCTTTTTCAATATGTATTTTCTACAGGATTCCAATAAGTGATGGATTACTAGTCTACACATATTTCATCGCATGAGTAGAAGATAGAATTCACGGATGATTTCACGATTACAAAACATAAAAATATGTTGTTGCTTTTTTCGGGAAAAAGGCGGATAAGGAGTTTTTAAGTTCCTGCAGGGGAAAAATACTTTCACCTTAACCAGAATTTTGTTTAAAAAATTAAAGATTTGATTTTTTTTCTTTTTTCATTCTTGCGATTTAGAATTAAATTATAGCCTCACAGAGAACACATTCATTGATAAGAGAAGCATAATTATACAAAAATCTTACAATCGTATTACACAATTCAAGGAATGGGTCATTTGTTGATATCCTGTACAACAGTGATCTCTAAATAATTTTTAATCAATCATCTCTAATTATGAATTGTTATAAGTGCCCACAAGTATCATTTTGCGTACCCCTCACCTACTGTGCAATTTGATATAAAATGAACATAGATCTTTATTTTAAATATTTTGTAAGCATTAATCAAACATCAGTAAACTGATTATTTATCTTATAAAGGCCAATACTTCATTATTTGCATCTTGAAATGTTTTAATATATTAATTTTTATAGTCTTGACTTAATTGTAGTTGTTGATCTCATCATTTTTAATCATTACTTGAAACTCATGATTTAAGAGATTCGTGCAGTAAATTATTTTTTTAAAACACTTTTTTGAACCCGTATAAAATTTCGCATGTAGTTCTAGCTGCTAAAAATGTTAACTGTAGTACATGTAAACATATTTTAAATTGTACTACAAAAAAGTAAAGTTTTCTGTGAAACGAAATGGGATTGTTTCGCCATTATTTAAAAATGTTTTTCTGTTGATTTATTTATGATTTTATCAGTGTTCTCTTTTTTTTCTCCTGTTTCAACGTTTTGTTTTTATCAATTATTTTGACTGTGATTACAAAATAATATTTTACAATAAATAAATAAAATGTTTTGTTGCATTTATGTGTCATACGTTTGTTGTACCTTTGAAACCATACAATGATCGCATACGAAAAAATCAGTGACATAGCTTATCTAGCAAGTGCAATAACTGCACGCCCAGAAAAGATATATTTCATATGGGGGGGGGGGTTACTTGCTCTTTACTTGGCTGTCGTTCATCGTACAGCAAAGTTATACTGCATACCAATATAACGTGTAGCAAATTAAAGTGTGTGTTATTCGTAAACGACTGGGGAACAGAAACGAACTTTTCTGTTGGGAGCTGATGCACTTAAAATCTGTTTGTTGCTCCAATGTCCTCGATCTTCCAAATCCCTGGGGTGGCGACTTCAGGTGCTAGGTCTCTCATATGCAAATGGTTCAAAATTAGGAGATTACTCATGAGATAAAGTCTTTCTGCCTCTGAATGTGGCTTTTTAAAATGAAAGCCGCTCCCTTTCACCCTTAGTCGTCGTATATGGGGGATCTGGCAGCGATCCGTGTTCGCAAGAGGGCATCTGAAATAACAAAGTTTTCTGCATGACGATTGACGGACAAATAAAGGGCAAAAGAGCTTTTTTTTTCTTCGTAGCTGTATATGTAAAGTAACGAGCTTTGAATAAACACCATCAACATACCTCTATACCAGGCAGGGGCGTAGCCAGAAATTTTTCATGGGGGGGGGGGGTTACGACTACTGCAACTCGCATATATGCATACATGTGTGTGATAAGGGAGTGAAGAATATACATTTTGTATGGCAAACAATTTCTCAAGGGGGGGGGTTATGACCCCCCTAACCCCCCCCCCTTGGCTACGCCCCTGATACCAGGGGTTCCCAAACTTTTTTCCCCCGTGGCACCCTTGTCACTTTGCGGCACACTTGTCACGCTAAAAACATTTCGGGGCACCCTTTTCAGGCTAAAAATCATTTCGGGGCACCCTTCTCAGGCTGAAAACGTTTCGGGACAGGTTACCTTTAAAGCAATATGAATATGAAGGTTAGAATGAAGCAGTTTGGATACATTTTTCATTGTTTCTTTTATGTTTATTGGACTTACTGTTACACTATCTTGGAAAATGGATATAGAATTTCCCCCCCCCCTCCCATATTTCAGGGAGTTCCTGTAAAATAGAGGAGACTTGACACCGGACTCTCTAGAACTTGACTAAAATATTTTTGTTTCGCCTACTTGATCATCGGATTGGCAAACGTTTTTGTGAAATATCGGTTCAGAGGAATTTTTTTGATTATGCTCCCCCAAGACTTTTCTTGATTATCTCTACGGCACCCCTGGTAAACGCGGCACACAGTTTGGGAACCTCTGCTCTATACAGTTCGAATCTATTTATTCGAGTAAAATCACGTAACTTTTACAAAAGAATAGCGTATTTACTTGAATTAAGATAGCATTTTTAACAGTAATTGTAATTTAGGTGAGACTGTCGTAAGGTTTCAGTTTTAACCCCACAAGGCTCAATTTTTTTTTCTGTGTCTAAAATAAATATACGTGATAGTGATTACTATTTGGGAGAAAATAGTTTAAAAAATAATAATCTAATATATTACTAGAAAATCACTTTTTTATTTCAGTTTTGTATGCGGTACACTGGGCATTAGCTATACTTTTTTGGTATTTATTTTGTAATTTCAGTATCAAATCATTTCTTGATAGGACGAACTCCAACATACACTAATTTTTTTAGGGTCAAAACTCTTTTGCTACCTATTTTTTGTTAATTTTCTAAAATAAACAAAACCACGTTCGAAAAATTACTGTTTAAATTTCAATCAGTTTTGGCAATGAACAGTAATTACATCTACTCGCAACGGCTTGAATTATACCGTTGCTATCTATGTATACATACTCTTAAAAACCCACAGATGTTTATACTAGTATTTTATAGACGGAGAGGAATAATTAAAGTGGTTGTTCCACGTATGGTACCAGGTGCCTTTTAGGGTTAACTATCGTATGAATGTCAAGATTTTTAAAAACCTACTTGCATAATGATAAATTTCCTTAAAAGTTTGTATAGGTCAGACACTTTTTCTTTCTCAGAGTCTGAATCGTTCCGAAAAACTAGACTTACAAAGGATCTCAAATATTCCTCTTTAACACTGTAGTTTTCTACCTTGTGGACAACTGGGTCAACCAACCAATCGAACACTTTGTGCACAAAGATTTTAAAACAATACTTCTCACTTGACAGTTTTACAATAATTGATTTGTATGTTAGAACAGGAAAACGAACACATTTTTGTGCCATTAAACTTAATAGACGCGTAAGCGAAACCATGCATCCAAGCTATAGCCAGCACCTATAGTTGTGCCATAAGCTCTGATACAAAAATTTGAGATTATCTACTGTGATTCATTTTTACGTGGGAGATGGGAAAATCACACTAAAAGTTTATCAAAACACTAACTTAATGCTGAAGTTCTTGAACGTAAGCTTGTTTATTCGAAATGAGTGGACTTTTCCCAGAATTCTGCTCCTGCTCATAAGGCGACGATGGTCCGTCAGTGGTTTAAAGAGAATGTGTTGGACTTTATAGGAAACAAAGTTTGACCTTCCAGAAGTCCAGATTTAAATCCACTTGACTATAAATTGTAGTCAGTGTTGGCAAGTATTGTAGTTGTAGTCAGTGTTGGCAAGTATTGTAGTTGTAGTCAGTTAAATTGTAGTCAGTGTTGGCGCCAAAAACGGCATTTCATTTAAAAAAATCTAAAAAAAAAAACCCCCCCAAAAAAAAACCCCTCAAACGTTATGTAAAGAATGATCGAAATTCTCCTTCGAGTCTCCATAGAGGATTAGCAAAAGAGACTTAAAGCCCGTGTGAAGTCGAAAGGTGATCATTTTGTATGCAATATTTTAAATTTAACGGTAAAACAAAACTTAAAAGATTGAGTTTTAAATTTCATAGCAAAGTTTTTATTTTAACTTCTTCATAATTGTACCGGAACCTGTGGCACGAGTACAAAAAACTCGGAACATAATTCTGCCAGTGTATGAATCCAATCAACGACTTTACTTGGAAATGGAAATGTTCAAGAGAACTAAACTAAAGTGTTGAGTGTTCTGGTGAATATTTGTTTCGAATGGTACTTATTTATTATTTCGAATTCATAGGCAAATATTTTGTGGACGACTTTATACTAACAGAGACATACGTAATAACATCAGTTGTAAGAGCACTGTGTATCAAATCAGAGACGGCCCGAGTTGCGTGCGGGGCCCCAGGCGAAGCGCAAGAGCGGGGCCTCTTCTCTATCATCTCTTATGAGATAGCAATAAAATGGCCCAGGAGCGGGGCCTTAGCCGATCGCCTACATTCGCACCCCCCTTGGGTCGGCCCTGATCAAATCAACCATTTTTGCAGTTGCGTTATTCTTAGGTTTCAGTGTTTCAACTCGTTCAAAGAGTCCCCAGCATTTAGTTCGCCAAGCAACTCGGATTCTCATTTCATGGACCCACTCAAGGGATGATAGGCTGATTTATTCTATTCGGGAACTGAACTCCGGAGTTGAAGCATGGCAGCACATGGGGCTAACCTTTACACCGCTGGGATTCCAATCTGTTTCTTAGAGGCATACATATCGAAAAATATGCTAACAGTTTTAAAGCTACAACGAAATACCATACTGATAAATTCATGAATGACGCAATCAACAAAGGTGTTTTATATAAAGAATTTCTCATGACGCACTTTTCATCTGAGATACCTACATTGTATAGCATTGCAAATGTAAGTCTGATTGGGTGTGTTCAATACTGGGAGAGTAAAATATCACTCTGAAGAAATCAAGTAGCATCCAATTTCTAAAAAAAAAAAAAAAAAACTGTTCGATCTGCATGAATGTGAAAAGTTGAAGATTACATTTTGTTGAAAGTTATTGTTCAGTTAATGTCCAATTTGTAGTAACGTAAGTATAATAAATACAAATAATTTTTTCTTTTTCTTATTTTACTTTCCGAAACATTACTCTCTTAAACTATTCATTATACACACAGGGTGATTATAATTACAAGTTCCACTTTAAAACGATCAGAAAAGGAAAACTACTGGACCAAATGCTATCAAACTTGGTAATTGTAGAAAGGTGGTCAGGATATTTATTATCGGCGAAAAAAAAAAGTTCTAAAATTCAACATCATGGTCAAGGACGTATTTGAGGGGGGGGGGAGTCCAGAGGCTCGAACCTCCTCCCCTAAGAAATTTTGATTTTTGTTACTAAAATGATAATGATGTAGTGTCCTTTTTAGAAAAATCACTGCTTTTTTTACCGTTTGGACCCTCTCCGAAATTTTTGAACCCCCTCCAAAATGTTCTTCATGGGGGGGAGGGGGGGATCGGTATAAAGCGTAAAGTATAAAGCGTAAATAAATTCCTTGAGGAAAAAAATAAAGATAATAAATCTTAGTCCTATGGGTTAAAAAAATGGGATAAATTAAGTGAGACCCCCAGCAGTTCCTGGAAGACTTAAATCGAAGAAAAGCTTATGACTCACAGTCTCATGAAGTTAGCTTTATGTGCAGTCCAGTAAGTCTGTGAGAATATGTTTAAATTTTATCATTTCGAGATTAGAAAAAAAACTATAGAGGAAAAAAAATTAGAGAAGAAAATCAAACCTCCCCCTCTTAAAAACTAAAAAAAAGAGAGAAAAAAAACAAAGGAAGAGCACAGTTATGCAAGCCACCGGAGTTAGAATTCAAAATAATTTATGTGTGTCTGTGCTTGAATAAATAAATAAATAAATAAACATCTGAACTTAGTTTAATTTACTCTGTAGAGTATTTAAAAAAAGAAAAAAACTGTTTTTCTTTTTTTTTTTTTTTTTTTTCTTTTGTTACGTTTTGTTAAATTCTCGGAAGGAATACAAACTTACATCGGGAAAATTGTTTCAATCGCATGCAAACATCTTAAATTCCAAACACAAATGCAAGTGTCATTCTTCAGCCGAGGTGCATGTTTGATTTAGATACCCCATTGAACTAAGGAACCACCTGTGTTCTCAATATGTCATTTTAGTCATTCAGGAGTTCTAACATTCTCGGAGTTTCATTTTACGGATGCATGTAAATAAACATGTACAAGCGATCGAATGACACCTTGACAGCTTTCATATTTCTCTAACATGATTGCCTGGGGTTTGGGAAATGCTTTCCTGTGGATGGAAAATGGTTAGTTCCGCTTTCTCGAGAAAATGTTTAACCTATTACACAGAAAGTTGAGGAGCGAAATATTTTACTGAAATTGAATTTCTAGGTTCATTCTGTTATGAAATAATAGGAATCGATAAAAACCAGAAAGATAAATAATGCCGAATGCATTTCTTAAAAAACACTTTCCAATGCAAACTTATTCGGGCATATACAAAACGTTTAATTCATCGTTGTCTTTGAATGCTATTGCTCCAGCCCAACAAAGGTCAATCACCCGGAAGCAGGGCCCTTGCTAAAGGGGGGGGGGGGGAACTTGCTAAGCTCTATTCTACTTGGCAAAATTAGTTAAAAATTTTTAATAAAAACTATAATTTACTTTCTATTTCTGTTTCACTTGGCAAAAGTAAAAAGTTGGTAATATAGTTGATAAAACATAAAGAAGTTGGTAAAAAACGATATTTGACTTGGAAATTTATCTACATCTCTCCGCCCGCACACTTAAAAAAAAGTCTTAGCAATGAATGGCTCTGTCCGGAAGCAAAGATGACCGCAGATAGGGAATCGCTGGCGTTGCGTATTTCAACGGTTTACTTGGTTGAGTTTAGAAGTGGGCTTAAGTGTGCTACAGGAGGAGAGAGAGTTACGACCACAATCGCCCACTGCCCTTGGATCCACCACTGTTTTTAGGAGTATTTTTACACCATCGGTTATCTAGCTTTTAGGAGCTACAGAATCTTGATAGTTAGAGCAGTAATTTTACCGCCATACTTACATGCGATATAATAAAGTACATGCTAAAATAAAATTGTGTTCGAAAAAATAAAATTGTATGTTAAAAATGTCAAAATAAACTCATAAATATCTAATTCGATTTTTAATCGTTAAAGAACTCTTAATATTTACTAGGGCCCTAATTTTATATTTAATTGAAATAAACAGGGTTTGTACTATCAGATTTAATCTTCAAGCATTCAAAACACAAGAAAATTTATTGTGATTGACAAATATTTTATACTTCGTGATACAAATTCGATATCTCATAAAACAAGTTTTTATGTTACATTTTCCTGAAGCCACATCGAGCTTTCGCTTTATATTAATGGAATGCATTCATTTTTTACAGGTTATTTTCTACATTACGCATTTTCGCCATAAATATTTATTACTTTTATTTTTAAAAAATAAAAAGAACAGGAATTGCTGCAAGAAGTTTCAGTAACTTAGTTTTGTTCCCGACTATGAATCCAATTTTATTTGAGTTATTATTGGATTCATGGCTAACGTTTTCAAGCTACAGCGTGCCTATCTCATTATATTTTCTAACAGGTATCGGCTACAGATATAGACTATGCAATCTAAAATATATAGAACCTTAAATCTTATTTATCAAAATCCCAGAGTTGAGATGATTTCGATGTATTCCTTTATCCATCTCCTTTGCTTAAATACTTGTCTTAACAGCTCTCAAGAAAATTTGCGTGTTCAGAAACTTTGGCTTATTTTCTTGGTCTCTTCAGAATAAATTGTTTTCCAATTTTTTAATTCTACTCATTTGTCGGTCCTCATTAGTTCAGTTTTTTTTTATTTGACTATCAATGACCAATCATTGTTTCATGTAAAATATGTATTAAAATTTTCCTCTCTTTAACTGAACTTTTGCTCCTGCTTGAAATAAAAGCAATAAATTTACTTAAAAAATGATTCGTGACGTAGCTTTATGAAAAAGTCAAAGTATATTTTGATGCACAGACGACCTCTCCGTGGCCATAACTTTTTCAGTACTTGCATGTCGTTTAATTTTGTATTCATAAGAACAACGTCTCCTCGTCACACATTAATAAAATCTTAATTAATGATTATCTTTAAACCAGTCACAACAATTATTCAATTACAGTGGCGATTTTTGAACATTTAATCCAATGTAAATCTTCTCAAAAAAGCCAAATTTCCTATGTCAGTTTCAACAGGGAAATTCAACTGGGAGACGGAAGGTGCCTGGTTCAAACCCAGGTCGCTTCCGTCGACCAAGCCGTTCAGAGTTTTTCGTGATTTTCTTCGAAACTTCACCGAAATACGGTTAGGACCCCTTAGAAAGTCCCCCACAGAGGGCAACCCCCCTCGGGCTAGATCCCTCGTGTAGATAATCAGCCGTAATTCCACACTGCATTTAATTTCCTATGCCAGTTTCATATTTAAAACATTGTTACATTGTTCTCCGTTAAACTGAATCATTTCATACATGGCAATGAATTCTCATCTTTCTTTCTAATTTTCTATTTTCCCAAAAAGTAGTTATTTATTCACAAAACTAAATGAGGAAATTTTGCTTCTTCTCGAATACATTTTTGAGTGGGTGTACATTTACAGCTATTGCGGTAGTCACTAAACGGTATGACTAGGAATTAGGTAACTTGAATGACCGGTTCGATTCTCGGAGACAACGCAGGTATTGTTTTGGTCAGATGGCATCCCATTCCTAACTCACGGATTCAGTGTCTGTTGAATGTGTTCTTTATGGTCATTGCAGGTGATATCTATGCAAGCGATTAAATTTTTTTTGTTCTAAAGTGTCAGTAGAGTTTTAATGTTTTCTAAGTAGAAAAAGACCTTCTACCACAACTTTCATTATTATAGTTTATAATATAAAGCAGTGTTAAAATATAATTACGAGGACATTACTCGCTTCAGAATGATACTATCTAAATTTTATTTCTGTGAAGTTTAAAGGTACTCAAAGCACGTATTTAGGCGTATCTCATAAAACCTGAACGTAAAAGAAAATTATATAATAATTCTTGAAGCGAGAATAATTTTGTTTTAGAGTGTAAATATTTTAAAACTGGCATTCTGGGGTGAAAATAAAATTCTAAATGAAACATTCGCCCATTATTATAAAGACATAGTAATCATAAATAATTGATCAGGTTTTTAAAGTAGACATGATTGCTTTTAAATCTGTTTTTGAGAAATACCAGATGAAATAAGTTTTACGGTAGGAAAAATATAAAAGAATAATGCTGACAAGACTAAATTTTTAATGGCATTATTAAACCATGGGAACCAGGTTCTTCCACGTTAAATCCAAAATAATGAAGAGTCGTATCCACTTTTTGCTGCAGCACTGTTGCTTAAAAAAGAACCAAGTATAGATTTTTTTTCTCAGTTCGGCGGATCTAACGCTTTTTGGTTTTAATTTAGAGACTAATATATAAAAAAAAATATATCATGTGTGATTTTTTTTTCTCCCCAGCAAATAAATAGTTAGTTTTTACATCAATATATTTCATCCAAAAGGTTTACTGTTATATAAAGTATTGAAACGCTAAGTTCTGCGAACAATGAAGCAATGGCCGAGATTCGTAAAAGAGGATAAAACCTTGTAACGTGGTTTGTCTATCTTTACTGACCAATCTATCATTCATCTATACAATGTGCTATCAGCGTTGGCAATTGTTAGAAAGACTGTTTTGTGAAATACAAAATGGAAATCATTGCCATATTAGATACAATTTATATCGCTCTATACGTGATTTTGAAAAGGAATATAAAAATCTAGTATAAGAGAAAAAGGTCTTTTGTGCTTTAATTCATCTAGTTATGTGGAGCTTGCTACTTATCTTCAAACTCCTTACTAAGGGATTCATTATGTTTTAATTTTGATTGTTTTCAAAACTTTACTGTATCAACACATTCAACTGCATAATTATTCGTTATTATAGATACAAGTAAGCTTTTATATTTAAACGAATATTTTATATTTATTTACGAGGGGAAAAAAGATGATTCCCTCTTTTATAGACGCACTTTTGAATTCGTTAAGAGCTTTTGTTATAATTCTAGGACATTTATAAGCAATTTTTTGAATAAATCTTGACAAGAAAGGTCAATATTCAGACATTTGTTCAATTTAATTAATTGAAAAATCAGTGTCTAATTTCTTACATACATTTTCTGTAGTTCAAAGAAAAAGTTTAGTCTATAAACTAAAAAAAGCAACAACATAAGACTGTAGAAATAATCATAAACAGTTACAGTCGTTAATACTCAAATATTGTTATTTGTGATAGGAAAAAATGCTGACAGATTTTTCCCTGAATCTTTAACAGCAGCCTGCCTTTAGAAGATTAAATTGGAATTAATAAGATTAGTGACCTTAAATTAATGAATTTAACAACAATAAACGCTATTCATTTTATTGATTAAATATTGAATGTCACTAAAGAAATGTGTAATGTTTTGATGACTATATGCATTCACATATTGGTAACTTAACTCGTTCAGCTAGGATCTATTTAACTAAAAAAACATTGCTGGCTAACGATAATTTTGGAAAATGTTTTTATGGTTTCTCCTACCTTCGCAAAATTTCAACTTCAATTCAAACGAAGCAAAATATTACATTATCTAATTACAACAAAATCATCAGGATTTAAATCGATTTATGATTTCCTTTTCTACAAACAAAATTCAAACTCACAATGAGAAAGAAAATATTACCTGTTAAAGATTTTGAGAATATAAAAAGTTATAAAAAGCACAGTAAAAAGGTTCAACATGGTAAAAACATAAAGTGTTCTTTTTCGCTGATCTTCAAAGCATTTATACTCCACTGTTGCTGTTACAATCGAAATTTAAGGCAAGTGAAATGGAAGCTAATGTTCGTATTTTCTTTAACTTGTGACGTATTTCTAACCATTTTCGCAGTCAGACCATGGTTTATAGCGAGAAACAGCACAGCAGCAGACATTAAAACTCGCTTATTTAGAACAATCATTTTAATGAGCGGACTTTTGTTTCGTTTTCTAATTTACAAAGAAGGAGTTAACCTAAAATATGTCGTACGTCAGATAAGCAGGATCTACATCATTTCCGGCTCCCGCAAAAAACTACGTTTCCGATACAAAGTTTTGCTTTTCTTACTGTTTAACGTAGTTTACATTTTATCATCAAGTGCGATTTTATATTACTTCAACATTCTTCAGGATCCAAAAGGTTTGAGCTATTTGCTTAGCGTATTTTTTCTCAGAATTGAAAACGATTTGCTGAAGAAGGTTCTTGGCAGTATACTGTACACATTACTGAACTGGTTTCTCTGTGCCATACCCCCTATCTTCTGCATTTATTTCTATTTCGTTTGTTATGTTCTGAAAGAAGCATTGGAGAACTGTGAATATTTCATTCAGCGAAAAGGAGTGAGTGTCGTTCGGAATTTGGTTGAAAAAGACATTTTCAGTGTAGTAACCAAAGTAACTCAAACGCTGAACCTACCATTGATTTCACTGGCTATTTACACGCTCACAACCTCCTTCTTCAGATTGTACGAAACAATGCTTGATCCCGTCGATGACATGAATGTGTTCTATCCAGCACTCAGTACTTTACTGTGGAACTTCGCGTGTTTCTTTGTGATATGCTTCTCGTCATCATCCGTAATTAATTCATACACATCTCTGAGACGTACCTGTCAGCGTTTGCTGCTTCAGAATTGCAAGGGTCAAGACATCGCTTTAGTTTTGGTAATCTGCAAGAAGAAGAAGGTCGGCTTCGCCCTCTTGGACTCGGTTGTTATTGATAACTCATTAGTAGTTGAAGCAATGGGAACACTTCTCACTTATGGCATCATCATTGCCACAATGTGGCAGACATCAAACTACTCAGATATGTCCTAAAACTTAAGGTTATAACTTGTACTTGAAGTTGTGGGGAGCTCCGGAAATTAAGTAACATTCGAAGTAGGGGGAAGGAAGTTTAACCAAATGTGATTTTATGATCTGTTAATCTGTCTATCATGACAGTAATCTGTCAGAACATTAATAAGGCGCAGCAAGGTGTGCGGATCTCACCGGGTGACCTCATCAGGGAGGTGACACACAAAAAATGTAAATTATATAAAGTTTACATTAGGCTAAACTAAAAAAATCTGATGTGGACAATACATGACTTCCTTGCACGTCTATTAAATCAAAAATATTTTCGGCGCACTTTATCTAAACTTATTTTGTTTGAAAGAGATAAAATATCAGTAATCGCAAGGTTTAGCGATGTCTAGCCAAATATTTCCATATCGCCAAGCTGAGTTCAATTCGAATGATTTCCTTCTGACACTTAATTAGGCGATATTTCATCAAAAACCGACAAGCTGGAGATAGTTTGCGAGATTTTGGGGATAGTCATAGTCATTGACCACAGTCTTTCAATGAATTGAATGCATTCATACACCTTAGTGTATTTAAAGTCATTTGGCTGACCCTGTAAAGAAATTACCCAGTCGATTGCAGTGAAAAAAGATATTGAAAACAGTTAGATATTACAACAGTTCTAAATACAAAAATTCAAAATTCTACGGGTTAAAGTTTTAGAGTTATACAAAATCCGAAATAATTTTGGCGCCAAATTTCGCAATATTTCAGCGAAACTCGCCAAGGTCGACGACAAATTGCGAGATTTTGGGCATGGCCCAAACAATGACAGACTATCGCCAAAACACGCCAAGAAAGATGGCAAATGACGATATTTTGGGCATGGACCAAATGACTGATTATCGCCAAATTTGGCGATATTTTGGCAAAACTCGCAGAGGTCGACGACAGACGGCGAGATTTCCGGCATGGACCAAACAATGACTGTCTACAGTTCTATTATATTGAAGATGTCCATAGACATTCAAGTATTGAAATTTTTTCGGTGGTCCTGTAAATAAACTCTTCAGTAGATTGGAACCAAAAATCGAGATGCACAACTAGATGTTACAACAATCTTATATATGAAATTTCAACATTCTACGACTAATAGTTTTTGAGATTTGAGAGTTAAATACATGCACGCGTACACCAAAAGTCGTCAAGCTTGGCGACTTTTAACGTAGTTCTTGAGGGAGGCACGTGACCGTGGTCGGACCATTAATTAACATATTGTAGGACGGTATTGTGCTTGAAATGGCTGAATGCCCCTAAAATTACCATTGACCGTAATGTATTGGAAATATTTTGAGTGTTCCTGTAGCATAACTATAAATGATAAAGACACTTCTTTTAATGGAGAAATTCATTTTGCAACTCTTAACAGCATATATCACTTCTGAGTCGCTTGAAATAGCCTAATAACTCTAAAATACGCTTTAATGAATTTCGACCCGTAGAGCGTAATGTATTTAGAATCTTTTGGGCGGCCCTGTAGATAAACTATGCAGTCGAATGGGACCGAAAGGGGAGGTGCACAACTAGATGCTGCAACAATCCTAAATATAAAGTTTCAACATTCTACGACCAGTTTTTGAGATATGTGAGTTTAATGAATTTTGGCCCATAGTACGTAACGTATTTCGAATCTTTTCGGCGGCCCTGTGCATAAACTATCTATTTGATTGAGACCAAAAGGGGAGATGCACAACTAGATTATAGAATAATCCTAAATATAAAATTTCAATATTCTACGACCAATAGTTTTTGAGATATGCAAGTTACATACATACATACGTACGTACGTATGTATGTATGTATGTATGTACGTACATACGTACGTACGTATGTATGTATGTATGTATGTACGTACATACGTACGTACGTACGTACAGACGGCATGGGACTCGCCGCTGGTCAGAATGAGTTGCAGACGCGTTTATATGGTCGTGCATGCCAGCTTACGATGAGATGCATCGAAAAAATTTCTTAAAAGTAAATTTAGAGGTAGTCAAAATCGGTTTTTCCGTCGAAATTTGGCTCCGAAATTTTTCGGGATCACATTATTTCCTTATACTCCGTACAAGGAAGTAAAAAGGCTAATATGATAATGAGAAAAGATCAGAAAAAAGTAAGAATAAATGTAAGAGACTACGTTCTCTTGCATTCGTACAAACAAAAAGTATTTCACATCAGTTGTCTTTCTCTTACTTTTATAAACACTTTCATTTAACTCACGCTGTACGTCCTGTCAGCGTCAAATCCTGTAATCAATTTTTTTCTTAATTCGCCATCTTCTGTACATAATGATAGTTTTTACTAGTACAGAAAAAAGAAATTTAAACAACCTAGAGATGAGGGGAGAATGGTACCCACGACCGTACGCTTAAGTGATTAGCGTAGAGGAGGACAAGCTCTTAACCTCTAAGTCATCTTAAGTTACTTAAATACAAATTACAAAATTAACGCAGGGTTGGGTATTAATCCTGGATTTTTTCTAAAATTCCGAACTCTTGAAATATTGTCCTAAAATGGTGTGGTATTTTAAAAGTGGTCCTGTTTTTATAAAATACGGAAAGAAGTTCGCTGAAGTATCTCGAATACCATATTGTCACCAAAACCAAAACTGTCATTTAAACTTTATTTCGACAAGAATTTACAAGTATAAGCGGATACTTGAAACTAACATGCAAAATAATAATAATAGTAATAGTAATAATAAATCGGATAATAGATGGTTAAAATAACAAGTCTTTTCCACATTTTGAAGAAATAAAATAATATCTTTAAAATACATTTTTTTAAATTTATTTATGTATCCATTCACTGATTTTCGTGCAGCTCCAGTGAGATTCCAAAGTACTTCCTACGGCCGGTCCGGGGCCGTCGCTAAGTAACGGGCCTGCTTATGAGTTGCCATCGCTAAAAATGAGTTTATCATTGAGGCCTGTTTTCTCCAGTCACAGTGTTCTATTTTATTATTCTAAGTATTATAAATTTTATATTATTTTATTATTTTAAAACAATTTTTTTATACTTTTGTCGTACTAAAGAACTTTAGATGTAGGTAATCGTTTTGTGAATCTTGCGCCATTTTCTTTCATGAAAATTTATCCTAAAATTCGAACATTTTGCTCTGAATGTAAAGGTAAGTGAACGCTTTTATAATGTATTTAGAAAGTCTAAAAATATGTATGTAAATCATGTTTAGTGAATAATTACTCATGTGTTATTTATAAATAAATTATTTTAATCAGAAATCGTATTACTTGAGTAGTTTTTATTCTTGTAAATAAGCATGAAGTTGTGATACAATTTAGGCAATTTAATTTTGCCAGTTGAAAATGTTATTTATCAGTTATATATGCCTTGATTATGTGATTAAGACTTACATCTGGTACAGTGCAGAAATACAGTAAATTATAAATTGTTGATTTTTGCCCGTTTATACAGAAACTTATGTTGTGAAATGTAGTTAATATTTTGTACAAGCGTTCATTATGCTTGCTCAATTCCAAAGTTCGATTGAGAAAGCGACAAAAGAATAATATATACTACATGAAATGTCTTTATTAAAGAATAATTAATTCAGGGATCGCGCTATAGATCGTATTTTATCAATTTTCTCCAATATACAGGATATCCCGAAAAAACTGAAATTAAAGATTAATGTTAAATTGTTTAAAATAACGTAGGAAATACGACTACGTTCATGAAATATTCATTATAAAAATGTCTTTCTCATTTGTGTATTTAGTTATTTTAAAGTATATTAAATATCCACTTGTGAAACTAAAATAAGCAATCGTGAATCGTGAGAGTAAGCGCTACTTTGTTTTTCCTTCAAATTATATGCATCTATTTTCTTTATGTAAGTACTAGCGGCTACCCGCGACTTCATCCACGTCGGCTTTAGAATTAGGTCCCGAGAGAAACGAAGCATGTGTGAATAACAAATATGTTTGCGACTAAAGAAACTGCATTTAAATATTATTTGCTTTTTACTTATTTTAAATGAAGTATAATGCATGGTAGTAAACTTCATTTAAAATAAGAGAGTATGCAGAATTACTAAATTTAGATTTTTTCAGGCATTTGGCGAATAGAGACAGTTACGACAGTATTTGCGAACTGTTTTGAGTGTTCTTGTAAAAGAAATATTTATGCTATATGCATGAATTTCAGCCTATGTTGATCAGGAACAGTGCAGCTCTCTATTAGCGAAAAAGTTTTAGAGTCGGTTCTGTAATTAAAGAGATGCCGATAGAGCGTAATGTATTAGAATTATTTTGAGTGTTCTTGTAAAGGAACTATTTGCACTACATGCATGAATTTTAGCCCATAATACTCAAGAATAGTGTAGCTTACTATCAGTGAAAAAAGTTTTTGGAATCGGTTCAGTACTTACAGAGATACACATAGAGCGTAATGTAATTCATATGAGTATCCCTGTAAAAGAACTATTTGTGATATATGCATAAAAGGTAGTCTATAACACTCAGGGTCCCCCCAGTGTCTAAGAGGCTCTGCTCTCAAAACTGGAAGGCGGGAGGTGCCAGTTTCAAACTCCGGTCGCGCCTGTCGACCTAGCCGCTCGCAGTTTTCCGTGTGTTTTTTTCCAAAACCTCGCGAAAATACGGGCTAGGATCCCTTAGAAAATTCCACACAGAGGAATTCCCCATATAGGCCTAGGACTTTCAATCAGAAAAAAGTTTTAAAATCGGTTTAGTAGCTACAAAATTTCCATAGAGCCCAATGAATTAGCATTATTTTGAGTGTCTTTGTAAAAGAATTATTTATGCTATATGCTTGAAAAGTTGCCTGTATGTTAATCCAGGGCATAAGCCATCTTCATTACAAATTTTTCCAACCATTTTTGTGTGATTCAGTCAAAAACATCTGTTGGCGAGTTGGCAAGCTTTCGGCCATCTCGTATGGTTTGGCGAGCTGGGGAATTTTGCATCGCCTAACTGCAACACTGGACTACTGGTGAATTGTATAAATAAGTTCAGTTGTCGCATGGTTTCCTGTGAAAGTGAAAATGTTCGGGTTCTTGGGAACCACTTATTCGAGTGCTTGTAAACTTGTATTTTATTCGTGAATTTTAATAACGTTGAATAAACTGTTGTGTTTTAAATTAAATTGTGTGGAGTTTTTACTATCAGCAATCTCCAATTTTAAACAACATCCAAACACATAAACGTACACATTTATATTATTGGTAGGATTTGGAAATTTACAAACTTTAAGAAACACATCTGGACATTTCTTGGTACTTACGTATTATCCCGGCGGTCATTCCCGCCAAACTGTTTTTTCGTCAAATGAGTTGTCAAACTGTTGCCAATCGTATTCAAAACCATTAACCCATGTGCCCGGCATTTATCTCGGTAAAAAATCGCTCGTCTTGGCGGACCGCCGGGATAATACGTAAGAACCCTTTTCTTTACTTATGCTTTTTAATTTGGCGTAAAATCAACATAATTTCCATACTTATTTATGTTTTCCAAATGCATGTGATTTTGCAAATGGAATTTCTGCGTTATTTCAAAAGCATAAATCATTTTGTGCGGGCGATAAAACGGTTTTTAATTAATAGTTAACGGTTTTTAATTAATAATAGAAAAGTAATTAAAATATCTGAGCCTCAGGCACACTTTACCGAAGTCATGGGCCCAGTCATGCTTAAATTTTCAAAGCCCTGCTTTCTGTAGATTAGTCTGGAGAACATTCATTTTTATTATTAGAGATAGATAGATTTGACATAAAACTGGCATAATTTCCGTATTATTTAATGTTTTTCAGATGCACGCGCACGCGCTTCTTTGTTGAAGTAATAGCATTCTTGTTAGCTCAAAACCTGAATCATTTGATACGGGCGAAACTCGCCAAGCATGGCAATGTAAAACCGGGTTTTAATTAATAATTAAAAAAGTAATTAAAAATCTAAAATTCTAAGTAGCCTATAACCAACTCCAGGGTCCCAACTATGGCCTATGTTCCGTATCCGGTGCCCCTTGGTTCTGGCGACATCGTGAGCGATGTTCAACGTTAGTAAAGTACCCTGCCGATGGTAGTTTGACTGGCAACCATAAAGATATGTGTAGAGCTTGGCGACGTTTTTTTTGGAGGAATGATAATGCGTCAAATATTGTAAATTGGATAATTTAGAACTATTGAAAGATGCGAAATTTCTTGCACTTTCGGGCATGCGTAATAGTTGTTTTTTAATCTAGCTACTGTGTATGTGTGACGTAAGCAGATGAATGTAACGAATTCGCTTGCTCAATTTGACGTCACTAAGCTGTTAATTTGCGTTTTGCGCATGCGTTATTGTTATTTTTCGTTTTATCCTGTTCCTTCGTCTACTATTCCAATTTGCTTCAACTTGTACTAATGTTTTTTTTTCGGTCTCGCAGAGGGGCCCGCGTTAGCATATTTTCGAATGTATGTATCGATGAATGTAACGAATTCGCTTGCTCAATTTGACGTCATTACGCTGTTAATTTGCGTTTTGCGCATGCGTTATTGTTATTTTTCGTTTTTTCCTGTTTCGTCTACTATTCTAATTTGCTTCAACTTGTACTAACGTTTTTTTTTGGGGGGTCTCGCAGAGGGGCCCGCGTTATCATATTTTCGAGGGGGCCCTTTTGAGGCGGTGGCCGGACCCACTGATGTTTTTTTTGGGGTCTCGCAGAGGTACCCGCGTTAGCATATTTTCGAGGGGGCCCTTTTGAGGCGGTGGCCGGACCCACTGATGTTTTTTTTTGGTCTCGCAGAGGGCCCCGCTTAGCATATTTTCGAGGGGGCCCTTTAGAGGCGGTGGCTGGACCCACTGATGTTTTTTTTGGATCTCGCAGAGGGGCCGCGTTAGCATATTTTCGAGGAGGCCCTTTTGAGGCGGTAGCCGGACCCACTGATGTTTTTTTTTGGATCTCGCAGAGGGCCCCTTGTTAGCATATTTTCGAGGGGGCCCTTTTGAGGCGGTGGCCGGACCCACTGGTGTTTTTTTTTATCACGCAGAGGGGCCCACCCGGACCCACTGATGTTTTTTTGGGGTCTCGCAGAGGGGCCCGCGTTAGCATATTTTCGAGGGGACCCCCTTGAGGCGGTGGCCGGACCCACTGATGTTTTTTTTGGATCTCGCAGAGGGGCCAGCGTTAGGATATTTTCGAGGGGGCCCCCTTAAGGCGGTGGCTGGACCCACTGATGTTTTTTTTGGGGTCTCACAGAGGGGCCCGCGATAGCATATTTTCGAGGCGGCCCTTTGAGGCGGTGGCCGGACCCACTGATGTTTTTTTTGGGTCTCGCAGAGGGGCCCGCCCGGACACACTGATGTTTTTTTGGGGTCTCGCAGAGAGGCCCGCGTTATCATATTTTCGAGGGGGCCCTTTTGAGGCGGTGGCCGGACCCACTGATGTTTTTTTTTTGGGGTCTCGCAGAGTGGCTCGCGCGCCCTCCGAGAAAAATGTTTTTACACTACATAAATGGGGCTTTTACCAATATTTAGCAGGCTTCTGGTTCCGCCCTTGGAGAACATATGTAAAGCTGACGTCATAAACTTGAAAATCGTCTGGATTTTTTATCACATGTTGGTCTGGAAAATCGTTTTTTTTTTTTTTTTTTTTTAATCAGAATCTGAGTGGCAATTCTGATAATGAAACGCGGTGCATTTGAAGTATAGAATTTTCATTTAGTGTTAATTGCATGAAGATTGAAGTTTGGTGTTCTTTGATTCTGAGTCGAATAAGTTTGTGTTGGAATTTCCTTGTGGTTTTGATTCCGTTTTACGGACCCTTTACCGTAAGTTAGTGAGCGTCTCGGGGAATTTCTTCGTTAGTATGTGTGTGGAATAGAGAATGTGTTAGTCGATGTGTGGAATATAGAATGGGGGGGGGGGAAAGTGAGGTAAGTGCTTCTTTAATTGTACTTTTTCTAATGTTTTGTTGTGGATTTGACTGTTTTATATAGTGTCATTTACTTAGAATTTGTGTTTCTTTGTAAAATTTTAGTGTTATATAACTAGTGTTTATTCGTCACAAGACAGCGATAGCCGTTGGAGCTTGGCGGTCGCCAGGGAGGCTTGGCGCCAAGGTCTGTAGCGCTCGCACTTGGCGATCGCCAAGCTCCAACGGCTATCGCCGTGTTTACATGAGGGGCACCGTCTTGTACGATTTTACCCCAACTATATCTAAACCAAAATGCATCCTAATCGATTCAGCGGTTTAGGCGTGAAAGCGTCATAAGCAAACAAACAAACAAAGAAAGTAACTCACTTTCGCATTTATAATATTAGTTAGGATGTATCATAGCAAACAAATTAATCATGTATTCGTACTTGAATTAGTAACACAATTACTACTTAAAACTACATTAAATAACGTTTGAAAGTACTGGGAAGCTTAAGAAATGCCTGATGTATACGTGAAGACTCGAGCATCCGTAGGCCTCTTTGGATGGCTCATCAAAATACACGCGCAGGCCCGTTACTAATTGACAGCAATAATTTTTGTCACGAAGGCCCCAGCCGGTCGTGAATGAAAATCTTTTGTTAGGCTCTCTCTAATATGTTGTGATCAGTCGGACCACAGCCTACATCCCAGGTGGGTTGTAGCTCGGATGTGCTTAATACCCCTCATCATTCACAATTTTAATCGATCGTTGATCGTTTGGCAACAGTGTCAAAAATATATTATATTTTACAAATATTTAATCTGGCATCAATAGTTACTTTAGCCATTTTCTCATTATTTGAGAATATTGCAAAATAAAAGTTTGTTTAGTTATAGGGTAAAATTTGCAAAACTGTTTTTTAACCCAGAAATGCGTGAAATAGTTCATATTCAAGCTGGCCAATGCGGAAATCAGATAGGGGCAAAGGTAGTTATTTGCAATATTTAATTTAACTAAAAATAAATTAATTTAAGAATACACTCTAAGAAGTATGGGTTGTGAATCGAATTTTTATTCCCATTTTGATACTTACGTATTATCCCGGCGGTCCGCCAAGATGAGAGATTTTTTGCCAAGATAAATGCCGGACACATGAAATTATTGATGGTTCGGAATACGATTGTCAACAGCTTGCCAGCACAATTGGCGAGAATGACAACCGGGATAATACGTAAGTACCTTCAATTTTTATCATTGATTTTATCATTGATTTTTTAATTTTGATTTATTTCGAATAATACTTTTTTTCCCGATAACCTAACGGATATAAACCAATAGGCAATATGATTTACAGTCCAGTGCATTTTTTTTTTCATTTTTTGAGAAGAGAAGGGGGTGCATAATAGATCTGCACAGAAAAATATGATCTGTCGCAGAACACGGTCCGGCAGAATTTTTTAAAAATAGTTATAAATAAATAATAATTTTTAAAAAGCAAAGAGCAGTTTTATTATTTAACAACCCTAGGTGATTTTTAATTTTAGGTGATCGACGCATAATATGTAATGATATGTATTATTAATTCGAAACTAACATAACGAAGCAATTAACATAAGGTAGAATTCGGGTTACAACTTGGATATACAACAGCTCGGCGAAATGACATTTTCGCTGGTATACCAGTCACATGATTCATCCCTGTCATGTCATGTGACAAGTGGACGCTAGCGGTGGATTTCGTCGAGGTTCACACGTTTTTAATGGGGGTGAAGTTATTGTGCAATTTTCTCACTTTACAAGAGGGTTTGGCGACAGTTTTGGCTACTACGTTACTAATAGCAATACTATTTGGCTCTTTCTGAGTTTGTAAACATAAATAATACGTAATGCAAAATTCATTTTTTTAAATTAGGAATGGTAATTAATAAATAGATACGCAGGCAGTATTATTGATTCATTACTTCATCAAACTTCCAGGGATTTCGTTAATTTCATATTTAACATCAAAAGTGAATTATTATCCCAATGGCAATTTAACGATAATCAAAATTCTAGACAATGAAAAACAGGTGGTATTTGATATTTTCATTGCAAAATGTAGTACAAGGAGTAAACTAGCCAAACAGGGCATTTTTTTCTCCTTTCTGACATAGGGTCTTTGCTTTGTTTGTCTCCGCGAGAAAAAGGAATCATGCTCATACAACTTATTTTTACTTCCTTGTACGTAGTATAAGGAAGTAATGTGATCCCGAACAATTTTGGGGGCCAAATTTCGACATAAAAACCGATTTTGACTACCTCTAAATTGAATTTTAAAACTTTTTTCGATGCATCTCATCGTAGGCTAGCATGCACGATCATATTAACGCGTCTGCAACTCATTTTGACCAGTGGCGAGTCTACTGTGGTCAGTTTTTCCATGCCGTCTGTACGTACGTACGTACGTGTGTACGTACGTACGTACGTACGTACGTATGTATGTAACTCGCATATCTCAAAAACTATTGGTCGTAGAATGTTGAGATTTGATATTTAGGATTGTTCTATGATCTAGTTGTGCACCTCCCCTTTTGGTGGCAATCGAATGGATAGTTTATGTACAGGACCGCCCAAAAGATTCGAAATACATTACGCTCTATGGGCCGAAATTCATTAAACTCGCCTAACTCAAAAGCTATTAGGCGTAGAATGTCGAAACTTCATATTTTGGATAGTTGTAACATCTAGTTGTGCACCTCCCCTTTTGGTGGCAATCGAATGGATAGTTTATGTACAGGACCGCCCAAAAGATTCGAAATACATTATGCTCTATGGGCCGAAATTCATTAAACTCGCCTAACTCAAAAGCTATTAGGCGTAGAATGTCGAAACTTCATATTTTGGATAGTTGTAACATCTAGTTGTGCACCTCTCCTTTTGGTTCCATTCGACTGGATAGTTTATCTACAGGACTGCCCAAAACATTCGAAATACATTACACTCAATGGGCCGAAATTCATTAAACTGGCATATCTCAAAAACTGTTAGGCGTTGAATGTTGAAACTTTATATTTAAGATTGTTGTAACATCTAGTTGTGCACCTCCCCTTTCGGTTCCATTCGACTGAATAGTTTATCTACAGGACCGCCCAAAAGATTTGAAATACATTACGCTCTATGGGCCGAAATTCATCAAAGCGTTTTTTAGAGGTATTGGGCTATTTCAAACGACTCAGAAGTGATATATGCTGTAAAGAGTTAGAAAATGAATTTCTCTATTAAAAAAAGTGTCTTTATCATTTATAGTTCTGCTACAGGAACACTCAAAAGATTTCCAATACATTACGGTCAATAGCAATTTTAGGGGCATTCATCCATTTCAAGCACAATACCGTCCTACCACATAAGTTAGGTAATGGTCCGACCACGGTCACGTGCCTCCCTCAAGAACTATGCCAAAAGTCGCCAAGCTTGGCGACTTTTGGTGTACGTGTGTGCATATTTAACTCTCAAATCTCAAAAACTATTATGAAATTTCATATATAAGAATGTTGTAACATCTAGTTGTGCATCTCGATTTTTGGTTCCAATCTACTGGAGAGTTTATTTACAGGACCACCGAAAAGAATTTCAGTACCTTAATGTCTATGGACATCTTCATTATAACACAACTGTAGACAGTCATTGTTTGGTACATGCCCAAAATCTCGCCGTCTGTCCTCGACCTTGGCGAGTTTTGGCGAAATATCGCCAAATTTGGCGATAGTCAGTCATTTCGTCCATGCCCAAAGTATCGCCATTTGTCATCGTTCTTGGCGAGTTTTGGCGAAATATCGCCAAATTTGGCGATAATCTGTCATTGTTTGGTTTATGCTTAAAATCTCGCCAAATGTCGTCGACATTGACGAGTTTCGCCGAAATATCGCCAAATTTGGCGCCAAAAATTATTTCCTATTTTGTATAACTCTAAAACTTAACCCGTAGATTTTTTTAACTTTGTATTTAGAACTATTGTAATATCTAACTGTTTTCAATATCTTTTTTGACAGCAATCGACTGAGAATTTATTTACATGGTGAGCCAAATGACTTTGAATACATTGAGGTGTATAGATGCATTCAATTCATTGAAGGTCTGTGCTCACTGACTACTTTGGCTATCCCCAAAATCTCGCTGACAATCTCAAGTTTGTCGGCTTTTGGTGAAATATCGCCAAATAAAGTGTCAGAAGGAAATCTTTCAAATTGAACTCAGCTTGGCGATATCGAAATATTTGGCTAGAAATTGCTAAACCTTACTATTATTGATATTTTATCTCTTTTAAACAAATAAATTTAGAGGAAGTGCGTCGAAAATATTTTTGATCTAATGGACGTGCAAGGAAGTCATGTGTTGGACACATCAGATTTTTCCTCTATGTTAAATACGCCAATCTGAAAAGGACTATACATGAGGATACAATAGACCCCCCACCCTTATAACACGAGTTCATATAAGACGGATTCGCATAACACAGCCGAAAAACCACGATTTTTTTCGCATAGCACGTTAAAAAAGACTTGCACATCAAGATAAAAGAATGACACAGATGTTTTCTTATTACTTGTTATCACGGCTGATGCACGTGTTTGTGACTCGTACAACACGGATTCATATAAAACGGAACGTACCTATCGTGCCATAAGGTAGGGGTAGGGTCTACTGTATATAAAATGTGTTAATGGCAATCTCAATGGCAAATGATTATCAATTATGCGCATGCGTAAATCGCTAAATAAAAAAGTCGCCACGATGGCAAACATCTAAAGTGCTCCGAATTTACATTTACTTCCATCTACAAATAAATTTCCTTAAATCAAAAACGGGCAGACACATACAGAAAGTGGAACGCATCTGAGGAAATGTAAAATAGCTTGCTAAATAGGATTATACAAGAGTGCTTTATGTTATCTTAAGGCCCATTGCTAAACTTTTTTTTTTTTTTTCGCGAAAGAAAACTTTGTTGCTGCTTAGCATGCTGCTACTACCAAAGGTAGCTGTTACTACCAAAGGTTACGGTACCAAAGTGCCTTAGCCATCTTCAAAAGAAAAAAAATTAAAGTAACGATTAACATGCTTTTAGGGTAGCACACGCTAACCATTTCTTTACACACTTGTGCGCTCTATGTGCACATCTTGTAGATCAACAATATGCTGAAAGCGTACTACCGTGTTATCAACGGACGCACACAACATATCACTAGAAATGAGGGAGACATGGCGGCTGATGCTGGCTTTCAGATCCGCTTCGGTGTTACAAGTCCGACAGCTCCAATCTTTGAGGAACCCCACAGCCAGAAGTCACAAGGGTTCAGATCTGGTGACCGGGCTAGCCACGCAATGGGGAAGTACGCGAAATGACAACTTTATCAGGACAACTTCATCTTGAAGCACATTTCTTCTACACCGTGCTGTGTCGGATGAGCAGTTGCTGCGTCGTGCATCAGCTCTTTGATGGCCAAGCCTATTAGCCTTAAGGCCCCTCCTCAGACAGAAATTTTTCCGAGTCGCGTTTTGAGGAACAATTTCCTACCCCCCTCACAAAAGCTCCTATCGCGAAATGCGATAGCTCGCGTGTCCGTTACTGATGGGAAATTTATGACCCGTTGGCGGGTTGGGAGATTTTGACCTGTGACCTCCGTCTATATGCCCCCGCTGCCTGAGCAAAATTTATTTTCAGTTGAGTGTATTCGTTCGAACAGATTTAAATTGCAGAATACTCAATGATAAATTACAAGTATAATAAAAAATTTATTTAATTTGCAAAGGAGACTGCAATTTGTAAAGTGTTGTTATAAAAATTAACATTTTAAAAGAAAATATCGAAGCGCGAATATGAGAAATTTTACATCGTAATTATTCTACTATATAGTTACGCTGAACCCTGACTGGCTGACTCAATTTGTAAAGATTCCAGGCAAAGCACTTCGATGTACACTGCTGGCCACCCAAATTGCAACACCAAGAAAAACAAGAGATATCACAACAAAATTTATTGTGTAGATAACATGTTGACCAAGTAACAAATGATTAAATTTACAGCATTCTATGAAGCGTGGTTCCTGCCAAAATCAGTACCCAGAGTAGCCGCCGTTGTTGGAGATCACAGCTGCCACACGCCTCGGCATTGATTCAAAGAGACTTTGAATGTGTTCTTGGGGTACAGCAGACCAAGCAGCTTCCACACGTTGCCAAAGTTGATCTGGTGTGACAGCTGGGGATGAACTCTGGGTCAGTCGTTGAGCAACCATGGACCACATGTTTTCTATCGGCGAAAGATCCGGAGAGCGCGCCGGCCAGGGAAGCAATTCAATCTGGTGATTGACGAAGAACCCTTGGACAATGTGTGCCACGTGTGGCCGTGCCTTATCCTGCTGAAATATGGCTGTTGGCAAGCCCTGAAGGTAAGAAAGGACAACTGGCTCCAACACCTCGGAGATGTAGCGCTGGCTGGTTAAAGTACCGGCAATGCGTACTAGAGGAGTGCGAGAGAGATATCCGATACCGCCCCATACCATAATACCCGGTGCAGGACCAGTGTGACGGTGCATAATGCAGCTGTTCAGCATCCTCTCTCCACGGTGTCTCCAGACTCGAATCCGACCGTCGTGGTGTTGCATACAGAAGCGTGACTCGTCAGTAAAGAGAATTTCATTCCATTCTGTCGTCCACATCCTTCTTTCATCGCACCATTGGCGGCGGAGACGTCTGTGGTTCCGCGTCAGAGGTAGACAAAGCAACGGACGTCTTGCGGACAGACCATTCTGCTGTAAACGACGTCGAATGGTACGCGCAGACACTGGATGATGCGTTACAGACTGAATCTGCTGTGATATGGTTCGTGATGTGACTGAGCGGTCCGTCACTGCCATGCGTACAATCTGCCTGTCATCACGTGACGTGGTGCACTGAGGTCGATGCGGTCGATCACGTCTGTCCGTCGTACCCTCCTGCACCCAACGATCACATATCCGCATCACAGTTGTTTGGTTTCGTCCAATACGACGACCGATTTCCCTGAAAGATAACCCACAATCTCGGTATGCCACTATCCTTCCTCTGTCAAACTCGGATACTTGATCAAAAGATGATCGTTGTTTCCTACGAGGCATAATTTATCGTTTTTTTGAAAAAAAAGCAAGAAAAGCACAATTGCTGTACTTGAAACCGTCGAAATCTCCAAGCCTTAAATAGCGCTTTGAGGTGGCGCCACAGGCGCGCTTGATGTGCGTCTGCGCTGAAATTCTAATCATTTGCATATCTCACCTCAGCTAATGCATGTTGTAAATTTCATATTATTTGCATGCTTCCTTCAGGGTGTTGCATTTACGATGGCCAGCAGTGTAAATATTTTACTTCCATTACTCCAAAAAGATTAAAAACCAGAAAAAGCCTAATAACACCCACACCATTCATACGATCCGCTTGAAATTTTTCATAACTATGTATAAAAATATAAAAACAATCTCTGTTACTTTGAAAATCTGAAAACCCACCGGTTCCCTAATTTTTTAAGAGATTTTTTTGCCATTTTCAGCTCCATTTTATTTCAGAGATTCAAAAAAACGAATAATTTGAGTGAAAAAATTAGACTTTCAAAGTGTAAAAAAATTGTCATATTCACGTCACGGTTATGTATCTGCCTTTGAAGGGAAAATTGTGATTCATTCCTTTAAAATTGCTTTTCTAGATTACATAGTTTATTTATTTATTTTTTCACAAATAAATCGTCTGCATGGATATGAGAATGACTGTGAACACAAAACGAAATCTTTTGAATGCCATAAGTTTCCGCGCGTTTCCAGAAGAGGATGAAATTCGATTTGGGTGTATAATAAAAATTGAATAGGAAGTTATTTATTTTAGGTAGACGAAGACTAAATGTATTCAGTGTAGACATTTTCGTCGAATGTTTTTTCAAGCGCCCGTTGTATTTGCCTCCACAACGGGCTTTGATTTCTAGTTTGGTTAATATGATGAAAAAGTGACATAAAAATAATACATTTTTTAAAACTTCCTTATATACATAATTGCTTAAATCTGGGCGTTGAAAAACACTTTCATTAAAAGTATGCAGTTGCGACAAATTAAAATGTGCATAATAGTTTACACGATTGATTGTGTAAAATATTTTCGTGTATAATACAAATTTACCTACTTCCTAGTCCTTGACTTTGTTTTCTGATCTTTAATATATATATAATAACTTTTAAAAGTGGCAATTTGGGGCGAAATAGGAATTTTTTTCCCTCGAAAACACAATTATTGCGAATTTTCAAAATCGATATCAGCAGAGTACGGAAAGTTTTTTCTTGGGTTGGCTAATAACCGTGTTCTTTTTTTTTTTTTTTCTTTTTGAAAAGAAATTAAGTTTATCAATACAAAATTATATCTCATACAACCCTCCCTCCCCGAAAAAAAATTCTGGCTACGCTCCTTTCCTCATCGATTAGCATATAACGACTATGTTACATCATAAAACTATTAAAAGTGGCGTTTTTTCCGGCGGCGTTTTTACCGGGTGGCGTTTTTTCCGCTCACCGGATTTTTGAAATCTGTATCAGCCGAATGCTGGAAAGTTGTTCCTGGGTTAGTAAGTAACTGCTCAACCCCCTCCCCTCCTAAAAATAAAAAAACGGACAATATCTTCAGATGGCACTGGCTCATTTAAAATCGGGTATTTTAGCGAAAGCATTTCCAAAAATAAAATTTACCGGATTTTGGAAATCTTTAATAGTTCTGCGGTAAAAATGCTTCTTATTTTTAGAGTGTATCATATAAAGAAGTTTTCGCGCTCGTCTGATATCGATTTCAAAATTCGGAAAAATTGTGTTATCGGGAAGAAAATGTCTATTTTGGCCCTAATTCCCAAATTTAAAGGCGTTCGCAATAATAAATGAGTATAATTATTATCAATATCATTACTGTTAAAATTATTTCTACAGTTTTTCTCCTTTTCCACAACCTCAAGTAAGTACTTCTTAGCTACTGCAGCTAGTACTTCGTAAAACATAGGCTAGCTATACTAGTGTAATATTTATTTTATTATTTATTCATTTAATTATTACCATTTTTATTTATTCATTTAATTATTACCATTTTTATTTATTCATTTAATTATTACCATTTTTATTTATTCATTTAATTATTACCATTTTTATTCTTTTTATTTATTCATTTAATTATTACTTTTTTTATTTATTTATTCTTTTCCTTTCCATACTTCCAAAGTATTATTAATATATCATTTTTTATTCACACTCCATGGCATTACTTGTCTATTGATTGCATTAAGCCTTCTCTGATGGCAACATGCACTAATACTGCCTCCATTACTGAGCTTTGATCTTCGTGTCGGTCCATTTCCTCGTTGTTTATTTCTAATAGCTACGGTCGCGCCCCCAAGTTACAAAAGGACCCTAATTTTGGTCAGGTAACTTGCAGAAACCTAGCTATTATTGTTTTTTTCGATTAAATTGAAATGTGTGTGCGGTGGCGCCTGATGATAGAGCACACCATTTCAATATTAATTCCATTTTCCGTCTATTTCTGGTTACATGTGATTAGGCTTAAAAAGCACACCAGTTCTAATTTGGCGCTTTATATTCAATTTTTCCACTCTTTCATTGCCTTAAAAGGCTATATTTAAACACTTATCCGGTATAAGCTCGTTAATTGGCACCATGTGCTATCTACTTTTTTATTTTTTTATATTTTTTTCACTTTATCATTGGATTATCTTGGGATTTCACTTTACGTAAGTAAGCTATTATATATATTATATATATATATATATATATAAGTAATGAGCGTAATGAATAGTGCTTTAATTGATTACCGAACATCAAAAGGAAACTTCGATATATATGGAATTACAAAAGAGAAATAAACTTTCCTACAATTTTAGGTTGAAGCTGCTTCACCTAAAAAAGTTTGTGCATTTAAACTTTTTAAATATTATATAAGTGGAAATTGTACTCCGTACTGTGCAATGTAAACTGCCCCTCCATTTACATCATCCATCCGAAACAAATCTATTCCTTTTCAATACAAACCAAACCTTTAAACAGAGAGTTTTTCTGCGAGGAGTCTTAAATCAAGTTCCTCCTTCTCCCCGTTTCATCTCTGCGGGTGGTAACGCAACACGTGGGCAAGTGGGGGTGGAAAACATCTGAAAATTTTTCATCAAAAATGTGTAAATAAATCGCTAAAAATCAAATTTATGGATTAGATAAAAAATACTTATGTATTTGAAAAGGCAAAGTACACTGCAATTTTTCTATCTTTACCAAATTTCAAAAAAGTTAGTCTGGTCTGAGAAAATCGCAGTTGACTGTCAGAATTCGTGTCTTTGTAGATAGATGATTGTGTTTAATATTAAATAAAAAATACATCAAAGCAATATTTCTAAAATCTGAAAGATGGAAAAGGTGAGAAGTCTTTCAAGAAAACAACAATGAAAGAAAAATTTAAAAATATTAATTTAGTGCCGAGATATTACTTGAAAACCGAAGTAATAAAATTCTCATTGCTTAACATGGAAAGGAAACTTCTTTCGATCTGTCTGAGGAAGAGCCTTAACACCGGGACAGCATGATTTTCCAGGAATCCGCTGTATTGGTCCCTCGTGACAGCACAGGTATATGACACAGTGTGCATATACACACACCTACATTCATACATCACAGTAAAAATAGAATTCAAAAGACCTCAAAAATATGTAAATACACATCGAAATCTCAAAGTTGAATTTTTTCATGATTACAATAATTTCCTTACATGGTATATTGACGGAAAGTAAAAATGGGAAAAAATCTTCCAATAAAACAGCTTTGGGTGTCATTCCAAAATTAAAGCACCCGTTTATGACCCTGCACTTTCTGATTTTATATTTCCGCCAAATTTGTTCCAAACTAGAATTTAACACTTAAATGCAAAACGATGCATATCTGCATCGTATTTTTAAAACGCGCTCACTGCCCTATTAGAGTAGAAGCTAAAATTTTTACTTCAATTTCACAAATAAAATATGGTTCTTGATAATAAATTAGTCATATCGTGAATAATAAAAATTTCACATATTTGTTTCTAACAGCGGGTTTTTTTTTTTGGGGGGGGGGGAAGGGGGGGGAAGTTATTCACAAAACTGATATAAGAAATTTAGCTTATCGTGGCTATCTAGTGATCGGCAGCAAACGTCTTTAAAATCCGTGCATTTAAGGGTTAAACATCAAATAAGATACTCGAGATATACAGGACGGGCAAAAAGTCCTTGACACATTTCAGAAAGTAATATATAAAATATAGAAATTGCCATAGAAGAGTTCAGTTTGCGGTCATTTTTATTGAATGTTAAGTGTTTTTTTTTTTGTTTTTTTTTTTTCTTATCAACAGAAAATTTCGAACTGCGGCCAAAAGAGGGCGACACAAGGCCAAAAATCCATAGAATGACATTTTATCTGAAAAACTTTTTAATAGTTACCCTTACAGAACGAGTTTCTTGTTACCAAATTTCGATATGGGCACCTTTCGTAGCTCGTGCCACATCTGGGCGATACTCGATCTCATTCCACGTGCTTGTCAACATGGATTGTGGAATATTCTCAATGACTTCGATGATCCGTGTCTTGAGCTGTGTAATGTCGATCATTTTCGAAGCGAAGACTTTGTCCTTGACATATCCCCACAAGAAAAAATCAAGCGGAGTTAAATCTGGAAGCCTAGGTGGCTATACTACTAATGTACCAAGGACTTTTCGCCCACCTTGTCTTATTATATTTTGGCATACTTATTAAATTTCATTTAATGAGTATGCCAAAATAATATACTTATTAAATTTCATTTAAGAATTTTTCATTTTTTCAAAAAGTGAAAATACTTATTAAATTTGATTTAATAGGTTTTTTTTTTTTTTTTTTTTTTACTTTTCGAGCATGTACTTTGTAAGGAAAGTATTGTAGTCATGAAAAAATTCGACTTTGAGATTTTGGTGTATTCACCCATTTTGAGCTCTTCTAAATTCATTTATGCTATTTTTATGAGATGTATGGATGTACATGTGTGTGTGTGTGTTTGTATGTATGTGAGTGAACACGATAACTCCTAAACGGTGCATTCGATTGAGCTCAAATTTGGTATATATGTTATAAACCACCGTCACAAGACCGGGATTGATTTTGTTGTGTATGGGACATATAGTTATTTTACAGACTACGAAAAAGATTTCTTTTATATTATGGCTCATAGGCGGAAATTCTTGAAAGTGCGTTAGCGTTTAAACGGTGCATTCGATTGAGCTCAAATTTCGTGTATATGCTATAGACCACTGCCACAACACCGGTATTGAGTTCGGTATGGATACGACTCGCATTTTTTTTTTTTTTTTTTTACAGGGCTGCGGAAAATATTTCTTTTACGTTATGGCCAGTAGACGGAAATTCTTGAAAGGGCACTAGCGTATAAACGGTGAATTCGATTGAGCACAGATTAGTCATGTATATAAAAGGTCGTGGTCACATGATCTTCATATAATTTGGTGTGTGTAGATTTGACAGTTTTTCACGGGATTGCAAATAATAACTCTTATACATTACAGCATATGGGCGCAAATCATTTAAAATGAGCGAAGTGTCTAAATAGTGCGTTCGAAGATTTTCATATTGGGTATGTATATTATAGGTCACCGTGATACATCATGCGCAGATTTTCTGTGTATAGGACTTATAGTTTTTTGACAGGACAACAAAGGAGTATTCTTTTACATTATGGATTATGATTGGAAATTCCTGAATGTGCGCTAGTGTCTATAGGATGCATTTGATTGAGTTCAATTTGGGCATGTGTATTACAGGTCACATGACCTGCACAGATTTTGGTGTGTGTAGAGCTGATAGTTTGTTCACAGGCTTGCAAAAAGTAATTCTTATATATTACGGCCTAAGAACGCAAATCATTTAAAGTGAACTAGTGCCTAAAAGGTGCATTCGATTGACATCAAATTAGGTACGCACGTTATAGGTCACTGTCTTACATACTGCATAGATTTTAGCGAGTGTACGCCCTACAGTTTTTTACAGGGCTACAAAAAAGTATTCTTATACATTGCGGCCTATACACTCAAATCATTTTAAGTGCACTATTGCATGAACACAAGATATGATTCGGTTGAATGAAATTTATTTATACGCTTGGTAAATATCAAATGTTCGGAAAGTCGAGTGAAGTCACTGCAGATTTTTTGCTATTTAAATAGATTTATTGAATACGGTATGCAATAAAAAATCATGCTCCCACACAAATTTTGCTTTTTAAACTACCTTTTTACTTTCCGAACATGTACCATGTAAGGAAAGTATTATAATCATGAAAAATTTCGACTTCGAGATTTTGGTGCTTTTACACGTTTTGAGGGCTTCTGAATCCATTTATGCTATTTTTACGAGATGTATGTATGTATGTATGTATGTGTGTATGTGTGTGTGTGTTTGTGCGTATGTGAGTGAACACGATAGCTCCTGAACGGAGCATTCGATTGAGCTCAAATTGGATATATATGTCATAAACCACCGTCGCAAGACCGGTATTGATTTTGGTGTGTATAGGACTTATAGTTTTCCTACAGGGCTACGACAAAGATTTCTTTTACATTATGGCCTATGGGGGGAATTTCTTGAAAGTGCGCTAGCGTTTAAACGGTAGATTCGATTGAACTCAAATTGGGTATATATGTTATAAACCACCGTCGCAAAACCGGTATTGATTTTGGTGTGTATCGGACTTATAGTTTTTCTGCAGGGCTACGACAAAGATTTCTCTTACATTATGGCCTAAGGGGGAATTTCTTGAAAGTGTGCTAGCGTTTAAACGGTAGATTCGATTGAGCTCAAATTGGGTATATATGTTATAAACCACCGTTTCAAGACCTGTATTGATTTTGGTGTCTATAGGACTTATAGTTTTTCTACAGGGTTACGACAAAGATTTCTCTTACATTATGGCCTATGGGGGAAATTCTTGAAAGTGCGCTAGCGTTTAAACGGTATATTCTTTTGAGCTCAAATTGTGTATATATGTTATGAACCACCATCCTAAGACCGGTATTGATTTTGGTGTGTATAAGACTTGTAGTTTTTCTACAGGGCTACGACAAAAATTTCTTTTATATTATGGCATAATGGCATATGGGGAGAAATTCTTGAAAGTGCGCAAACGTTTAAACGGTGTATTCGGTTGAATTTCAATTTGGTATATATGTTTGAATTATTCATCGATTAAAATTTATTTAAATGCTTGGTAATGATCTTAATCGTAAGTGTTCGGAAAGTCGAGTGGAGTCACGCCAGATTTTTTTAGTTATATGACCTTTTAAGCAATGCTTCACTCCTTGCTTCTTGAATTATTAAGATTACTCCTAACTATTTAAAATATAGGATTCTTCTCTATTTTTCATTTTATAACGCAAATGCGTGTGTCCTCCAATATTTGCCTCCTGTGTTACTCTCGCTTTTTTGTTAATATTATTACAAGAATTTTTAAACTAAAAGTTTGCAACAGTAGTCACCTATACACCTTTGAAATATTGTCGTTCAGCCCACATAGCAATTTTGTCAACAGTTAGATTTGAAGAACATATTAAAACTTAAGTGATTTTTTAAGGTGTGCTTTTTCTCTGTCTCCTATGTTATTCTCTATATTGATTATTAATTATAATTTAAATTTACCTATTTTTAAATTTTTAGTGAAAGAAAAAATCCCATGCCATTTAATATATTTTCTATAAAAATATAAACACAACGCTGATTTTTCATTTCTCTTGTCCACTGAGTAACCAGTCCCCTGTATTACCATAGTATTGGTGACACAGGTTAGCCTAAATTTAAAACTGAAAGGAGACGGAGTATTCTATCAGTTTGATGCATCTGATGATGTCTGTGAGAAATAAATTTATATAAACTGATTTCTGAGATTGTTACATTCTTGTTGTTTTAAAAACATCTGTCTTCTTTATTACTTTACTGTCCTCTGTGTTACTTTGTCCCTAGTATAACTCTAACATTTTTTTCCACCAAAAGAAAAAAAAGCTTTGATAAAAAGAAAATGAATGAATGCAATAGAATGGTTGTATGGTTGAATGGTTGTATTGGTTACTATGATTTTACCATATTATTGTATTTTTAGATAAATCATAAAGATTATGTAAAAACACAAACGGTGATACAGGGGACTTAATATGTCAATTTCACAAGAAAGTAAATTAATAAAAAAAAAATATGTCACAAAAAGGAAGAATATTGCAAAATACAGACAAAGTAAAAGTTACTTCCATAAGAAAGAATGGGGTGATTATTTATAATTTGGTAACACAGGAGACGTTTTTTTAAGTCTATGTGTTTATATTTCCAAGTGTATTTATTTAAGTGTACTGCTGATATTTAATGTCTCTCCACCTATAAGCATGCAATCTCCTCAAAAGTATTTTGGCCTTCTTTTAGAAAACTTTAGTTCAAAAACATTTTTTCAAAATACACATTTTTTCATAATCACATTTTTTTGCGCTTTAATTTTGGAGTGACCCGTGTACGTGAAAATTTTCATATGTTCCTAATGGGGGCGATTCAATGTTTTGAGGACGAGGGAAATTGTTTTCGAATTGCCAGTGAAATCGTTGTCATTTTGATTTAAGGAATTTCAAATTACATTAGAAACACAATGCAATTTATAACTCACGGTCAATGAGCTACGATCTGCCTGGAGTGAGAGTCCCTCATGTGATTCCAATGGTAGTATTCGATCCTGCGTGGAGGGACAAATGAAGAAAGAATGAGGCAAACATTACAACGTATAGAGTGGGTATATCTCCACTATACAGGACTGTGATCAGATAATTTTATTTTCTGCATATTTTGCTTAGAATACTGTGAACCCTGTATTGTTGTAACCTATGTTGTTTTTTGCAAAACTGTCACAACACAGGAACATCGCTCTACTTGGCGCAAAATATTGCGTGCCAATCTCGCCAAGAAACAAAAATCCATATTATTTACAAGGATTTCAACAATATAGCTCTGCTAGCAATTATTAACAATAATCTTAAAATTTGCTACTTTCTCATGTGGAGTTTTATGAAGTCTTTCAGGGGGACCCGATGGCTTAGAGGATAAGGGCCTGTCCTCCTCTACACTAATCGCTTAAGCGCTTGGTCGTGGATTCGATTCCCTCTCATTCCCTGGTTGTTTAAATTTCCTTTGTCTGTGCTTATATAAAATCTTCATGTTGATCCACTTTATTTCAACGAGGATCTTGAAACCAAACAAACGAATCAGAAAATAAATGTCTACAACAATAACAACGAGTTTTTTATACGTATAGTAGAAATAACATAATTTCTTTAAAATAATCTTTTAAAATCCTATTTATGTATCGCTTCGCTGTATAGTTCCAGAGACTTTCCTAAGTATTTTTAACGGTCGGCCGCGAATAAAAATCTTTTGTTACTCTCCATCTTATAGGCAAAGAGATATGTATTCATATCTCAATACTTATAGGTTGTTAATCAGTAAGACCGCGTAGTCGTTGTCTACACTCCAGGTGAGTTATAGCTCAGTGTTTGTAATTAACACTACCTCTGATCATTCCTAATTTTACTAGATCGTTGTTCATTTAGCAACAGTATCAATAATATATTATTTGTATTTAAAGTTATTTAATGTGGCATCAATAATTACTTTAGCCATTTTCTCATTAACTAAGGATATCGCGAAATAAACGTTTGTTTAGCTATAAAGTAAAATCTACAAAACTGTTTTTTAACCCAGAAATGCGTGAAATAGTTCATATTCAAGCTGGCCAGTGCGGAAATCAAATAGGGGCAAAGGTGATTATTTGCAACTTTTAATTTAACTCTAAATAAGTTAATTTCAGAATACACTCTAAAAAGTATTGGTTGTTAATTGAATTTTTATCCTGTTTTTACCAGAAGTTTATTAACTTTTCTCAAACTGCAATAAACTTCTTTGAAAATTTGATTTATTTCGATTAATACAATTTATCCCTGTATAAGACGTTTCCTAGAGAAAAAAAATATCTTAAGTGTGATCAGGGTTCATAGTAAGATTAAAATAGTGTTATGTGGTTGATTCCTACTTAACCCCCCCCCCACACACACACACACACACTCACTCGCCAAGGTGGCGATAAATATTCATGTGCAGTTATCATGAGGATTTTTTTATTTATTTGGCAACCATAACAGAAGAATATTGCTTTAATTTAAAATTAAAATGGCGATTTGGAACAGCATGTAAGTACAGCATTGCTTTTTAATATTTTTTGGTTACCAATTAATTTATTTTCAATAATTAAGTGTCTTCAAATTCCTTAATTTGTGCATTTAACGCTAGTTTATTTACGTTCGTTTTCCTCTAGTTCTTTTGGGATTGTTGAAATCTCGCCAACCGAGATTTTTTGGATTTCGCTCGCCGTTGAAATCTCGCCGTGCGGCTATTTTTTAGGTTGGCGAGAGTGAGGGGGCTAAAATAGAAATCAGTAGGTGATATTTTAAGTCAAATAATATAGATATAATTACAAATTAAGAAAAAAAGTTATTTTTTATATGTTTTTTCGGTACTTACGTAGTATCCCGGCGGTCGGCCAAGACGAGCGATTTTTTGCTAAGATAAATGCCGGACATATGAAATTACTGCTGGTTCCTAATAGGATTGGCAACAGTTTGCCAGCATATTTGACGAAAAAAATAATTTGGCGAGAATGACCGACGGGATAATACGTAAGTACCGTTTTTTCAATGGCAGCACTTTCAATGGCGCTCGTGGTTGATTCTTTCGGTACTTACGTATTATCCCGGCGGTCATACCCACCAAACTATTTTGGCGTCAAATATGCTGGCAAACTGTTGCCAATCGTATTTTGAACCATCAATAATTTCATGTGTCCTGGAATTTATCTTGGCATAAAATCGTTCGCCTTGGCGGGCCGTCGGGATAATACGTAAATATCATTCTTTCTTTAATTTATAGGTGGATGACGACCTATCATGACACCAAATTTCGTTACATTCGCTTCAGTTGTTTATATGTGATACGCGAAAAAAAAATTACGAATTTTGATACGATTTTCGCAAAATCTCAAAATCTAATCAATTTTTTTTAATTCGATGCCTATATTTTAAGTTGAGTGACACCTATCATGTCACTAAATTTTATTTCATTCGCTTCAGTCTTTTTTACGTGATGCGGGAACAAAACAAGCGTTACGAACAGAACAACAGACAGATAAACTTTCTTTTGAGGGTCGTATTGGATTCCTAGGTACACCCTCCAAAAAAAGTATTCGAGTAAGAGATAAATTTCCTACGTTGGTTTCGTACATTAAAAATTATTTATCATAGAATATGAATTAGGCTATGCATAAATATGACTTTCCATATTTCTGTCAAGTTGTGCGTTTTTCAGAAACTCAAATATTATTCGTATATCTAAAATAGGAAATTTATCTCTTACTCGAATACTTTTTTGGAGGGTGTACTTGAAACGGATAGAAATCACAAATTTTTTGAATTCTGAGCAATGTACAGACAAAAGTCTAATTTTATTTATATAGATATGTATTATTAACTTGAAATGATGACGTAATTAACATAAGACAGAATTCGGAATACATATTGGATATTTGCCAGTATGGCTATATTTGGCTGTGTTAAGCACGACAGTCTGCGAAGGATTATGCATAAGAATATATGGAGAAGTACCTTACTGTGTGCGGCAAATGATTATCAAATATGCACGTGCGTAAACTGTCATATAAAAAAATCGCTATGGTTGCAAATATCTAAGCTGCTGCAAGTTAGGTTATATCTAGTGCCCTTTACAAGCACATTTTCATAAATCGAAAATCTGGCAAACACATCTAGTGAGTGACCTGTCCTGGCAAACAAACAAATAAATCCGTTCAAATGAAATTCGCCGTGAAACCACACCCCTATTCTGATGGCGTGATGCGCGACAATCCCCAAAAATAGCCAACCCTCGCGACATTTTATATTTCACTACCCTGGAGCTATCTGACGACCCTTAAAAAGTGATTCGCCGTTTCTTTATTAAACAGACAATAATTCCTATTTGAAATTAATAGAACTCAAGTGTTAAAAAGAAAAGTAAATTAATAGCTGAAAAATTATTCAATTACCTCTTCACTCACATGAAATGTAGTTTGTGCTATAAGCCATGTTATAACTCGGCTAAGAAATATAGAATTGCAAAATAACACGTGTTTGTCGAAAGCAGCATTATTAGAATAATTGTGGAAGTATTTCAGCCGGAAGTATTTCAATTGTGGAAGTATTCATTCGGAAAGCTTTGAAGCAAATACCAATGCAAATGCATGTAAAATTTTATAAATGAAATATACTGTACATGAGTGTATGTGTTGTACAGTGGCATTTATTTTTGAATCTACTCGTTAGTCTACTGAGTGAGTAAAATGTCAAGTTGAGTATAATTTCCAGATTCTGCAACATTTTTCATTACAAAAAGAATATGTATCATATTTTCTTTTAGTTTTGGGAAGTCATATCAGATGAGCATGGCATTGATCCAACTGGAACGTATCATGGGGATTCTGATTTGCAGTTAGAAAGAATTAACGTTTACTATAATGAAGCTACAGGTAATTAAAAAAATCCTTTAAAGTCTTAATGTTTTATAACTAAAACGTTTCACTGCTTTCATGTTTTCCATTTATTTTATTACAGGTGGGAAATACGTACCGAGAGCGGTATTAGTTGACTTGGAGCCAGGCACTATGGACTCGGTACGATCTGGACCGTTTGGTCAACTATTTAGGCCAGATAATTTTGTTTTCGGTATTGAACTTTTAATTTTTCTTATACACTTGTATGCATATATAAAAATGCTATAAATTACTATCGTAAGCCGTAAGCCAAATAATAAAAGAGAACCTTTAATTATTCAGGTAGGTAGTTAAAGTTGGCTGTCTAGTCGAGATGTTATAGGTCAGCCCAGTTTGCCGGAATGTGTTTGGTACCTTTTAACAGATTAATGACAATGATGTAATGATAAGCTCTGAAAATCTGAGCTCCTCTATGCACGGTCATAAATAGAAGTTTATCCTTTCTCACATGTGTGTTAAATGATTTGGGTAAAATAAAATCTTTGACTAATTTGATCTCACTACTGAGGTGCTACAGGGATTCCGTGAACTGGGCTTTTAGTTCGCAGTAGAAACACAGATAAAGAAGAGTTTCATTTATGTATGCTTTAAACTATATGAAAATGTGTCCAAAACTGTCTTTGAAAGAAATGAAGCTTTCGTGAATGTTATACTGAAAAAGTTACTTTGCAGGGACAGAATTACATCTTAAGTATTGGAGTTGTGCTGAAAATGAGACCTTATTTTATTTTAAATTTAAACAACGATAAGATGTTTAACTGAATAATATATTAAAAACCATTTACTGTTATTTGAAAAGTGGTATTTATTGTAATCTTATTACTTTCCAAACATGTACCATGTAAGGAAAGCATTGTAATTATGAAAAAATTTGACTTTGAAATTTTGTTGTAATTACGTGTTTGTAATTACATCAAAACCATTTTTATGTCGCTTTTTTGAGACACATTTTTCGGACAATTTTCAATAAAGGGAGTGAGAGATAAAATGACATAGTCATTAATAATAATAATAAAAAAATATGCCTGGATCTCAATTCGGTCTGTAAAAGGTTAAAACGGTTTGAGGGATGCGTGTCTAAATAACTGAGTGTGTGTTTCAAAAAGTCGCATGTACAGCGAAACTTGTCGGAAGCGACCACCCTCCGTTCCGCGAAAACTCGGTCGTTAAGAGGAGTGGTCGCAACATTTTGTTTGTTTTGTTATTCATGCAATTGCATACTAATACATACGTAATTATACAAACATTTTTAAATTTAAATTTTAATAAAATATTTAGAAATGTCGGATTGTTTCATTCTTTTTTCTCTCTCCGAGAACACTTCTCTGACTGCTTTATATTTTACATCTGACAAAAGAGCATTTATCCTGATATTCTCCGTGCATTCTGAATTTGCCAAAATAAAATGCTTACTTTAAAATTTGCTTTCTTGGGTTTTCCCACAACCAAAAGTAACAGCCAACTTCTTCTCAAAATTTCCTTTTTCGTGTGACTCGATCGCATCAACTCGCTGCTTATGTGGTTAAATCAGTTTCTTAGATACATCTCTTCTCTAAAATACAAGATTTATACGGAAAGTGTACGTGTACTTGCACCTGCTGCCGATTTACAGTAGAGAGATCTGGTTTGGAATGGGGGTTTTCTTTACTTTACTTCCGGAAAAATACTAGAAAATTTTCGGACAAGGAACCGGGTCCTTGTCCTTATAGAGAGTTGTTTGTTTCTTCTAGAGGACCTTTTAACGTTAAATAGATAGGTTGAAAAAATCGGTTCCTTAAAAACTTGTCTACTCATAGAAGTTTCACTGCATACCATATTTCATACCGCGAAATTTTCCCTTGTGCAAGGGATCTTGGAACGCATCCCTCGTGTAAGTCAAGATTCCACGGTATGCTTAACCATGCTTTATAATGAATATCATGCAAATAAATTGTTCAACTTTTAAATCCAAGCATAATTATTAAGTTTACAAAAAGATAATTTAATTTTCTTCCGTCATTCAACGATGGGATAAAATTTAATTTATGGTTATTCAGTTCACCAGCTCGTTTAGCTCGGCTGGTCAAGTAACCACCACTTTTACTTCAATAATATTTATGATCATCTTAATGGGCTGTTCAATTCGACCGATTTGACTTATTTGAATCTGAAGATATTAGTGGCTGGATAATAGAAATGATGGTGGTTCGTGTGGTAACTTCTTTTGATTTTATTAGGATTGGTTCCCTGACAGTAGGTACAGTAGAATGTAAGACTCGTAAAATTAATTAGCGACGGATTTACTGAACTATCATGAATCGAACTATAAATAATAATTTCATTCATTGAGCATATAAAAATATATCTAATAATCTTGATCTCTAGGTCAAAGTGGCGCTGGTAATAACTGGGCTAAAGGGCATTATACTGAAGGAGCAGAACTTGTAGATTCTGTATTAGATGTAGTACGCAAAGAAGCCGAAGGTTGCGATTGTCTCCAAGGATTTCAAATGACGCATTCTCTTGGTGGAGGTACTGGATCTGGCATGGGAACATTAATGATATCCAAAATACGAGAGGAGTACCCGGACAGAATCATGAATACATTTAGTATTGTTCCATCACCTAAGGTATGATCAAATGAAGCAAACTTGCCGATTTTAACATGCCATTTTGTAAATGTCAACGATTTTATTTTTAACCAACTTTTAAAAATTAGGGGTAGTTGTGTTTAACGTGCTCCTTAGGGATGGATGCGAGACGATACAAAGATTTACAGCTTTTTTGCGAGTCGAGGCATTGAACGGTACAGTATAATTGACAAAGCTTTTAAACTGTTTCTCGAGTCGAGATTGGCCTTTTTTTTTATCTCGCGTCCATCCCTAACCCTCCAGCTTTTTTTAATGTATACACAGCGGTCATTTTTACCACGGGGACCGACAATGTATGTATGCTTTACAGGAGTTTTGGGGAAGAAAAAAATATATAGCTGTGTCCGTGTTGGCACCTGTTAAGATTTTTGCTTAGGAACACAGGGTGCACAACATGCACCCGATCCAATCTTCCCCAGTCTATGTATTTTTTGATAGAACAATGCATGTATTTATTAAATTCAAAATTCTACTTTGGGCCCTCCTTTTTACTTCTTTGTACGAAGTAAAAGGAAGTAAGGTGATCGCGAAAAATTTCGGTATCGAATCAAATTTAGAGGTCGTCAAAATCCGACGACCTCTAAATTTGCTTCGATAAGTTTGTGAATGACAGTCGCAACGTACCCATGTACTATTATGCACGTATGTATGCATGTACGATCCATTTCGACTAGTTTTTCCTGGTACGTACGCATACATGTATGTAACTCGCATATCTCAAAAAACTATTAGTCGTAGAATGTTGAAATTTTATATTTAGGTAACATCTAGTTGTGCACCTTCCTTTTTGATTCCATTTTAAAGGACAGTTTATTTACAGAGCCGATCAAGTAATTTCAATACATTAAGGTCTATGGACATCTTCAACATATCTCGTCTATACTCAGTCATTGTTTGGGCTATGCCTAAAATCCCGCCAACAGTCATCGACCTTGGCGTATTTTGCCGAAATATTAACAAATTTGGCGACAGAAATAATTACCTATTTCGCATAATTCTAAACTTTTAAAGGAAAAACGCCGAGATCTTGTATTTAGAACTTTTGCAGCATCAGATTGTGCATATCTTTTGGATTGCAATCGACTGGGTAGTTTATTTACACTGTCACCCAAACGAATTTCAATAAATTGAGGTCTATGATAATCTTCAATTCTTTAAAAGTCTGTGATCAACCACTATTTCAGCTGTGTCTAAAATCTCACAAACTACCTCAAGCATGGCGGATTTTGGAAAAATATCGCCAGTTAAGTGCCAAAAATAAATCTTTAAAACTGAATCCAGCTTAGAGATATCTCAAATATTTTGCTAGAAATCGCTGAACCTTGATTTTACTGCAGTATTATATCGTTTTCGAATGAAATAAGTTTAGATGAAGTGCATCGAAAATATTTATGATTTAATAGACGCACAAGGACGTCATATGGTATCCACATCAGATTTTTAAATTAGTTAACTGATTTGTTATAAGTTTACTATATGAATACATTAAGCTGTGTCATAAATTGGAAAAAAATAAGGAATTGCAAAGGAGTACATAATATTGGGAGACGCCGTAAGCAGTTTTCGCAATCTAAAGCGATGAAGCCCGGGGGGAACAGCTTAACTGTCTACCCCTGGGCCTTCAATATAGAGCTTGCAACAACAACTGTCTATAACAAGACATAATTTTAGTAGGGCACGTTGTCACTACCAAGCTACGTTGCCAACAGATGACTTCAAAACTTCTCGCTTGTGGCGTCTCCTCCCTTCTTGGGAATTATAGAAAACGATGCATTTTAACGAAATAAAACTTTAATATTGCAGGTATCCGATACTGTGGTAGAACCTTACAATGCTACTTTATCGGTGCACCAACTTGTTGAAAATACAGATGAGACATTTTGCATCGACAACGAAGCGCTCTATGATATTTGCTTTCGTACATTGAGACTAACAACTCCGACTTACGGTGACTTGAATCATTTAGTTTCAGCCACTATGTCGGGTGTCACCACATGCTTGAGATTTCCAGGTCAGCTGAACGCCGATTTGCGAAAATTAGCCGTAAACATGGTCCCATTTCCGAGGTTGCATTTTTTCATCACGGGCTTTGCACCGTTAACATCCCGTGGCAGCCAGCAGTATAGAGCTTTGACTGTACCAGAACTCACCCAACAAATGTTTGACGCAAAGAATATGATGGCTGCATGTGATCCGAGGCATGGTAGATATCTGACTGCAGCAGCTGTGTTCAGAGGTCGCATGAGTATGAAAGAAGTCGATGAACAAATGCTGAACGTTCAGAATAAAAACAGCAGCTACTTTGTCGAATGGATACCCAACAATGTGAAGACGGCCGTTTGTGATATCCCACCCAGAGGACTTAAGATGTCATCAACTTTTATTGGAAATAATACAGCTATTCAAGAATTATTCAAGAGAGTTTCAGAACAATTTACAGGTAAAATTTCCTTTGGTCTGACATGTGAATTAGTAATCAGTAGCAATCTGCTTCCGTTAAAATCTAATTCCTGTGTGACCACCTTACTTAATGGTTATCAATAATTGCTCCTACTAGCGTGTCACACTTGAGATCAGTACAGTGCCGGATTAACAATATAGCAGAAGTAGCAAATGCTACGGGCCCCGCGCTTTTAGGGTCCCCGCGCCTTCAGCTTGAAAGTTTTCGTTTTCTCCCTCCTCCCAGTTTTTTCATAGCAAAAGGTAATTATCGTAACTTTTCTTACTTTCTTTTTTCGTTTCGCAGTAGGATGCTATTTCGTTCAATCCCAGATTTTTGTCTACGCGACTATGTATACATGATTTGTAGACAGGTTTTGTAGACATGAACTGACACGGTGACGATCTTTTCGAATGTGTTGGCCAGATAATGTGGAGGTGGGAGAGAATAAAATGCTGAAAGTCGCACAAAGTTATAGATTTCAATTCCATACATGTGTTTTATGGAACAAGAAAAACAAACATGGTACACTCATGGATTAGGATGCCCCTTCCAAACAGTATTTAAAATTTTGAAGTATAGTTGTAATATGCTAGGCGAAGATTCAGTACAGGACTTTAAGATAGATTTCGATTCCAGATGTGTTTTATGGAACAAGGGAGAAAAATACGGCACACATGATACACTTTCCAACTTAATGGAATAAGGAAAGAAAATAGGGAGGACGCATGGATTATGATACGCTTTTAATATATTACACTTTAGTGCGTATTTAAAACGTGAAAGTGTTTAAAATTTTCTTACTGTTTTTTTTTTTTTTTTTTTTTGGATAAGACAATTTTTGAAGCTCTATTATTAAACTGTAAATCCATTGTAGATAACTTCTTGAAAGAATATGCATAAACTTAATGTAGCTGTTAAATGCTCGCATTATTTATTCAACTGATTACCTACGTGAAACTGAATGAGTAATCTAAAGACAGCAATAAGACACTTATACAGGAGTGTATTCAACACACTGTAGAACAAAACATGCGGTAACCAGAAAAAAATTTCAGAGAGGGTCCAAACGGGGGGGGGGGGGGGGAAGGCAGAATTTTTCAAAAAAAAGAAAAAAAGTCTTCATCATTATCTCTTTGTTGACAAAAATCGCAACTCAGGGGGGGGGGGGGTATTCAGACCCATTGGACACCCACTTAAGTAAGGCCTTTAAAAAGTATTTTCTTATCAATAATATTACAAGTTTGTCTTTATTTGAAGAATGAATCCAGAAATAAACAAAGCATGGAAAGAAAACTAATAAGTGCCAAAATGAAATAAGATAGCCAGGGCCGGATCAAGGACGAATTAAAAGGAGAATGTCGGGGGGGGGGGGCGGCCGCACCTCCCAAGAAAAGAGAAATTAATGTAACAATCCTATTTTACTTCCTTAAAATGGATGCATATGTGAATCTGCCAACTAACCGCCTCCGCCCACAAAATTGCATTTCTTATTATTCATCAGGCTAAGTAGGCTGTAGCCTATCGGCCCCGATCCTTTCAGGAGCTTTTGCAGGAACAGATATAAATAAGTTGTAATTAAACATTTCAAAATGACTATGTGCAGAAAATATTTGTGGCTATTTCTGATGATTTTCTCTGGAAAGCGAGCTGAGCTTCTGCATGAGCCGAAGTCCATAGGAATGTAGGAATAAAAAAAGCGCACCATAAAAAAAAGATATTCCCACACTCCCCCCATATCACACGAAACAATAATTTTATTTAAATATTGGACATTAACTTTTCTTTTTGTGGTAGATATAAGGATGGTATTTAATCGGATGTTGGGCCGAGTAATTTTAGAGTAAAATGGGGAGGGGTGACTTAGGCGATATTCGAAGGTGTATGGAGGGGGTAAGCCATCTTTAGAAAGCGTTTGGTATCAGGCTTGAATTATTTTTTTATTTTATTTTTTACATTTTGCAATGTTTGAACACAGGCATTTCGAATTATTATTTCAAACGATAATAATATATAGTATGTAAGCCATTTATTATATTTTGAGACCTCACAATTCCGATAAATTATCATATTAAACATAGAAATTAACCGCGTTAAATGTAAAGGAATTGTTTTTGGCCTGTCGAAATCACAGGTCAAGGTCGCGATATTCAGTAAGTTCTTTCAGATAAAATAATTAGAACGGGGGGATCTTTGCACAAAGCCCGGGCAAACTGAAAACAAAGAGGGTTTTCTGATACTCTAGCTCCACAAAATACTTTATCAAATTTAAGATTATTATATCCTGCAAAAACATTTGAAAGTAATACGATAATGAACGTTTTATCCGAATTTTTAATTATTTATTATATCGATTATTCTATTAAGAAAACATTGAAATTTTTTTAACAAAATATTTTAGATCATTTTACGAGGGTAGGTTGAAAAGTAATGCACACATGCTTATAGAACATTAAACGAAATGGCGTTTAAAAGTGCTTTAAGCGTTGGTGGAAGTAGCAGTTCCCCTGGTCTCTTACGAATTAACCCATTAAACAAGTGGCAATAAAAATGTGAAACCTAGTATTAGTAAAGACCTTCCAAATAATGGAATAATTTTACAAGTATTTATTTTTAGAGGGGAAAAAACTGTGTTTAAATTCAAAGTTTAAAGTACATTTTGTTTTCGAAGGTTCTAAAAATTTATAGACTTATAGATACAATTATCAGTGTATGTAAACTTGTCAAGTTGTATGTTTGCATATGGAAAAGGGGGTAGGTATGTTAGAAACTCGAAATATATACCCATGAACATTCATAAAAAAACTGAGTTGTAGATATAAATACCTTTAAATATAGTCAGACTCACTATCTATTTACTCCCCCCCCCCCAAAAAAAAAAAAATATTTTTATTTTGAGGGGTATTTTTTCCGCACACCTTTTTACTAGGAGAAATTGATTTGCCTAGTGTTAGCTCTCATTTGCTCTTACTAAATCAAGTAAAGTTCATAAAAGTTGTTTTATTTTATTATCACACAAAACCTAGACATCAGCGCCGGGAAGGGCGAGGGAGGAAAATTTAGACTAAATCCCTCCCAAATCTAATACGTGGGAAGTTTTAGTTTTTTTACATCTAATTAGCATTAGCAATCCCATTAACTAATTAATTCTCACTAAAAATAAAAAATAATATAATTAGCACTATTTATTTTCTCGGTTAATTTATCTATACTACTATAGTGAGGAGTGAAATCCTCCCCTTAAAAAAAAAAAAAAAAAAATTTCACTGAACTAAGGGCCCCTTGGCAGCATTTGCTACAGGCCCCGCGCTGTCTTAATCCGACACTGGATCAGTATTCCTGAACATTTTCTAACCAATTGTGATTAACGATACTGTTTGTTATTGCTAACGAAAAAACTTTAATCGTCAACCGTTTATCATGATTAAATATTAATCGATAGCTTTCTATCTTTAATCATGATTGTCATAATCATTTTTCCCAACACTGCTTACGAGCAACAACTAAAAACAAATACTTCAGAATCTCTTCTTTAACTTGTTATCTATTTTCATTTCAAAGGCCACATGGCAGAGATTTCCTTTCTATGTCCAACTTTGCTTTCTGACATGGATGTCTGGATGCCTGCTCGTGGATCAGTGTAGCATTTGCTCCACTGCCAGATCACAACCAGACATTCGAGATCCTTGCTAGGAAGCATTAGTCCAAACCTTCAAGTGTTCACGCATTTGCCCTTAAAATACTTTTTCTAAGAGTTAAAATGCAGTGAAATGTAAATAGTGACTTTTATTCGAGCAAATGATTGAGTTTGTTGGTATAGACAAACATAATACTGTTCGCTCATTCTCTCTCGCTGTAGTAAGGTAGATATTCACATATCTGTGAACACATAAATTCAACTAACATTCTAAAGGAACAAATAACAAAATTTTTGATTGTACTAGTAAACATAAGAAAGACAATTTATATAATTTGTAAAACAAATATGCATTAAAAAATTTTATGCAGAAAATCTATTTTTACAAACAGGGATAGGTTAGGTTTCGTAAAACGTATTCAATGGATATGAGTGTAAAGAGATATCCAGTGAAATTATAGGTAATGGAATTACTGTCATTCGCTGGAGCTGAGCACAAATACCTAAAAGCTTATAAATATGACAAAAGCTCAAAAGGGAAGTTTAATTTCGGAATTCTTATTTAAGAGAGTAAACATAAAATGTGTAAATGATATTATCAGAAGGACAGCAGTGATTACATATATTTCACTGTAGTTTTTTATGCTGAAAAGAAGTTTCAAGTTTATGAAGTAACTTCCGCTCAATGACTATTTCTTAAAAAGATGTCGATTTTTTAAATTGATTTCTCTGATCAATATTGAAAAGGCAATCTGGAAAACAAAATTCTTCGTTGTAACAAATGACCTAAAAATATTAGCTAATATGATTTGGTGATGAAAAAAAAAGTTTACATTTCAGTGCATTTTAACTCTTTATACAGGAAAAAGTAGTAATACAGGCAAGAACGTAAATACTTGAGAGTTTGAAAAAATGCTGCCGGAAGGCAGAAATGGACACAGAGATGGAATTTCGCCGTCAAATTTTTATCAGAATGGAATCAAACAGGTAACCGTTGGTTACACAGTAGTATAAGCGAGAATAAGATCGTGTTGGAAAATACTTGATACTTGATACATTCGGTATGATTTATACTTAATGATTTTCTATTTCAGCAATGTTTCGCCGAAAAGCTTTCTTGCATTGGTATACAGGCGAAGGAATGGACGAAATGGAATTTACTGAAGCAGAATCGAACATGAATGATTTGGTTTCTGAATACCAACAGTATCAGGAAGCAACAGCTGATGATGAAGGAGAGATGGAAGAGGAAGAAGAAACTGCTTGAGAATACAAAAAACGTTTTACGCGATTACTATCTGGACCACCCTGTACTCTAAATTCTTTCCATTTTAAGTACTTTGGACGTGTCACGCTTCTAAATTTTATGTATTCCGACTGCTTATTATAAATATTACATGACTTAAATACTGTATTCTGATATTCCGTTTTCACGCACAAGTGCAAAATTATTTATACACTAAGATAAAAATTACATATGACATGTATATTAATACTTTCCAGGAGAAAAATAATAAATAAATATGTGTTCAAAACAAGTAGATTAACTGGCAAAATTTTCGAAAAAAAAAAAAAAAAGTTGTGTACATTCAAGAAACTTTGCACATTTTATGATCAAAATTAAGTAATATCGTTAGGTTACTTTTCTTGTTTACCTAGAGAATTGTATCAAGAATAAAATTGCTCTTACGTATTATTAAAAAATCTTGTTTATTGCGTTTTATATCTTTTACTTTGTATTATTACTTTTCTGTTTCGAAAAGTATTTCGGTTACTCTCTCAGTATGATCGTGCTCCAACTGCCATAAACATGCACCAATTGCTAGGAAATTTATTTGTTACTTCTATGAATCCTACGTAGCCTACCGAAAAGTGCACTAACAGGAACATTCAAAAGAATTCCAATAAATGGCAGTTTATGCCCAGTAGCTTAAAATCTCTATATATAAAAAGGAAAATGTCCTGACTGACTGACGATCATCGCCCAGCCAAATTTACTGGAGATACAGACATGAAATTTTAGGAGCTTATAGTTTTTTCTGCTCAAAGCGTCATTTAAAAAGCGATTTTTAAAAATTCGTACGCAGTTGGGAGTGGCGACCCGAAACGTGCTTTTCACGATTCCCTTCATATCTTAAAGGAAAAAGGAGAGCCAAAAAATTCTTGCTTTAAAATGTAACTAACAGAAATATCTAAAAATCATTTTCTTTTTTAAATTTCGAAACCCAAACGGGGGTAAGGAGCCAAAACGTTCTTTAACGTTCTTTTCATATTTCCCTTCATATCTCAGAGGAAAAAAAGATATAGCCGAAAAGTCATTGCCTTAAAATGTAACGAACGGAATGTAAATACCTAAAAATACAACGTAGTAAAACGAAATAGCTAAAACTATTTTCAGGGTTTCTCAGAATTCACAACAAACGGGGGTAAGGGACCAAAACATTCTTTCCACATTTCCCTTCGAGGAAAAAAGAGACAGTTACATTTTAAAACAATAATTTTGCGGCTAACAGAAACACCTAAATATAATTTTCAGGGTTTTCTAGAATTCGTATTTGAACTGGTGTAAGCGGCCAAATCGTTCTTTAATGTTCTTTTCACGTTTTTCTTCATTTCTTAGAAGAAAAAAAAGAGATAGCCGTAAGATTCTTGCTTTAAAATATAGCTTATAGAAATACCTAAAAATCCTTTTCAGGGTTTTTTAAATTCCCATCCGTGTAAGAGGCCAAAACGTTCTTTGGCGTTCTTTTTACATTTCCCTTGATGTATCAGAGGAAAAAGAGATAGCCTGAAATTCTTCCATAAAAACATAGTGAACTCAAATGCCTTAAAGTAATTTTCATGATTTTTTAGTATTCTCGTCAAAACCGGGATAAGGGCGCAAAATGTTGTTTTCGAATTTGCCATCATATCTCAAATGGAAATAGTGATAACCACAAAAGTCTTGCTTTAGAATGTAGTGAACAAGAATGCCTAAAATTCATTTTCAGAATTTTTTAGTTTCAGTGTCAAAACTCGTGTAAGGGCACAGAAGGATGTTTTCACATTTGTCTTCATATTTCGAAGGAAAATAAAGATAACCATAAAAATCTTGCATTAAAACGGGTAACAAACACAAATTCATTATTAAAAATATTTTTCAAGATTTTTTAAAAATCGACCTCAGTAGTGGGTAGTTGACAAAAAAAAAAGGTGTTTTTCACATATTTTTTAGCCGTTGAGTGCTATTAATTTCAGGCAAGATTTTTGTCTACCTGTTGAAAGGACAAATCACTTAACCTTACTTTTTATTTAATTGAAATATTGGTGTCGATATACGTATAAATAAAGGTGGAGTATAGTTAGAATATGCCTGGCTAGGATTTTAAAACAGTTTTAGTAGGCGATTAAATCTAATCGTTCACTAAAACTGTTAAACCTATTAAATATAAATGCTGATGTAGATTTCAATTTTGAAGAAGTGTTTTAAGACAAATACGGCACACTCGCAGATTATGTTCCACATTCCAAGCAGTATTTAAAAAGATCAAATATAATTAGAATATGCCTAACAAGTATTGTAAAACAGTTTTTGTAGACGATTAAATCTATAACCAAGACAAGTTTAGTATTTATTTTCCATTTGTATTTGTTAGTTTAACAATATCCATTCCGAGCGAAGAACGGGTACTTCAGCTAGTACAATTTAAAATTGTTAAGCTATTTTACTCTTTTCTACTTTTAGCATATACATTACTGAGATATCCGGGATGACCCGAAATTCATGGGCCAAACTTTAAACAGTATGTATAATAAGGGGCGACGCGAGGGGAGTATACTGTACAGGATGCGATGGCACCATCAGATGGGTGAAAGACAAAAAAAAAGGGTTAACTTTTATATTTTTTATTAAACTGAAAAAAAAACTAATTTGACAAGAGAAAGACAGAGATTAGAAATAGTAACAATAAATGTAAGAGACATATAATGTATTCTGTTATTCTGTTATATGTGTAGAAACAAAAAGTATCTCCCCTCGATTGTCGTTTGACTCAGTTTAACTTTTTTTCACAAATAAAATGATTTCCTTTGCGTGAAACATTGATATAAGCGGGGATATTCCCTGCGAAACGAAATCTCACGAATGCGGAAAGTTTTCGCACGTTTTTAGAAGAAAACGCAATTCCGATTTCGGTATATAATAAAAATTGAATCTGGAGTTATTTATTTAAAGTGAACGAAGATTAAATATATTGAGTGAAGACATATTTTTGTCTAATGTTTTTCTAGTCCCCGTTGTAGTTGACTCCACAACAGGCTTTATCTTTTAAATACACAATATTGAACATCTTATGCTTTTATACATACATAATATTATTTGCACCAAGGTGTGCGAGTAATTAACCCAGAAATTCTGTAAGCAAGAATATGCGGAAGAAACGCTTGGCCAAACCGGCGTCGTACAATAAAAGCGAAAGCATTGTAAAAATTGTGTTTCTACGCTCTAATGGCGTACTAACTTTCGTCCCTACAAAATTCGAAATGTTGCCTACTTGATTATAGGGGGCACCTAATAGGCGGACAACTTAAACTCTTATTAAGGAACGCATGAATGAACATCCGCCTCCATGCCAGGAGTCGAATTCAGGTCTACAGTCGTAGCGTGTAATGTGTTGTGACCACCATACATTTGTTGATATTTTGTGCCATTTATATACAGAAAATATTGCTACTTGCCCAAAGGAAGGCAAAGCGAGGGTATCAGTGCATCCTCTCCAGCGGCGCACAGTGGAGTATTTGTGTCAAAATCCTGGCCAAAAATATTTTTCATGTGTTTTAACTGGTTTTAACGTTAAAATCATTACTGTTGACTTTTGACTTACTTTTTAGTATTATATACTTCTTAAATTATATAAAAAAGCGTGTTGTCGCCAAATTTGGCGATATATCGCTAAACGACTGGAAGTTGGTTTCTAACAAATGTCTTGTCCGGGGAGTGTCCCTTACTGGGAAGTACTGCTTTTGTATAATACCACTTATAAATGTAATACCTCGCGGCTGTCGATCTAACGGTCTGGAGTTTCGGGCGATTTTCTCCAGATGTCACGTAAATACGCATTAGAGCCTCTTAAAAAGCCCTCCGCCAAGGCAACCTCCCCGTAAGGAAAATAGCCGTGCCTTAACCCAGCGGTTCTCAACCTTTTAACTTCGCCCCCCCCCCACTAAAGGCTAACTTACGGTAGCGCCCCCCCCCTTCACATTGTTCAGCATACATTCAGTTTTTTAATCTTTAACAATGTACATTTAGTCGAATTTTCTACAAAATAATGTTATCAGTAAAGTTTGAATGAACATTTTAAGCGAAAATGGATATATTTTTGAGTAAAAATGAGAATAAATTAGGCGATTTTTTAAAATCGTGCATCATTACTTGCTCTTTGGTTTTTCTCGTGCCTCCCCTGGAAACGCTCTGTGCCCCCTTGGGGGGCGCGCCCCACAGGATGAGAAACGCTGCCTTAACCACAATAAAAATATATAAATGTAATGCTTTTTTTTTTACTTATAATAATACTTATAAATATAATACTACTTATCTATAAATCAATTTTTATCATAATAGTTTTCAGATTTTTCACTTTTCTAAATGTAGTTACTATATGGATGTTAGTTTTCTAATGACTTCTGAAGATTAACTTTTTCATTCCGATTCTTTTGAACTATGATGTTCGTCTTCACTCAGAATCACTTTCTTCTCCTTCTTCCTTTTTTTTTTTTTTTTTTTTTTTTTTTTTTGAGAGAGAGAGAGATTACCATCAGGTCCCTCTGGAAGAAGAAAGTTATAGGGTCTCACTGCTACAGTGGCGGCCCGTGGTCAAAACTGTTAGTGCAGCCGGAAGCATATGAGCCCCCCCCCCTTTCCACCGGACAGGATTGGAAAATCTTTGTTACTGAATTCAAAAGCTGGCGGATTAAGCCCTCACCGAGGAAAAAAAAAAGAAATTACATAAAAAATGTCAGAGATCCTATTTTACTTCCATAAAACGGACATAAATTTCAACCAGCCGCTCTTATCCTCAAAATTGCATTAATCCGTGTCTGATTCGAAGTTTCCTTAGAATTATCTTTTTTAACGATAACTTGAGAAGAAAAGAAAAAAAAAAGAAAACTTACTTATTTTTTATAAGTCAAATCAATCCTCCTTTCTTCTAAACTTGCGAATCGGTCAGTGATGCTCTCATAAAAAGGCGTTGTTTTAATTCAGATATCCATAATTTTAAAAGCTCTTTAAAATTTCCCATGTTTAAAGAATTTTCTCGCTCGCCATGTCCTCTAAATGCCAGTTCTTGCTTACTTAAAAACAATACTGCTTTGATGGGTAATTGTCCATTCATAAGCGTCTATTCAGGCTTACCTTCTTGATAAATTCAGCAATATAAAGTCGAGAGTTTTCCAAACATATATTCTCCTTACCCCCTCCCTCACTTCTCGTCCGAACCAATCAGTTAGTCGAGTTCTCAAGTTCAGCCGCCGTTAAAAAATCTTCCATCGGCTGTATCAGCTGCATACTCCCTATGCTGGAGAGGCTGCTTACGTAGCCATTGTCATGGCAACGGTGCTGCCAATTTTCAGCGCTCTGGGCTGAACCAAAGATTTTCCCAATTGAATTGCGGGAAGATTAAACTGCTTTTTTTCTGAATGAGCGATCCGGCCACAATACGTTTTTTTTTTTTTTTTTTTCGGAGATTTTTTTAATTTACCGTAGGAATTCCACAATTCTATTCTGAATTTAGGAAAATTAGTAGAATAAATTATTTTAAAGTATGTGTTGATACTTTCAAGTGCAGCCCGGCTGTACTTGCTGTATCCCACGAGCCGCCACTGCTCTGCTAGAAGGCTTGCTCTTTTTCATTGGCCTTCTAGAGCAGATCATATAAGGGCACTGCTTAAAAGAAGCCCCCTTTGCAAACCCATAAAATCTCATTCCAAGCTCGAGGAGAAAGTAATTTATTTCAAGCTAGCACTTCAAAATGACTTAAAGAAGTAGCACGTGTTTCTGTTTACACACTCACACTTCCATGACCCGAAGTCACAGTTGTCATCCTTTGAGAACTAAAATTGAGAGTTTTTGCTTTGGACACAATTTACGACATAAATGGAAAACTAAGCTGTAAATAGATGGGACTATTTACAGTACTAAGTAAGGGCAATTTTGGAGAAATTTTCTTCTTATAGCCAATTTACATCAGAAAAATAAATTACATGCTGAATTTAAAATACTGATGTTAAATCTTAACTGAAATGAAACTTTATATACTTTTATGCAAACACTTGCACATAATTTATAGTTTATGAGAAATACAAGCGCGTTTGTTTGTATCCCTTTTGCAATCACCCGTCAAAAAATTATCGAAAAAATAAAAATGGCGCTATAGAAATAATTTTTTTTATAAAAATGGTGGATGTTGGGGGATCATTTTTTTCTTGGAATAGACACTCAATACTGTAATAATTACGATTGTAGTTGAAATTAGGCGTGACAAGCCGCGACACCCCTTCAAAAAGCTTTTTAAACAGTGGATTTTTGAAAAAAAAAATTAGAAAAAAAAGTTTACAATTTTTTTTAATAAAGTAATATAATTTTTTTAAAGCTATAAGATAAATATAATTAAAATACATATATTTTACTACAATTATACTAAGTTTCAAATCAGTAAATTAATTTAAAGAGCCCGTAAAATATGCACGACGAAGTAATAGAAAACGCTGAAATCTCTTGCCGTAAATGAAGAAACTTGCTTTTAAACCGAGTGCTGCATCTTTTGGATATGAATTATGGTCTAGAAACATGCATCTCATGATGCATCAGTTACTAGGCTATTCAAAAACATATATATTACTATTTTTAAACAAATTTAAAATTTTCGCTTTTTGGCCAGGATTTTGATACGAATACTCCACTGTGCGGCGGACTAAGGGGGGGTGGCAGAAGAAGCAGTCTGCCCGGGCCCGAGCCGGTAGGAGCCCCAGATGGACTGAAAATTTTTAATTTGCAATTTCAAATTTCTATTTAAAGGAATGTTCAAGATTACAGCCATCATTTAGGAGGGAAGTCAAAGCCTCCCATCCCCCACACACACATAAAATTTGGACTCTCATTCGGTCTACTGTAAAACATATCTTAAATAGGTCCTGTACAAGGTGAAAAGCTTCTTTGGACCAAACCTTTCTTAAGTCATGCATACGATTTTTTGTACCTAAAAATTTGATAACACCAGTTATATTGCCATTATTGTACCACAAATTTATTTTTACCGTATTCTTATCATGTCCTCTTTATATTAATGCTAAAATCAAGCAATAGTAATCAGTAAAAATGTGTTTAATACGCAACGCTGGGATAAGTCAACATTTTCATATTGGCAGGTATTTCTGATAGGGGCCCCTCTATACCGAAATATGTGTGAATGGATGTATAATATATCCATTCTCTCATCTACATAAAATATACAATACGTAAATTATTATTTCTATGAAGAAAAATCCTTTTTATTCCATATAGAACCTAGGAAATAATCTTCCTTTACATAGCGAAATAAATCGCATTATACTCGAAGTCAGTGTTTGACTAGGATCTTTTTAGAAATTTGTTGTAATAAGCAGGAAAATTCACATATTTCCCCAACAGACAATTGTATCATTACCAGTGGTATAGTCAGAAATTTTTCATGGTGGGAGGGGAGGGGGAGTTACGACTACTGGAACTCGCATACATATATACGTGAGTGTGATAAGGGAGTGAAGAATATACATTTTGTATGGCAATAAATTCCTCATGGGGGGGTGACCCCTAGGGATGGCGGTTTCTACCGAATCCACCGGTTTTCGGTGTTTCAGTTTTTTTGTCTCCCAGTTAAACCTACCGAGTAAAACTGTCCTAAAAACACCGGTTACAAAAAATACCGGTTTACGGTTTTTTTAAACGCCATCTATTGTGAAAAAGGAGAACTGAAACTATTCATTCGACCTGATAACATTAATATTTGTTATAATAGGAAGGAAAATAAAATTAAAATGTTAGAATACCCAAGTGGAAAAAAGAAAACTGAAAACTAAAGTAGATTTTGCTCTATTCTAATAAAAATATGGTATTGCAATATACTTAAAAGTCTCACTACTGAAAAAATTCAAAATAATAGAGGATCACCTTTTCTCTGTTCACCACGGGGGAACTTCGGTTATGGTAAACTTCGGATATAGTGAACGAAATTTGATGGTCCCCATAAGTTCACTATAACCGGAGTTCGCAATATATTTATATAGTTTTGAATGTAGTATTTTAAAATATTTTTTTCAAAGAATATTCATAATCTTAAATTTTATTATATCTCAAAAATATAGATAATTATTAAGCATTAAATTAAGCAGAACAAATATCAATCAATAAAAGTACATCGCATCTAAGAATAAGTATTTGTTTTTTGCTGTTGTTGAGATGTTTTATTTCTATGTCAATTTTTAGTGTCTCTTATTGTGTCTAGTTAAATAATAAATAATTAAAATCTGTAATTTACATAGTAATTGTATTTCCTGTTTTATTATAATTTTAAATGGAAATGGAGGTTACGGCCAATTATCTGCACTAGTAATCTAGGCGGGGGGTTGTATTGCCCTCCCTGTGGGACTTTCTAAGGAGTCCTAACCCGTATTTGCGCTAAATTTCGGAGAAAACCACTTTATAATTTTAAATTAAACTCAAAAACTAACTCATGAGTTTGTGTTTTGTAGTACATTAAATTAAGAACAGTTTTTCGCATTGCCCACATGATTATAAAATGATTATGACTCTTTTAAGAGTATCTTTGAAGAATTATTTTTTTCCACTTGAGCCACTTCATAAGTTCACCTACTTCTAATTTCTTTTTTTTTTAAATTAATTGGGGTGGGCGTAATTTACATTTTATATGTAAATTATAATTATATATACTTTAACATTCATTGAAGAATGAAGAACGTAATTTGATTTTAACTATCAATTCTACAATAAATAACACTTTGGACAACAGATGGAGCCAGCAATAATTAAAAATCTGAGCGAATTTGGTGTAGTAACTGGATTCCGATTTTTTTGGTGGAAGCAAGACAGTTGTCCGGATCAGTTTATTTTATTGAAGAAGTCTCCTCGGTTATTTTACAAGTAGAATGGGGATTTTCTCCAAATAAACCGGTTTCGGTGTTTTTTAGGGGGGATGAGAATCGATATGTGTAATAACTGGATTCCGATTTTTTTGGTGGAAGCAAGGCACAGTTGTACGGATCAGTTTATTTAATTGAAGAAGTCTCCTCGGTTATTTTACAAGTAGAATGGGGATTTTCTCCAAATAAACCAGTTTCGGTGTTTTTTAGGGGGGATGAGAATGGGTATGTGTAATAACTGGATTCCGATTTTTTTGGTGGAAGCAAGGCACAGTTGTACGGATCAGTTTAGAGAAGAAGTAGAAGTCTCCTCTGTTATATTACAAGTAGAATGGGGATTTTCTCCAAATAAACAGGTTTCGGTGTTTTAGCGGGGATGAGAATCGGTATGTTAGAGGCAAGCAGGAGTAAGCAGATTTTAGGATTTGCGGTTTTCGCTATCATCAGCTTTCGGTATTTTTTTAAAGCTCAGACAGAGGGGAGTCAAAGCGTATTATTATGAATTGTAACGTGTCGTAGCTAACAATACATGATAAATTGGAATATTTTATGGTTGATTCATGTAAGAGTTTTGGTTTTAATAATCTATACGAATCATTTCGTTTAATTTTATAAAATACATGATAAATCATAAAAAAAAGTTTCAATTTAAGATTTTTTTCTTAATAATCTCTACGGATCATTTACTTAACTTTATATACATGAAATGTACGCAAGTCTGGGTTATGTGTGGTATAGGTATCTAAGGGGGGAGAAGGTCACGATGCCCCCCCCCCGAAATTTTGATCCCCTCGAAAATGTTTTTTGGATACGCGCCTGCGGATAGGTTTGTAGGCTTACCAAAAAGCAGTTTCCGGTTCCTCTTTCTCTATTTTTTTTTTTTAATTTTAATTTCGAAAAGAGCTTGCAAATATTGTTCGCTATAGAATTTTTTAATTTTACGAAAGAATTAATATTTTCCGAGTATGATAAATGAAAAATTGGTTACAAGATTTTTTAAACTGAAATGATTAAAATAAAAATAAAGGCACTTTAAAAAATACTTGTAAGTAAAAGGAACTTAAAAAATAACATACTTTTCTTTTCCGATTCCCGGGAACATTAAAGTTTTGAGATTTAAAATAAAAGTTTAGGGAGTCTATACATAGATATAAAATACTATGGGCGCCCCCATACTTTTATTTTTCGTCAGAAATTTTTCAATGTTGTCGAGTTTTAGAAAAGAAAATTATTTTATTATTTTTAGTTAGTTTTCAATTAACTGATTTATTTATTTACGAATTGCCTTCATCTGATCCTAAAGAAAGCTAGTAAGGAATTCGGGGTGTGGTGTGGTGGGGGGTAGTTTTCAATCGCTTAATGCAAATAGATTTAAATATTTCTTGGATCAGTGGCGGATCCAGGGGGGGGGGCGCTTTGGGGGCTCGAGAGATAGATATACTATGGATTAGGGAAGGTGAAAAATGTTTGGGGGAAATTTTCACATAAACTGAAATTAAAAAAAGTAGCAACGTATATGGCGTTGACTCTCTGTTTAACGACGATCTCTTTCCCAAGACGATATTTCAAAGTCCCGGCCTCTCCTACATAAAAAAATTTCTATTCAAAAACGACGACGTTTCTATTTAACGGCACGATTTCTTTTTTCTTTTCTTTTTTTTTTTTTTTTTTTTTTTTTTTTTTAACACTTAAGTTACACGAACAAGAGAAAATTTTTAAGTGTTGGGGAGTGTCATAAGTGCAATTTACAAGACAATTTCAACTACCTGAGTGTATTTTCAAAGGTATTTTAGAAGCAAAGAGAAAATTCTTGAAGTAGCACAAAAATTTAGTTCGGGATCCAAATCCAAAGAGCCGAAAAGTCAATGCAGCCGATTAGAAGAGTTTCACAAGGCACTTCTGCATGCAAATGATTTCATGAAGCAAGAGCATCCAACATTCTAATTTCTGGGCCCCTCCATGGCCGAGTGGATAAGACACTTGACATGATAAACGGCTGAAGTGTGAAGGTCACGCGTTTTGGCCTACCGCGCAGTAGTCGATATAACGGTCTGGAGTTTTGGTCGGATTTCTCCAGATTTAACGTGAATACATGTTAGAACTTCTGTAAAACTCCTCCGACCAAGGCAACTGCCCCAGAGTGCAGATGCCTCTAGTGTAGGCTTGTCACATAACATCACGTAACACATAACTCCAATTTCTGGAGGCCCGATGAGTAGCTGAGCTTATAGCGCTCTCAACTGGGAGAAGAAAAGTGCCTGGTTCAAACTCAGGTCGCGTCCGTCGACCTAGCCGTTCGGAGGCTCTCCGAAACGTATCATAAATACGGATTAAGAATCCCTTAGAAAGACCCCCACGTAGGGCTCCCCGTTCTCGGCCTAGATTAATCGTGTAGATAATTGTTCGTAATACCGAAATAAAATAAAATAAAGCAGTTTCTGCAGTGGTATTCAAAGAAAATGCTATTATTCTGGCAGAAAAATTTGGAATGCAAAATTCTCAGGCTTCGGCTGGTTAGCTAGAAAAATTCATAAAGTGGAAACTGACGCATTTTACATTTGAGAAAATCTGGAAGAAAGAATAACGGGAAAGCGAAAATTGAAACAATTGATTCTTTTTGATTTTATTGAAACCTAATTTTATTGTATTGCTTGTTTTTACTACCTTTTTTTAAGGTAACTTAAAATAATTTTTTGTGAATAAAATAAGGTAATGGTAATAAAAGTAACATCTTTAAACACGATAATATATCAAGAAATATATTCACAGTCCTAAGAATATAAAGTGCGAAGGGTTTGTGTTGGTGTTGGTATTGCAGGATTACTGCCAATTATCTGTACGTTAGATCTAGGCCGATGGGTGGGGTGCACTCCGTGGGGTTCTTTCTAAGGGATTCTAAACGGTATTTACTCTAAGTTTCGGAGAAAAGACCGACAAACTCCGAGCGGTTAGGTCGGTTGACGCGATCTGGTTTTGAACGCGCACCTTCCAAAGTGTAAAAGGAAATGTTATTCTTTTACAAATTCTGTTTACGAAAGATCTCTATTTAAGGACGATTTTTCACTTTTTCGCGGTTCCTTGAAAGTCGTTAAATAGAGAGCCAACTGTATATATACAGTAGGCCCTCTTAACATTATTTTGTAGAAACTGATAACATTATTTTGTAGAAAATTCGTCTAAATGTTCATTGTTAAAGATTAAAAAACTGAATGTATACTGAAAAATGTGAGGGAGGGGGGCACCACCGTAAGTTAGTCTTTGTAGGGGGGGGCGACGTTAAAAGGTTGAGAACTGCTGCATTAATACCATAATTTAATTTTTAAACAATCGTCTTTAAAATAAGAGCACTGTTGTTTAAATTGAATATTTTGAAAGAAAAAAAATATATTTATATGTAAATATATATATAATTATAAATCGCTCATTAATCTAAGAATAATTTTTTTAAATCAAAGAGGTAATAAGATAAATTGCCATGAGTCAGATTAAACTCTTGCATTTTTATAGAGAAAATCAGCAATAATAAGCTATAGTTGATTAGGAATCAGACTGAAGGTGATAATGTATTGTGCAGAGAACGTGCATGTTAGATCTGTGGAGTCTTACATTTGTTTAGGGTTGCCTGGTAGGTGAGAGATGGTATTTAAAACTTTCGAAACTGCTACATTTTTTTTTTTACTGAATACTTCTGGTCCCTGTACTAAGAATACAAACTCTCAATACGAACAAATTGAACAACCAGTTTATTAATAACTCAGTAATTAAAGTATTTATTTTTTTATTTTCAAGAGAACGTATCAGCTTACATTTAAACGTTCAGTTAATCAGAGGCACATGGCTCTAATCTGATGAAAGTTTTGATATTAATTTGTTTAATGTCATTTATATAATTCATTACTATTTGAATGTCAGATAAAACTAAGAAATGAAAATGATTTAAATACTTTAGCGAGAAAAAATCAAATGATTACGATTTTGAATTCATTAAAATTTAAATAAATTGTTTGAAATCAATTGAGTTTCTATTTAGCGCTTAAAAATTTCCTTTTTAAATAATGTTGAATAGTTTGTTTTAAAAAAAATCTCTAAAATGATTGTATCTTTCTCAATCGATATAAAAATTAATTTTTAAAAGATGCGATAAAACGTATTTATTACCACATAACTTTTAAATGCTTTCGCTGGATATAATATTCTTGAGTTTAAAATATTTACAGTATACGTACACATTGTACAGTTTCTTAGGGGAACAGGGGTCTCAGTCTCAATCAATCTGAAAAAAACTTGTTTTTGTCAATTTGCCTGAGGAGGAGACTTCCCGCACGCTATTTCCGGCCCCTTTGTGTAGGAGATCTCCCTTTCTCTTCTCGGAAGGAGTATGACATTCATGTTCATGACCTTGAGACGTGGCTTGGCTGACCAAAGCAATTAATTCTTTCTTATTTACTGATGTAAATTTCCCAGGCGCGGATCCAAGGGGAGGGCGGTGGGGGGCGATCGCCCCCTCCTGGGCGAAGTCCAAAAATCTGTTATAATCTGTTAAAATATATTATGAAAGTATAATGAAAATTATGTAGCCTCTTTCTAAGAGGTGTATTGCGGTATTACTCCCTTTCCTTTTTAATCATCGCTCATATATAGATTATATTAATAAAATAATTAATTACATTAATTGGTATAATTGATTATATTAATTAATTATAAAATGATTTTGCGCATTCTACCCCCCTGTTTCAGGTACAAAATCGCCCCTTCCTTGAGTCATTTCTGGATCCGCCACTGAAATTTCCGTGATTAATATGATCATATATCAAAATTGCATGTTCTAAAAATATAAAAAGTATCTCCTTAAAAAAAAAAAAAAAAGAATTTGGGGGCAAGGCCCTCATCTGAGGCAACTGGAGTCTCTTAAAAGAGTGCCTTGTGATGTCCCCATAAGAAAAATTGGATACTTGATTGATATAATGAACGTGCTGGCCAAGCGACTTGTTCAAGTTCAACTTGTCCAATTCATCAGGAACCAAAGATAACAACGAAGTAATTACTCACACTATTTATGAAATGGGCTGGAGCCCCATGATGCTGAAACTATCTACACATTTCATTTCCGACCCCACTTTGCCATGCAAAAAGTTTTTCATTGCATGTATTTTAAATACCTTTAAAGTTTGGCCCATGAATTCAGGGACACCCTGTATACATACACATAAAGACTATTTGGCATTCGAAGGAAGTATAATTTTGACTCGAAAATGTAACATCAATATGTGAAATAAGCATCGTCATAATATTTCGTCTCAGCTGAAAAACATAAAATCGCAACCTATTAATTTAGCCTAATTAATAATATCTTAATATAAGTATACCAATAATTGATTATTTAATTTGCATTCAATTTCAGTAACATTGTTCTTTATTTAAGTAGACGAATTTTCCCAGAAAAACTTAGGCGTAATGTATTTTGTGTAGCAGTGATGTATATAGAAATTTTTGGATTAAGTGGCCCCACCATGGCCTAGTGCGTAATCCACTGAAAATTGTAGGAGGCTGAAGAGTTCTGGCCTACCACGCGGCTGTCGATCGAACAGTTTGGAGTTTTGGGCAGCTTTCTCTAGATGTCAACTGATGAGGCGTTAGAACACATTAAAAAGTCTTCTGCCCAAGGTACCCTTCCCCCCTCCCAATTGACAGATACATCACGTGGAGGTTTGAATTAAATACACTACAGTACACATGGCTTAGAGGTCATCTGCATTTTAAAAGAGCCCAAGTTCCTAAAGTAATACAGCTTAACTTAATATTTAAAATTACCAACTAATAGTGTTTGAGTTTAAATATCTGAAAAATTACATTTCTGATGTTACAGAGAAATGCTAAACTTTAAACCTGAAATCCTGAAACAATTGCATTTAATCATAATTATTTCAAAATATTTTTTCCTAATGGTAGAGTCAATACAATACGGGAGTACACAGTGCTTACGCCAACATTATCCCCTATGAGCAGTCTCTCAAAAATAAATGTGTGAGTGCATGACCCTACTACACATTCGGCCCCCTTTTTTCCCCAGCCGTGTGCTGCATTAAAACTGCACTCTTATTTCTTAACGTACTCTTTTTAGAATGTAATTTTACCTGCAAATAAGGGGAATAATTATGGCAAATATTTCATAAGTCCAAACTAAAAATTTATTTATAAAATTATGTTACTTAAAAATGACAAAATTGCAATATATGTCATATGGTACTGAACTCTTCAGTTTCATACTACAAGAACTGAACTTTAAGATTGCTGATAATGGTTACATTTGACTTATCTTATTTAGTGTGAACTAACTTATTTAAAACAAAACCTTATGCATGATAAAATTTCCTTCTAGTTACACCCCCACAAAAAAAAAAAAAAAAAAAAAAAAAAAACCTGCTCGAGGGGTATCTGCATAAGATGAGGGATGCCTTGGTAGGAGGACTTTCTAAGGGGTTCTAAAGCGTATTCACGTTACATCTGGAGAAAACCTACCAAAACTCCAAACCGTTAGATCGACGACCGCGCGATGGGACCCGAACCCGGGACCTTCACACTTCGGCCGTCTACCATTTTCAGTGATATAACCACTGTGCCATGGTGTGCCCCCCCCAAAAAAAAGCCCGTACCTGGGGGCAATTGCCCCTCTCTCTCAGTGGACCTGGCATTAAGATCTTTATGTGTTATGAGCAGGGGCGTAGCCAGGGGGGGGATATCGGGATATATCCCCCCCGAAATTTTTGGATTAGTGGTCACAAGATAAATGCTGTGCAGAAATTCCGTCTATTTATACACATATAAGTTCATATCCCCCCACTCCCCCGAAAAATTTTCCTGACTACGCGCCTAGTTATAAGATCATTAAGGTTAAGGGCTCTAAGAAAGGATGGATATAATACGCACACAAGTTCACACAACTCACGCAATAACAATTTTACTGAAATTTTATGATAAACGGTTTATCGTAAATATATGCTAATGCTAAGTTACAATTAACTGTAATTTTTTAAAATGTCGTTGGATAAAAAAAATATTCAAAATATTTTTCTAGTTTGTATTAGTCATAGTAATTTAAAATTGAAACTGCGTAGGGCTGGACTCCTCTCCAGCCCTAGAATCGGGCCCTGGGTACAATATATTAAAACTTGAAAACAGGTCTAAAAACTAATTTAATGTGACAATTACAAGTAGAGTTCAAAATATCACACACAGATTCAGGCTTTTTTTTATTTCCCTAAGTGTAAAAAAAAATTAGTTATATTTTCCCGTTAATTAGATTTTTTCAAACTCCAGGGGGGTGCAAGTGCACCCCCTTTCCTGCGCCCATGCCCAGATTCCTCTATTAATTTAGCAAAATCCGCAGAATAACCAACACCTCTGTCCCCTTATCTCCAGATTTCGCAAGACCGAAGCATAACAAACTTCGCTGTTCCCCTACCCTCCCCCTCCCCACACACACATTCTGCCATCAATATGATCTCTTCGCCTATGCGCAACGCCTGCTTTACTACACCACCATATTTGGTTAATCGATCCGCAAATGCCCACACATTCACAATAGCCGCCTTGGAGGGGAAAAAAATCGGCTCCTTTATTTTGCAGCGAGTGCTTTATCCTCACACTCTACTACTCTACTCATCCCTCCAACCAATCCATTCCATTCATACCCATAATACATAACCGGTTCATAACTGATACCGATCCCCAACTACGTTCACAATCGCCAACTTCGGGAAAAAAAATAAACCGGGCAGTTTATTTTATACCGCAACCGTTGTTTCACTCATGGACGGTTTATAACCGAAGCGCAATTAGAAATTCTAAAGAAAAAACTGATCGGTGTTTTTGGACGGTTTATGTATTTTGAAAAAAGCACCGGAGAAACACCGAGGGTGAGAATAACCGAAAAGAACCGGTTCATGAAGCCCAAAACACCGGTTTTCGGTTTAAACCGGTTTCAGTTTCCCATCCCTAGTGACCCCCCTATACCCCCACCTTCAATAGGCCACTGATCATTATGCATGATTTGGGCGAATCTCTAATCAGAAGCCTGGAGCAGCTGTCACTAAAGCTCTAAGTTAGGCTTTGTTAATATGGCTTTGAACACAAGTATCACTGAAGAGAAAACACTCAAAATGCTGGTATAAAAGATAAAATAAATAAAAATTTTGTGTAAAAAACGCACATAAAATGATACTTATGCGAAGGATCGATCGTTTCGACTGAAAAAATTTTCAGTCTTCATCAGCCGTCACACTTCGTCTCACGAAATAGTGGGAACTGTTTTTTACGCAAAATTCTTATTTATTTTACTATACTGACCTACCAAAAATTCCGCATGAGAATGGGGGCCCCGAATATCAAAATGAGCTAACCTACATCCTTGATTTGTTATATTCTAGCCAGGGCTATGTAAGTGCTTTGCACTCCTGTGTTTAGGAGCAAAGTTTAATGATAAATGATAGTAAATTTATTCCATAAATGTTCCCTATACAAATCTTCCCATTTTGTATGTAGTTCTGCTTGTGTCACTGACGACCTTCAGTTTTATTACAACAAACTGTATACATTTATCTGATTTGAGAATAAAGTTGCTGCTAGCAATTTTGTCTGATATTCAGAACTCGACTAAGCCAACACGAAGTCCATGGCAGATATCTCTCATGAGGGCCGCTACATACTGATGTACCAGGTGATTCAAAATAGATGTTAAAGCGACTATTTTTTAAACGGTAAGTGATAGAAACATACTTTTAACTAGAAACGTTAGTCCAATGAAGAGTAACTTTCAGGTAGGGCAATTTTTTTTACTAGGGGCTGTATGCATATTACAATGCCATGACTGCCATGCGGTATAGGCCATAACCCAGGACCTCCACGCTTCAGTCACGCATCATATGAAGGGTAAAGTGACAAAGGTAATCACGTAAAATCAAAGTGAAACACTGAGCACCACCATCTTCAATGTCTTATCCACTCGGCCGTGGCAGGGTTAAGTGATGAAGGATATCATGTAACTCAATGAAAAATTAAATCATGCTGACACACCAGTTCATAACGCATTACTTAATTACTTAGAGAAAGAAAATGAAAGCCTGCTAAGAATAATGATGCTGAGAATTTTGCGGAGTAAAATTCGTCGAAGAGCAAAAAGAGAAACACATTTCTATTATTTCATTCTTCACGAAACAGTGAGACACCTTTTTTTAAGGTAATGTACTAATTGTAAATCTAAATAACAGAAGAATTTATATTAATTCTCTTTCTCTTGTACTAATTAAATTATTAATGCCCTATTGTATGAAAATTTAACAGTTTCTAATTTTTTTTTTAATTTCCCCGCAAAATTTGAATAAATTGGGTTACCCGGGATATTCGCTTATCCGGGACGAGACATTTTCCGACCATCCCGGTTAATCGGGAGTCTATGAAGATACAAGCGTAACGCCGTTTCTTTATCGTAAAGTAAAGCTCATTTTAAACTGCGATGCGTATATTTCGCAGAGATCATTGGCTTAGCTACGAAAGGGGCGTGAGAGCCCTTTTTATTATTATTTTTTTTCCCATAAAAGGATCTACGTCCTCGATTCGGCAGTGAAAACCGGGCATAAAAATTCAGAGCCCAGGGATCACAACTTTAAAGGCTCAGTATCATTTAATTTCTAATTTTTAGTTAACAATTTTAGTAATATTTTATGCGTAATTTTCTTTTTCTACTATAAATAGAATAAAAGGGCTGTTTTTGTACGGTTACTCCTGTCTATCGGTGCTTAAAATGATATTTCAAAAATTCGCACGCAGAAGCGTTATAGTCACTCTTATACTTCGGTAGGAGAGTGAAGAGAAAGGTAAAACCAAAAGAGCTTTTTTAAAGCTTAGTACTTTAGGGTCTCAAGATTTTCCATAATACCATTGTTTAAATCCCCATCTCAAAAATATTTTTAACATTCCACCGACAGAGAGTTTGATTTTTCATTTTTAAGTTGACTGGAACTATTTTTGAAGTAAAAAACTTACACCATCACAGTGGCACAAAAACGGAAGGGGTCAAAGTCCTCTCCTAAAGGGGAAATATTAAAGTAAAATCTCTTTAAAATATATAACTGCCACTAAATTAATGAATTAAAATATGAAATTTAAAAAACAAATTTGAATGTGTGTAACAAAATGTGTTACAAATTTGTTTAAAAAAATCTGTTAAAATTGAATAATTAAATTTTAAACAACTGAACACTTTAAAATAGTAAATACTTAAAAAATAATGCTGTACTATTTTAAATAAATGTACACATGAGATTCAAATGTTTCATATTGCTGAGAGCGAAAAACAAATAAATGAAATTTTAAAATGAATTGACATGTTTATGTGAATAAAAAGTGGAACAAAACAAAAAGAATGTTTTCAAAAATTTTTAAGTGTACTACAGTACATCATTGTGAAATGTTTGAGAAAAATAACTAAGCATCGAAATTTAGTGTGTATACAAATTGTGAAAGGAAAAAAAAAAAGAACAAAGAACTCAAAATGAGCCATACTCCAGTGCTTCAGTGTGAACGTGTTTGTGTGTGTAACATATAGCAGGACATAAAAAAAAGTGGTGAAAAAAACCTAGCATGTGTAAGAAAAAAAAATCAACACAAAAATGTAAGCACATGTGAAAAAAGTGTATATGTAGACAAGCACAGACTTCATTAAATTCAGTGACAATTCAGGTATGAATCTTATTTGAAGTACAACAAAGTGCCATAATGTGAATTTTGAAAAAAAAAAGTGGGGGACATGCTTGGCATATCAATATACTCTTCCAAAGACTTACATAAGATTTGATTATCTTTTGCGTCACGCTATCCAAAAGGGCAAGCGAGATTTGCATAAATGTTTTCTTTGTAACATAACTTCATAGTGTGATACATAATATCACACTATGTATTTGAATACTTTTCACTTGGTTTGGATACTATGACACAAAGTACCTTCGTCGAAACTCAAATCCCCACGGTTTCGGAAGAGATAGAAGAACAAACTTTTGGCGCCCACGCCAGCGGCCGTTACTTTTTTTTAGAACAGAGAGATACGCTCTAAAGTGCTATATATTAAAAGTGTATCATAATCCATGCGTTGTCCCTTTTTTTTCCCCCTTAGTCTATTAAGTTTGAAATTGTATCATTATTCACGAGTGTGCAGTATTTTTCTTCCTCGTTCCATGAAACACTTTTTTGCAATCTAAATCTGTATTAAAATTGCTTACTAAAACTGTTTTACAATCTTCGCCAAGTATATTCTAACTATACTTCAAACTTATATAAATGCTGTTTGGAATGTGCATCATAATCCATGAGTGTGACGTGTTTGTCTTTCTTGTTCTACAAAGACACTTCTTCAGAACAGACTTCTACACTTCTTCAGAACAGAAATCTATATTAAAATCGCCTACCAAAACTGTTTAATAGTCTTCGTCAGGCATATACTGACCATACTTTACTTTTACAAATATTGCTCGAAAAGTGTATCTTAATCCATGAACGTACCGTATTTGTCTCCCCTGTTCCATAAAACACTTTTGGGAATTGAAATCTGTATTGAAATCGCCTACTAAAACTATTTTACAATCTTCGCCAGGCATATTCTAACTATACTTCTCTTTTGTAATAAACTGCTGCATTTGCCACTTTCTTCGAAGATATTGCCAAGCTTGGCTCAGTTTTGAGGACTTATTTTTTTGGCACCAAACTTGGCAATAAATTATCAAAAATTGCAAACCTTTAAGACTTTTGAACATTTTATAAGGAACAGCGGATTAAAACTTTTTAATAACAGGAAGAAAACTAATGACATCCTTTAAATACAATTTGTGTTGTGCTCACGTAAATCATAACCCTGGTAGCGCGTAAGTCATACATAATGTAACCATATTTTTGAACATAAAATTGAGGACCTGTCGCTAAATTTGAAACAAAATCGAGGACGTTTTATAATTAATGAAATAGTAAACAGTAATCTAATTAAAAAACAATGCAATAATTAAAAATTATCCCCAATCACTTTTTTACGTTTTGGGGACAAATTGCAAAAAAAACACAGAAATTAGGGACTGCCCCGAAAATTGAGAACGTATGGTAAGGTGACCAGATTTTTGAACATAGAATCGGGGGACATGTCCCCGATTTTGAAGCAAAACTGGGAAAATTATAATTAATGAAATAACTAAGTAATTTAATTTTTTAAAAATGCAATAATTAAAAATTGTCCCCAAATCCTGTTTTACACTTTGGGGACAATTTGAAAAACGTCCTGAAATTGGGGACTGTCCCCGGAAAATGGGGACGTATGGTCACCCGGGGCCTTCGCAATTAGTAACGGGCCTGCGCGTGTATTTTGATGAGCCATCCAAAGAGGCCTACGGATGCTCGAGTCTTCACGTATACATCAGGCATTTCTTAAGTTTCCCAGTGCTTTCAAACGTTATTTAATGTAGTTTTAAGTAGTAATTGTGTTACTAATTCAAGTACGAACTCATGATTAATTTGTTTGCTATGATACATATTTACATAAAGAAAATAGATGCATATAATTTGAAGGAAAAACAAAGTAGCGCTTACTCTCATGATTCACGATTGCTTATTTTAGTTTCACAAGTGGATATTTAGTATACTTTAAAATAACTAAATACACAAGACATTTTTATAATGAATATTTCATGTACGTAGTCGTATTTCCTACGTTATTTTAAACAATTCAACATTAATCTTTAACAAATGATGTATTAAAGCGCATTCAGTGTTTTCGGGATATCCTGTATATTGGAGAAAATTGATAAAATACGCTCTATAGCGCGATCCCTGAATTAATTATTCTTCAATAAAGACATTTCATGTAGTATATATATTATTCTTTTGTCACTTTCTCAATCGAACTTAGGAATTGAGCAAGCATAATGAACGCTTGTACAAAATATTAACTCCATTTGAAGTTTCTGTATAAACGGGCAAAAATCAATAATTTATAATTTACTGTATTTCTGCACTGTACCAGATGTAAGTCCTAATCACATAATCAAGGCATATATAACTGATAAATAACATTTTCAACTCGCAAGATTAAATTGTCTAATTAGTATCACAACGTCATGCTTATTTAAAAGAATAAAAACTACTCAAGTAATACGATTTCTGATTAAAATAATTTATTTATAAATAACACATGAGTAATTATTCACTAAACATGATTTACATACATATATTTAGAATTTCTAAATACATTATAAGCGTTCACTTACCTTTACATTCAGAGCAAAATGTTCGAATTTTTGGATAAATTTTCATGAAAGAAAATGGCGCAAGATTCACAAAACGATTACCTATATCTAAAGTTCTTTAGTACGACAAAAGTATAAAAAAATTGTTTTAAAATAATAAAATAACATAACATTTATAATACTTAGAATAATAAAATAGAATATTGTGACTGGGGAAAACAGGCCTCAATGATAAACTCATTTTTAGGGATGGCAACTCATAAGCAGGCCCGTTGCTTAGCGATGGCCCCGGGTCACCTTAACCCATTTGTGCCTGGATATTTTTGTGACTTTCTTCGATTTTTACTGATAACAGAAATAATAGATCTGATATGTCAACTTCTTAAACAAGGAATGATTTATTTTAAAATCATTTTGCATAAAAATCGAAATATCAACATCTTACTTGGTCATGTTAAAATATTGTGCGGTGTGGAGGCTCAATACTCATGAATAAAGGCTAGGAAAAATAAATAACGTCTTCGACTAATAGCGAAAATGCCGTCCCAAAAAAGGGACGCTATGCATAAATGGGTTAACGTATGGTCACCTACCTTAGTCTTAGCTTAGTCATACATATCGGGGACATGTCCCCGATTCTGACAACAAAACTGGGGACATTTATAATTAATGCAATAATTAACAGTAATTTAATTTAAAAACAATGCAATAATTAAAAATTGTCCCCAGTTCCATTTTTAGATTCTGGGGACAATTTGAAAAACGTCCTGAAAATGGGGACTGTCCCCGGAAAACGGGGACGTTTGGTCACCTTACCATACATCCTCGAAATTCCAGGACAGTCCCCAAATATAGATCTTTTTTTCATTATGTCCCCAAGAACACTATGACTTCTTGGGGACGCGAAAAGTCCCCAAATTTAAAGATTTGTACTTTTCCCCTGAAATTTTCCGTTTAGTTTATTTCTTTCAGTAAAAGCTGAAGAAATAAAAAAGTAAAACAACTAAAAGCGCCTTCTACCCAGAGAAACAATGAAATTCGATTTCTGAAAACGTTTGTTGTCATTGTGTGTGTAGCGTGTACGGACATTCAATAAAGTATTCGACTACGAGCCAAATTACCCATTTCAGTTTTAATAATGATTAATCACTTTTCATGAAGAATCATGCTTTAAATATAAAATTGGCATACAAAATTTTTCTTGCACTGGAATACTTTTTTAAGAAGGTGTACAAAGTTTCATGAAAAATTATCACAAAATTAACCAATGTAAAACGCAATGTCTTCTTAAAAATACAAATACTATGCCAATAGTTAAATTTTGAATAAATGGCAATATTTCAACAGGATGAGCCTTTCATATTTCTGGTTTAAATAATTATTTATAAATGAATGAAATAGTTCCATTCATTTATTAGAAATATCAGGTTGTAACGAAAGTTTTCCGCCAAATCTGCTTGAAAAACTAACTTCTAACTCCTTAGATAACTCTTTTTGATCTTTCGGTACCAAACCTGCACAGTGTCACGTGATGCAACAATAGTATTTAAAGCTGGACTCATTATTCGTTTATATTCTGTAGCTGACTTTTTGCAACACAAAGTTAGCTGTGGAAGTAAATGATGGTTCCAATCCTCTAGAGTGATAGTTTCATTTGACACACCTTGTACTTAATGATAACTATATTTTTTTACAGGTTTCATAACACAGTGTTATAAAGTAAGTCTCTTTCTTTCAAATGCCAAAAATCATTTGACAAAATATGAGCAAATACGCCAACGCGAACTGTTTTCTGACGGTGTTTACGGTGGCGGGAAATTTTCGTTACTACCTAATAAGAATACACAACTGATATAAAAAGCTATTAGAGTTCATTTTTAAGTATCAAAGTCAGTCAATATTTAAAGTATGGGTATACTGGTATACATACATAATATGTTGTGTCCTCGAATAAGTCCCAAAAATATTTTCTAGTGTCCTCAAGTTTTCCTTCGATTTGAGGACAATGCTTAATTTGTCCCCAAAATACTGTTTAGAAATATGGTCGCCGGCCGCCTTAACATAAACACACCACAATCACAAACAGGAAATTAATAATGAAACAAGCAAGTAAGTATACAAGCGTATAAGTTACATGAGTATTTACGGTAGTTACAATAAAATAAAATAAAAGGCACATTTGTAAAGTGCCTCGCCGTGACAAATCGGGTAGACAGTTACGTCAACGCTTAAAAACCTGATTGATTTTAATAGAACTCGAATGCTAATAAGAAAGTTTTATTGCACATTTTAACAATTGATGTTTCGCATAAAAATGGAATTTTCTTTTTTTAACATCTAACTATAGATACAATATTAAATGCATCATTAGTAATTTGCTTGGATTTTGTCCTTCAGTTTTCGTTACCTTTAAAAATAGTCTCCAGCCCAGACAGTTCATAAAACATCCAGCTCTAAAAGCGCCACTACCAACTATCACAAGCGGAAATTACCGGTAATTTACAGTGGGATGTTTTCATTGAAAAAATTCAGTTTCCGCTACGGGCACTACACTACACTAGCGTATTTAACGCCATTGCTCGTTAGCAGCCGCTGCTTTACGGTTTAAATAGTTTTGTTTTCTGATTTTTATTTACTAATACTTTACATTATGACTATGGTAATTAACTATTCAAGCATTTATTTTTGCATTTACACTTCTTGAATCCTTTAATTGGATTGGGTGAATTTTAAGTAAATTTTTATTTTTTGAAAAGTATTTTATTATTTATATTGAGATACACATGCGTGTTCCTGTTATCTTTTAATTAAGAGGCTCATTGAATTGAATCAGAATTTAAATACTTTTTACAGAAAGAAAAAAAAAAATTCATTTGAATTTGAGATTAAATGATTGAATTTCGCATTAAAAGCTAGCTTTTTTTTTTTTTTTTTTTTTTTTTTTGTCTGTTTTACTATGAATGAGCAAATATAAAGCATTATATTTCTTATTATTTTAATCGAATATCTCAAAATTTTTTCCTACTCAACTAAGTTTTTTAGTTATTTTGATTTATTTATCAAAATATGTTAAGTAATTCGATAGCTATTAAATTGTATTTTTTTAAATGAAATTTAAATTTTGTATCTGTTAGCTTTATATTATTTGCTATGAAACAAGATTCGCTAGTTCGACATTTGATTTTAGCATCGTTAGAAAACACATACATTAAAAGAAACGAAAGAAACACTGTGTGTTTACAACCTTGTTTGTACTTAAAATTTACCTCTATCTACAATAAAATTTGATGAAATAAATCATTTTTAACTTTGTGTGTACATTAAGCATGTTTTTTTTTTATTATATACAATGTAAGAAGATCTTTTCTTAAATATTCTAATTATTATCATCATACTTCTGACTGCTGAGTAAGCAGTGATGTATAATATATAATCATTTGTTGGAATGTTCATCCTCGAAACAGAAAAAGTGACCTTAAAAAATACAAAAAAATCAAAGTACACTTTAAAAAATCAAAGTACACTTTTTCCTTCATTTTTAACATGATTTGTCTATAACTTACACACCCTTCAAAGAAGTGTACTTTCTACTAAGTTGAATACAAAATTATAAATAAATAAAAAATATAAAGTTTTCATTTTGCAGTAACATAAATATTTATTTCTAATTCTGGTTGCTAAAATTTTTGTTTTAAAGAAGCATTTATTTTTTTTAATCTGTAGTAGGTTTAGCTCCCACTTTTATCGGTATTTTAGATAGTACTTATTCATATGCATGGAAATTTTTAAATAATTTGTATTGCATAGTGAAATAATTGAACTAATCGGTTGAAATAATCAGTTTGTATGTATAATATAAGACAAAAAGCCCTGTACAATAAAATAGAAATAAACCTGCTATAAGAAAAGTATTTTAGTTCTTGTGGTCACTGAGTTGACATTGCTGCTTGCAAAAAATTTAAAGTTTACATAGGACAAGTTTTTGCCTTTTTTAAACTATACCTATTTTTGTGTACATTTATGGAATTGTTTTTACTCATGGTTCAGCATCTGTTTATTTGCTTTATTAATGTATAAACAATTCATTAAAAAAAAAAATTCTGTTATAGATGGCAGCTGGACGTGAAAAATGGCAAAAAGATGCAGCTGATCAAAATTTTGACTACATGTTTAAAATTTTAATTATTGGCAACAGCAGTGTTGGAAAAACATCATTTTTATTTCGATATGCTGATGATTCATTCACTGCTGCATTTGTTAGTACTGTTGGAATTGATTTCAAAGTGAAAACTGTTTTTAGGCAAGACAAGAGAGTTAAACTGCAGATTTGGGTAAATATAGAATTTCTATCTTAATACAAATGATCCATATTTCACTGTATGTGTAAATAATACTATCAGTCTTTCCTATTTTGAATCCATTTATATGTATGCAGGCTTACACTGCTGATCAGCAACATCACATATTTATTGAAGCAATACTGTCTAATTGTATGTCATTGTCAGGTGAACATGATCCTGAATAAAAGTTATGGTAAAAACATTCAAACAAAAAATTTCGTCTACAACAGAAACAACAAATAAATGCTGCTTTTTATTTTTAAACATGATAGAAAGTATATTTAAGATAAATATTAAAAAAGTATAAAAAAAATCAAAGTAAAAAAAAAAAAAAATCTATAAGTAAATTAAAAAAAGAAATAATTTTTTTCTAACAAATGAATTAATTGTAAGTATTAATGTATTTAAAAGACGAATGGAAACAAAATGTTTGCACAACATGAGATTTGAACCCCTTACATGAGCGTATGAATCCAGAGCCTTGCTAGGTACATTACAGAATGCTCCGTAGAAGATGCATATAACATACATATAAAGTTTCAGTAAAGTGGATAAAAACAAGTATTCATTTCTCTCGACTATATTTGAGTATTGCATCTTATTCTTTAACATGTAGCTTATTTACTGTATAATACCCCTATGACAAAAGATGATTGAAATCCATTTCCTTTAAGCTGTGCCTCTTCCTTGTGAGACACAAAGTTTTTATGCCATGCTTAATATTTTTAGTTCTTATTCTTTTTCATGCCAATTTTCAAAGTAATTCATCAGTTTGATACTATCTGTGACTCTTTCCCCTTCCCCATTGCTTCATTTTATTTAATGCCTACTACACACACACACACACACACACACACAAAAAAAAAAAAAAAAAAAGTTATTTTTCAGCATATGGGTCATTCCACATCAGATCAAACAGTACAAGCTCACCACACCAACTTAGATTTTCCTCAAATTTTATGTAGATGATTTACAGGCTAAGATAATAATGAAATCTCAATTTTGCAGGTTCTACGATAATTAATTACTGAGAAAATAAATGTGCAAATTTTAAAGTTTTCTGCAAGATGCACACTTTTCTCTCTGGATTTCTTAAATAACTCTTTATTGGTAGAGGTTACTGAAGTAAAAATTTGTTTCTTGATGTAACTTTTTAAGCTGATTCCAAAAATGTTTTCAAAATTTGTGTATCTTCTATAGTGTATGGATGAGCATTGCATTTGCTAAAGAACATCATGAATTTTTTTTTTTTTTTTTTTTTTTTTGGCATGTTTGATCAGAAGCCCATGCTTTAAATTTTTATATTAAATGTTAAGACAATATGCCACTACATATCAAAAAATTTTCATCTTTGCTTTCTGCTCAGAAGCTGAGTTAAAATTATTAAATTTTCATGGGATTTTTCTTATATTGGGTCTAGTAATAAGTTTTAAAGAGTGTGTCAAAGAAATGAATATGCAATAATACCCTTATTCTTCAAAGTAATCTCCATTATTTCCCAGTACTCACTGCCAACGGTCAGGTAGTGCACGGATGCCAGCAGCATAAAAGGCGTCATCTTTTGATGCGATGAATTCATAAAAGGATTTTTATACTTCGTCCACTGTGAGAAAGTGTACAGAAGACAAGGTATTGTTCATTGGTAGAAATAAATGATAGTCCAAAGGGGCTATAGGGATAGACGCCGATCACTCCAAAACTTCCCAGCCAAACTTTACTAACGTGTCCTTGACGGGTTTTCCAACATGAGACCTTCCATTGTCGGGAAGAATATGAAGAGTGTACTGTATTGCAAACTATTGGAGCCCAATGAAAGTGTTAACTGCTGAATGCTATAAACAACAATTGCTGTGACAGCAGGAAATCAATCATAAACATCCATTTTACGGCAAAGGTTTGCAGCCCATCAATTTGCCCCATTGCAATGCAAGGCCTCATGTTGCAAAAAATTGTCAAGGACACATTAGTAAAGTTTGGCTGGGAAGTTTTGGAGCATCCGGTGTATATGTCTGACATAGCCCCTTCGGATTATCGTCTACTTCAGTTGATGAACAATGCATTGTCTTCTGTACACTTCCCCACAGTGGACAAAGTACGAAAATCCATTGATGATAAGAAAAAGAATTTTTCTCTGTTGCAATTCTATGTCAAACTGTACCTTTCATTTTGAGATACAGCAGTTGTAGATTAATTAATTTTTAAAAGATAAATTATCCATAATATCTGATTCTACCCAAAAGCATTTTGTAGAATTTTGCTAAAACTATAATTTATTTATTTTATAGAAGTATTTGTTTATATTACTTGTTACCAAATGATGTACAAATTTTCCTTAAAAAGATAATAAGTAATATTTTTTTTCTTTTAAGGATACTGCTGGGCAGGAAAGATACAGAACTATCACTACAGCATATTATCGTGGAGCTATGGGTTTTATTCTTATGTATGATGTTACAAATGAGGATTCTTTCAATAGTGTCCATGATTGGTAAGTAAGATAAGTATTTTCTTATTGATATTTGTATGGAGTTGATTGTTGATAAAATGGGAAAACTTCCAGCCTTATTAGCCAATGCTTGGATGACAAGTTCTCACCTTTATGAAAAAAAAAGAAAAACAATGTAAAGTGGTACAATACTTTTGTGTATGCATCTATTAGAATATTAATGGATTTTTTATCATACTGTGCACAGGAAATAATATTAGATTGTAACGAAAGTTTCCCGCCACCATAAACATCGTCAGTAAACAGTTTGCGTTGGCGTATTTGCTCATATTTTGTCAAACGATTTTTGGCATTTGAAAGAAAGAGACTTACTTTATAACTCTGTGTTATGAAATCTGTAAAAAAAATATAGTTATCATTGAGTACAAGGTGTGTCAAATGGAACTATCACTCTAGAGGATTAGAGCCATCATTTACTTCCAGTTGTGTTGCAAAAAGTCAGCTACAGAATATCAACGAATAATGAGTATAGCTTTAAATACTTGTTGCATCACGTGACACTGTGCAGGTTTGGTACCGAAAGTTCAAAAAGAGTTATCTAAGGAGTTAGAAGTTAGTTTTTCAAGCAGATTTGGCAGAAAACTTTCTTACAACCTGATGATTATAGAAAACCCCAACTTAATTCAGGCATTCTGTCTAGTAAACGTCTTCGCTATCAAAGATGTAACATGACTGAAAATTTTGTGTGTGTTGGAAGGGGACGAGGTTGCCACATATTGAATTCAAGAGAAGAAAAGGAAAATTTCTTTTGAATTTTGAAACAAATGTTGAAAATCAAAAGATTTTGAGACAGAGAGTCTCTCCTTGTCCTCCGTCGACACTATGCTTATGTTTGCTACAAAGATCCCATATGATGACAAAGATGAGCAGTTATAAAGACCTATTTTAAAATAACATTTTTCAGATTAGCATTAATATATAAAGAACTTTCTGAAGGCCCGCATTTAAAGAGGTTGATGAATTTTAAGAAATTGCTCATTAAATAATTTATCACTATGCACTGTTAAGTTTTAGATTTTAACAACTTTAGATCTCTGAAAATTTGAAATTACAAGTAAAATATACATGTATTTTTTTAATATCCCATTTTATTTAAAAACCAGTTTATTAGGAGTATCAAATTTTCTTAGTGATAACTTACTAAGAATTCAACACTTTCAAAACTCCATTATTAATTAGTACATGAGGATTGTTTGTGATTATATTTTGTATGGTGGAAAATCCTATATTATCCTTAGTATTTTTGGGTATCTTTCCCTATGAACTTGTATGTAGCTTTAGCATTGTTTAGTTGAAAAATTCTATCATAGTTGAATTTTTAAAGCATTTGTATATTTTAATGTAGGATCATGTTATCATGTTTCTCAGTAACATCCTATGTAAAGGGGAAAAAAAAAAAAAATTAAGGTTGTAAATAAAATTTTGTAAGTTGTAATATTACTCTGTTAGAAAACTAATTGGATGAACTCACCAGGATTTTTTTTTTATATAGGAGTCAAAAATGTGATCATTTAAGTTAAAAAAAAATTGGATTCATTTCAATCGGATGTAGTGTTCAGATGCTAGTGCACTTCAAATAATTTTTGTTTATAGGCCTTAAAGTATGAGAATATTTTTTTGTAGCCCTGTAAAAAAACTATGAGGCTTACACACACCAAAATCTGTGCAGCTTGTAACACAGTGACAAATAATGCATATATAACTCAAGGGTAGCTCCAGACTGAATTCTTGGAGAGGTGCCATTGAACTTTTTGCATATGTCTATAAATTGTTCAAAATGCTAATTGAGCATGTGAAAACATGAAGTATGTGAATCTAAAGTTGTAAAACAAAATTTCGGTGGGGGCGCCATGGCCACCAGAGCCCCTTCACTGGAGCCGTCCTTGATCTAAATTAAGCTCAGTGGAATGCACGATGTAGACACTAGCGCAATTTCAAGAATTTGTACCGTAATGTGTTAGAACTGTTCTGTAGCCCTGTACAATAAATATAAGCCCTACACACCAAAATCTATACAGGTTGTATGAAAGTTACCTATAATATTGGGTGTAGTAAGAAGTTTTAAAGCGAATTTGTATGAAGCATACTGCAAAATAGAGTACCAATCAGTATATTGTGTTTGTTTCATGTGATGTAAACCAGTAGAGTTACCAAACTGGGGCAGAAGCTGGCAGAAAAGTTAAAATACAGTTGAAATTTTGAAAGTCAAAGATATCATACAATAAGACATTCATTCGTCACTGCATTCTTTACGAATTTTATCTACAAAAAAGTGCCACAAAAACATGTAAATCATTCTGTTCTCTTTTGAGAAGGATTTTGTATCAAAAAGTACATGCAAATAGTGTTTTCGGTGCTTCAAAAAGGACGATTTTGATGTTAGCAGTCGAGAACATGGCCAGGCTCCACTGAAGGCTAAACATGAGGATTTGCAAATACTGCTCGATGAAATGCATCTCAAACAAAAAATAAACTTGCTGAACAATTAGGAGAGCCACAAGAAACAATTCTCAATCGTTTACATGCAATGAAAAAAATTCAGAAGGCAAGAAGGTGGGTTCCACATGCATTGAGTCAGAGGAACAAGGATGAGCTTATTTTAAAGTGTATGAATCCAGTGGTGTAGTTGAGGGGGAACGCCGTCCCCCTCCACTTTTTTTTTCAGGGGGGATGCTGATTTTGTGTGTTTTTAGAAAACTCTAACTTAATGTAAATTTTCCTTTTGTCATTCTACATCGGAATGAAAACAAAAAAGGACGATTTGGACCACCTAAGTAGACCTTAAAATTCTTAGACTTTAATTTGAAGATCCTTAAAATTACTCACTTACAAATCTTTTGTAAATACTACACAATGTAAATATATCCATCATCATACAACGCACTCTCGGTCAAAGAGTGTAAAAAGGGGGAAAATGGATTTAAATGAGACAGTAATCAAGCATGTAAATGTGAATAAATTTATTTTAAATTATAACTTTTTAAATCCTGCCTAAAAATTGCATGCTTTAAAATCACGACATATTATTTGCGAGAAAAGTCAGATTGATTTTCAGGCAATTTATTTCTAAAAACTTGAGCACGAGCAAGGTAGTACAGCAAGTTTAAAATTCGATTTTAAAGCTCCAGTGCTCCACGTATTATCCACTCGCCCCTTAAATATATATATGTATTTATATACTGTTTCAGAAAAGGATGTGAACATTTGGGTTGAATTTCTTCTAAACATGAACGTCCCCCACCCCCCCTTTTTTTTTTTTTTAAGGACTACACCACTGCATGAATCTGCTAATTAGGCAAGTCCAGGTCGGGTGGTCGATAATTGCCAAGGACCCCTGGCCTTAGGGGGCCCCAGAGAGGCCTCCCAAAAATGGACATAGTACTTTATGATTAAAGTAATTTGATATATACCTGAGTAATATGCCAAAGTAGTTTGGTTATTTATTTCCTTGTAATCTTATGCCTTTACACAGTGACGTAATGGAGGACCCTACAGACCCTGCGCTGTGAGGAGTCCACCAAAAAATTAGGGGGTTCTAACAGCTTTAAAATAGTTAAATATGGTTTTTAGACATGCAAGCCAAATTTTCAAATATTACATATCCTAATATTCTATTGCCTCTACATTCCCCAGTAAGGGGCCCCTTTTCATTCTCCAGCCAAGGGCCCCAAAAGACCCAGTCCGAGCCTGTAATCAGGCAACACAGAAAAGCTTTCTTGTGGAGAATCATGACAGGAGATGAAAAATAGATATATTATGAGAGTGCAAAACGCAAAAAACATTGGGTGAACACCGGCGAAACAACAACATCAACACCTAAATAAAACATTCACTGCAAAAAAAATTCTATGTATCTGGTGGGATACGATGTGTGTAGTTTGCTATGAACTATTGGATCCCAGTGAAAGTGTAACTGCTGAACGCTGTAAACAATAATTGCTGCAACTGCAGCAAGAAATCAATCCTGAACGTCCATTTACTGTCAAAGATTTGCAGCCTATCAAATTGCTCCATGACTCTACAAGGCCTCATGTTGCAAAACCGGTCAAGAACACTTTAGTAAAGTTTGGCTGGGAAATTATTAACACCCAGCGTCTATTCCTGACTTTGCCCTTTCGGACTATCATCTATTTCAGTAGATGAACAATGCCTTTTCTTCTGTAGACTTCCACATAGTGTACGAAGTCCGAAAATGGATATATGACTTCAATTCAATCAAAAGATGAATCCTTCTACACTACTATTATTCGTGCACTATCTAACCGATGGCAGAAGGTTCTGGAAATTACTTTGATAAATAAAGGTATTACTATTTGTTCTAATTTGCATATTCATTTCTTTGACATGCATTTAAAACTTATTACTAGACCCAATTTAAATAGTCTATTTGAATTTACTTGAATGATTTGCTTCCGTAGACCGTAATAAGAATTACTTTTGCAACCCTGTGAACAGACTATCAGCTCTACACACATTAAATTCTATACAGGTCATGTGACTATGACTTATAATATACATAACCAATTTGCACTCAATCGAATGCATCATTTAAAGGTCAGAAGACCTCAAAACATGTAAATACATCAAAAGCTCATAGTTGAATTTTTTCATGATTACAATACTTTCCTTAGATTATACATCTTTGGAAAGCAAAAAAGTTTATCTCTGTCACAAATTTTGCATCATCTATAAGAGTAAATTTGCAGTTTTCAACTTTAAAAAGCTCCTTAAAATTACACAGTTTGACATTTTTCATGACATTAAAATATGTAAAATATAGTAAGTATATTTAAAGTAGTATACATACTGTTTTTTTCTTTTTTCTGCTTAACCATTAGAGATCTAAATAATAAATATTTTGTGTATATTAAATTAAAAATATTTCTTTTATTCCTCATTTTTCAAAGGGTGTCTAACAACTAACTAAACGATAAGTAATCCTGGATTAATATATATTCCATGATATTTTCAACAGAAGAGCTGCCTGAACATTTTTACTTTAATAATAACTGATTAAATCTGGTAAAATTATGATGTTACTTACTTACTTATTTTTAGGGTTACTCAGATCAAATCATATTCCTGGGATAATGCTCAAGTGGTGCTGGTCGGCAACAAGTGTGATATGGAAGATGAAAGGGTTGTATCAACAGAACGTGGGAAACAGTTGTCAGACCAGTTAGGCTTGGAATTTTTCGAGACATCAGCAAAAGATAACATCAATGTAAAAGCTGTTTTTGAACGCTTGGTAGATATTATTTGTGACAAAATGTCTGAGAGTCTTGATTCGGATCCCAACCTAGTGAGCGCTTCTAAAGGAGCTAGATTGAATGAACACACTGCTCCAGCAAATGCTGGTTGCCAGTGTTAACGCATATTCTGTGTTGAACTGTTGAATGTTTTTATGTTTGCATCAACCTGTTTATTCCTAAATCTATATGTTTTTGCCAAATTTTCATTTCGACAGCTCCTAATTTATTAAGAGATGGGCAAATTTTCATATTGGTATTGCATTAGATTGAAGTTGAACTCTGTTTTTAACATGGATCTCTTTTAGTTTGTGAACATAACTGTGAAATTTTGTGTCGGGAAAAATCATTATTTCTTCTAAAGTTTTTATGTTTTCCAACTTTTGCTGTTGCTTATTTTAATTCAGAGAATATGAATATTATTTACTATTACAAAACTATTTTGAATTAAGTAGCAAAACACAATTATTAATAGAGAATTATTATTTATCAAATTAGCACATGATTTGTTTTTGATTTCAGAGTATATACAAATTAGTATAAATATTGCACGTTGCAAAAATTTTAATGATTTTTTTTCCCAGTTCTTCCCCCCCCCCCCTCCTATTTTCTAAGTTTGTTTTAAAATTTTTGTTTTTTGCATTTATTAAATGCATTTGCCCATCTCTTCTTGATCTAAAAGTATATTTTGCATTTGCTTCCACATTCCACTATCTAGTTCTAGGTTTACAGGGTTGGTCACAGGTTATATATATATATATATATATATTTTTTTTTATTAGAACATTTCAGAAATATATTTCAACTAAAATTTACTACCTATTTTTACTATGCATACTGATTTTTAAAATTTATCTGTGTATCAAAACTTTTATTAAAAAAAATTGTATGCATATAAATAAATTAACATATATATATAAATTATTTTCAATAGTGTTTTTTTTTTTTTTTCACATTTTTAACTGTGCTGGTTAAAACTGTAAAATATGAAACGTAATGTCAAAGGTTCTTTGATTCATAATTTGTAAAACATCCATGTTTACAAACGAACAAGTTATGATATGGCTCTTTAATGTAATTATAATAACCCGTTTAGGTTCTGAGACCAACCCTGCTATTAGAATATGCACAGCAACTTATATATGTAAATAATTTAATAGGTTTAAATATTTCTTTCTCAAAATATATATTTGCATTTGTTAAATCTAAATTTTTATTTCTTTGTTTAGGTATTAAATTTCTGTATTAATTTTATCTTTCATAAAACTTTAGTAAGATTTCTACAAATGCATTCCTCCTGATTTTATTGTAATAAATGTTTTCATCTTTTGATCTCTATGATCATTTAACATTTGTAAGATACAAAACATTTTATTTAATGTTTGTTTGAAGAGTGTTGGCCAATGTTTTGATATATGTATATATTGGTTATTACTAATGTTCTTGGGGGGGGGGGGGATCAAATCATCAATTTTGCAATATTTGTAGTTCAACACATGTATTACTTTTTAGATTAAAAAATATATATATTTATATTTATATTATTGTGAGATTCTCTTGAAACAGAAATAATTTGTTATGGAGGTACTAAATCATTTGTTTTTTAGTTTTTTAAAGCCATTATTTGTCATTGGTGTGATAAAATCGGATTATAAAAATTTTACAGCCAAGTGTGTAATTTTATGTTTTTTAAAATTAATATAAATGGCCATATACACTCACAGTTTTTAACAGAACATTATACATACTTTTTAAGCATTTATTAGTTGTTTTTTCTTTTTTAAGAAATTTTTTTTATTAGCATAAATATTCAAAGTGAAAATTATTGCATAAAAAGTATTTAACATGAAGGATATGTATTTATTTACACTTAAATGCAATAATGTAGATATTTTCTATGAAGCAAAAAAATGATTAAATGTTCTTTATTTTTTTATATCATGCTTGTATTTTAGTTGTGAAGTATATCATTATATAAATTGATATTAATGTAAAGGTATTATTAACTTTAAATATATTATTGATTGAAAGTCAGATTTAATTTTATGAATTATGAGTGAATTCAGAATATTTTTAGATGACTCAAATATTTCTCTTAAGATGTTATATGTAAATAAGAATAGTAACACTTTATTAAGAAATTTCCTACTAAAATTTTTTGAACTTTATTATACACTAAGGTACAAATATTTTTCAAATTAAGATTTCTTGATTTATGTTTTATTGTAATTTGAATGATGTAATTTTTAAACACATAGGTGTTATATTTCATATTTGCAATTATAAACATATGCACAAAAAATATTCATTTAAGTATTTTGGCATTTATATTGAAACTTTGAAAAATTATACTTCTATAAGTGCTAACACTCATTTCCAAATATGCATGCTAAATTAAATCTTTACAGAATGGTTGAAACAATTTTTATGGTTTACTGTCAGGGCCGGATACAACTGATCACGGCGGCCCTGGAAATGTACGTAAACGGGGAACCACTTACATTCTATTTTGAACAAACACAGTTTGCACATTATACATATGACATATATGTGAAAGTGACCGGCCCATCAGAAAATTTCCTGGTGGGTGTATCCGGGCCTGTTTACTGTTAGTGATTCTGTTAGTTTTATGGTTTTCTTTATGCATTGAAAGAAAATGATGGAAATTTTATGTTCTTTAAAAAAGCCAAAAATGTATTTATTAAAGCTATTATTTAACATTGTTTATGCAATTAGAGAAGAGAGAACAGGGAGGGAGGGGTTAACAAAAGATTAAATGTGGTTTATAAAATAGATTTGAATATATTATTTAAAGAATAATACAGGATCTGCAGATTTGTACTGTGTTTGGAAGTGATTCAAAGTTACTTGATTTTTAAAATGGAAGATTATTCCAATAGTTATATACTTAGGTCTATTCCATAAAAATTGATGGCTCTTTTTGGACTATTCAAATAATGTTTTCAATGATTATCCCCTGTGTTATACAGTGGGTTTGTGTATCATGAAGCAAGACCTTTTCCCTATAATTTCCCTTTTTTTCCAACTTCCATCATGTTGGATGTTCTCCTGTACAAAACATCCAGTCTTTCTAATATTATTAATAATATTAATGCATAACTAATAATGCTGGAATGTTTCCTTAAAATTGTTTCAATCTTTCATATTTACAAAAAATTTATTTATCCAAGAACTGTTAAATGTTAGCATTCTTGATCACAATACTAGTCAAATATATATTTATGATAAACTATTTTTAGCATGTATAATAGCACTTTGTAAAGAGCTTATAAAGATATTTATGCAAATATAGCTCTTGGAAACAAATTTTTCAAAAATATTTACATCTGCATGTTTGCAGGACTTTTGTAAAATGTTTATATACAGTGCTATAAGCTTTATGAACTCTTAAACAACTCTGTGAATCTCAAATTGTATGTTTATATGTAAAATAGATGTGCTGTACTTATATAAATGTGCTGAATTTTATACAGTTTTGTTTTAATGTGCAGAGCATATCATTAAAGGGGTGCAAGGTTGCATGCTACGAAAATCTGCTTTAAAAAAAAAATAATGTATATTAAAAATATATCAAGAACACAATTGCATCCCTTAAGAACTCAGCTAAGCTAATCATATATTTGAATTTTTTTAGTCTTGGAATTTTAACTTATTTAAGAAATCTATTGTGTGAAAAAAATCTTTAATTTAAACTAATTAAGCACTAGACTTCTATTACATTTAGGAAGCACTGATACAAGCTTTCCATGTGTAATATGCATGGTAAACTTAATTGTTTTAATTAATGCATTATCTTTTAAGAAGTGGAATTAAGTAGTACATGTTATATTTCACATATCTGACATCTTTCTTATTTGTCTATTTCATTTTTTTGTGCATAGCACATCAGTATTTTTATATTTTTGAGAAAACTAAGTTTATAAAATAAATTGATTTCTAGCTAGAAAGGGAATTTAAAAATATTATAATATAAATAAGTATACATTGTTTTAGATATAGCTAATTATTACAAAATATAGAATTAAACTATTTTTCTATATTTCCGAATTATCTATGCAAGCAAGATATTTTTTCTTGTTAAGAAGTTTAATTTAAGTATTTCTTTTTTATAAAGGTTTTTTTTTTAATTAATTTTGTAAATTTAATATAATTTTGTTTCCTCCCTCCCATGTATTAGTAGTTACTATGTGTTTTCTATGTATCACTGCTAATGCTATTTATAATGTTTGAAATTCCTAATGTTTTATATTCCGAAATGTTATGCATGTTTATATTCAAATATTAAGAATGTGTGCCCAACATATCATAAAATTTAATGTTTTAGTTTAATAAATGTAAAGCCTGATTTAATTATTTTTTAAATTAATTGTGTATTACATTCAAATCATTTACATATTAGATTAAATTATTCTTATTTTCTTTGTATTAAAAAAAAGTATCCAAAGATATATTTTTATTGAAATATTTTTACGAACATTTTTATTGTTTTATTTATTTACTATTTGTTTCTTTCATATATTATTTGCAAAACTTTATTATAGTCAACATTTATAGTCAGCATATTCTCACTATAAGTAAGCATATAAGAATGTTAAACTTTTCTCGTTTAAATAGGAAAGCTTAAATGAGTTAATTTGAAAAGAAATTTGTAGTTTACCAATTTGTGGAGAGCTTTTTGAACTTCATTTTACATCAGTTGTCTAGAACTTTACATGGGATAAAAAAAAAAGAGCTGTGATTTTAAAAAAAATTATTTCAAAGCTTTTTAAACTTTTTTAGGCATTTAAAATCAATGTTGGAAGCTTACCATTCAAAAACATGTTTTTAATTAGTACTTATTAATCTCTAACACTGCTCTTAAATATTGATAATGGAATTATTTTAGTATTTAAATAGTGAAAGTTAAAAACTTTATTTTTTATTTAAATGTTAAGTATTCTGTTGTGGAAATGAATGTGAGAATTTAATCTAGATTGATCAAGGTTGCTGTTTCTGCTTTAAATTTTATGCTGTTTAAATGTTGAGTTAGTAAGAATTTAATTTATGTGCAAAGTCATAACATTTTGTTATAACATAATGAATTTTATACAAAAACTTGATAGTTTTCCAACAACAACAAATAATAATGAAATTAAAGTTTAATTTTCTTAGTGGTAATTGATAAATATATTTTATTTATATAGTCTAATTTTTCATATCTAGTCATTTGTTATACTTTTAATAAACATTCACATTTTTTAAGATTTTGTATTTATATCATGTTTCATTGTTTTTATAAACAGTATTATATTTATATATGTATATATTGTGGATAAAATTTACATTGCATTTATTTTTATTTTTTTTTTTTGTGTTAGTCTGTTATTCTGTTGAGAAAAAGAAATCTAAAATTTTTATATGTTGTGTACTTATGAGCTGGGATTGTTGTTATAAAATGTAAACTGAAGTGTTTCATTATATTGCTACACAAAGCTTTCATTGTTCACTATTGAATAGTATTAATGTGATTCTATATACCTTTCATTGTATTTAAAGTCAGCAAGTTGTTTACTGCATTTATAGATAAGGTTTTCAATCATTCAAAGTTATGACTAAATTTTTTACTAAAAAAAAGTTTGTAAAATGCCATATAAAGGATATTAAATATTTTTAAGCAACTGTTGACTCCAGCAATGATTGAAATTTATTTTCAAGTTAGAACTTTATAAATGTTTAATTGCGTATGTATGTATATTTAAGATGTAGGAATGGAATTAATATTTCAAGTTATACCTGAATTTTAATTAATTAAAATTGAAAGTAGTGTAATTGATATTTAGTTACTTTTATGATTGTTGAATATAATTTTAATTCTTTAGGAGTGTGAAAAAAGATTATTTAACTTGTCACAGCATAGTAAAAATAATGATTCTGATATGGAATATTGATAAATTCTGATATGGAATATTGATAAATTTAATAGCAATATTCTTATATTTATCAGCATTCTGTCTACAGCCAGCACTGAAAAATATGTAAGCCATTCTAGTGCAAAAAGCTGCCCAGGTCTCTCTTGTTTACTCTCTTGCAGTCTTAATGTTCTGAGATTTCATGTATATTTTAAACCAAATAATCATATGTTCCTTTTTCTATTACATATTAAACTTATCCAACTGTATCTGCAAAATCTGTTTATCCTTATTTTACTTGTCTGCTATCAAAGCTAAGGTAATAAGCTGTCATTGTTATATATTTTTCAAAAAACAGGAAACGTAACTGATTCAGTGGCGTATTCAGGATTTTAAGAGTTGGGTGGGTGGTTACAAATACAGTTGAACTTGTTTATAATAGCAACTCTGTTATAACATTAAAATTATTTTGTATACCTTTGTGATAGGAGAAGGCCACTCAGAACATTACTCAGTTATGAGAGTCATAAATCATTATCTGGTTTCTTCAATGATATTTTACAGTTTGTCCTTAAAAGCTCCCATACTCCAACTTAACAAACTGATTGGCTGTGATTTCGGTGCACTTAAAAAATCTGTCGTACCTCCAATATCCTCCATGTGTAAACGAAACCCCTGAGGAATCCTAATTGCAATATTATTTCTTTCATCTGGAGTTACTTCAAAATTAGGACATCACTCAATTGGGGGCAACGGTGCCTGCCTACTAGGTGTTCCCATGATGAAATGACCAACGATTTCGATCCTTGCAGCGAGCAAGCCTACTGTAACCACTGACCCGGCCATTAGAAAAAAATGTATATATATATTATAATTTTGTTTTAATTTAATTCTTTTTAATAGCTGCTTTTCGGTTAGTCGGACTCAAGTGATACCTCACCAAATAATTGAGACCTGCACTGCTTGCATACAAATACCTAACGTGAATCATTGAGCGTCATTTCCATTATATAGAGTTCAGTACTGCACAACTAAAATAAAAGAAGAGTCTGAAGCATTTCAATGTCAACCACAAGTATTATTTTGTCGATCTTGCCACTGGTGTAAACACACAGAAAATCGAACGACTTTGGGGCAGTGCCAGATTGAGAAATAGAAAACATCGGAGCGCTGCCCGCCAGCTCCCTGAGTCGTACCTTACCGAATTTATGTGAAGAGGAGGAGTTGAGGATCCATTTGAGCAAATTCTCAACGATACTTTCATATTTTGATGCAATCGTTTAATCCAATTAGCATTTTCTTTATTAACGTTTTCGGCTTTTATGTCTTGGAAGTAATCCTTCAAGTCACCAAAGTAATAAAAAAAAAATAATAATTAGTTGGCTAAATTTGCACTTGGCTATCCGAAAAGTACCAAAGAGCGTTTATTCTTAAGTTCTTATTTCTCTAGTTGTGCAAAAACTAATTAATGCTTACGTTATTTTGTTTTTCATAGTAAAATGAGTTTATCAAGCAATCTGAGAATTGAGCTGCTTGAAGCGTATTTTGAACATAAATATTATGTAAAATGCGAAGACGTTTGAAAAAAATATATAGGAAGGAAATTCTTGCAAGGTGTGGTGCCAGGAGACTGTGAGAAAGAGGAGAGATATATTACTTGCGTTTAAATTAAATTTAGATCCTGATACAAATCCTTTGTTTAAAACGAAAGTTACTACGCCCCTAAAGATCTTTGAAGCAAGCTAATAGAAATTTTGCATTTTGAGAGGATGTTTAATTTTATGTGCATATATAAATGATATCCGTATGTCCTCAGTACGGAAGAACTTTAAGGACACTCTGTACGTAATATGTTAATATTTAAGAACCAATTTTTGTGAGTTTTGTGGAAAATGTTTTGGATATAATTTGAACATAATTTTCAAATTGAACATTTTAATTAAGTAATTCTGGGACAGTTGTATTTTTAAGAGATTTTCTCTTTTATTTCTTCACTTTTGGAGGGAGGGGGTGAGGTCTTTACTCCCCATAACTAGGGATGGACGCGAGACGAGACGGAGATTTACAGCTCTTTTGCGAAACGAGACAGACATTTTTAACATTACGATATAGGAATTTTGCGAGACCAGACAAAGCTTTTGCGCTGTTTTGCGAGACGCCAATTTTCTGTCTCGCGTCCATGCCTAACCATAGCTCCCTCCGTGAGTGCGCCTATAAACTGCCTTAATGTACACAAAAGCAGATTCGAGAAGATTGTGAAAAACTACATGGATTGACAATGCTTATTGCATGTGCGTTATGATATTTATAAATATCAAACCGTGGCGAATCCAAGGTACGACAATCATCCTTCCCTTGAGCACACTTAAAAATATGTTTTCGCTCATTAAAAAATCCTGCTATTCGTTAATGGATATTGTAAAATAAAACTATTACACTTTGATTTTTTTTTTTCTCTGAAATATATATAACTTACGAGGAAGTATTTCCTTACTAATCTTAGGAGTCCTTATGTTTATATTCAACAAACAAGGAAATATTTCCGCTTAAGGCAAGTTTTCGTATAAGGTTATAGCGCATGTTTTAAAATCAGTGCTAGTATATTTCATACCAATTGAAAAATAATCTTAACGAACTAAAAACCGCTCTTGCGCTACTAGCAAAAATATTTTTGTTTCTACCAAACAACTTATATTACACAAGCAATATTGCTACTACATTTCGCCCAATCTTCTAAATGTAGTATTATTTGCAATATTCCCTATTTTTTTAATTGGACAATCCATATCATTGTTAAAATTTCATGGAACAATTTACATTTTTTATTTCTCTTCTCCGGATGATCCAGTTTTTGAGAAACTTCATCTTATTTTGAAAAAGTGTGCGAAACATCTTATAAACTATAGCTGTTAAATCGTGTTAAGCGCTTTCAAAGTTTTTTAAAAAGATCTAATTTCATGTTATTCAGCATTGTATCCTAATTGCTAGCTAAATCTCTGATCAACATTTTATAACAGTTCCTTTGCTTTCCGAATTACAATCTGTGCCTATAAATATACGGCATTTCCCTATAAATTTACTGTGCAGTGTAACCTTGATATCTCAAGTAAATGTGTTTTCCTTACAAAGTGACCCTCTTTTTATTTTACCTAGCTATCTGGAATCCTGCTATTCGTTAATGGATATTGTAAAATAAAACTATTACACTTTGATTTTTTTTTTTTCTCTGAAATATATATAACTTACGAGGAAGTATTTCCTTACTAATCTTAGGAGTCCTTATGTTTATATTCAACAAACAAGGAAATATTTCCGCTTAAGGCAAGTTTTCGTATAAGGTTATAGAGCATGTTTTAAAATCAGTGCTAGTATATTTCATACCAATTGAAAAATAATCTTAACGAACTAAAAACCGCTCTTGCGCTACTAGCAAAAATATTTTTGTTTCTACCAAACAACTTGTATTACACAAGCAATATTTCTACTACATTTCGCCCAATCCGCAAACTCGAATTTTTGCGGTATCCCTCGACATCGAGGTCATACTGTATTTGCTACTTTTTTTTTTTTAAATCAATTAATAACAAGTAAGACTATCAAAACCCTTGAAATAGAGGAGAGGTTTATGCCTGTGTTATGAAACGTTCAGGATTTAATATCGATAAATTAGTAAAAATCCATGTTTATAAACCACATAGATACTCTGATTTTTTTTCATTCCCACCCTTTTTTATATTTCGTATCAGTTTTAATATTTTTTTAAGTTACTTTAATAATTGCAATGCAGTAAATCGAACCCGTCAGATTTATGTAGCCTATATCAAAAATAAAATGTGTAATAATATATATTTATGTTTTTGTCCTTTTGTTATTTGCCCGTGTTCAAACTAGTCACCTCACATGCTTGAGCACGCTTATGTGAAAATGAACTTCATTGTGTGACGCTTTGTTGCCTTTGTTAGCGAGAGAGAGAGAGAAAAAAAAAGAATCTGTAACTATTGGACTTTCTCTTTTTGTGTATTTCTGTGTATTCCATTCATATTATGTTGTGGCGTTTTCATATGAAATGTAAATCCAGCCAATTCCAGCAAAAGGCAGAAGCTTTCACAGCTACTGTTTATAATACATTATTGGCTTTGTAACTTCGATTAAATTCAAGTTGTTCCCATCTGATAATAAAACAGGTTGTAATTCTGCCTTCTGTGTTTTTATTAGTGTTTAAGACTTGTTTTTATTTTCAGGGGGGGAAAAAATTCTATATTGAACGTAGCAACTAATTTTATGAATGTTCCTTAACCAGTGGCGCACCCAGAATTTTGGTTTAGGAGGGGGGGGGGGGGCTGACATTACATATACTGCTGAAATCGGCTATAGTGACCCCTATTATACCTATAACTCTCTTATAGCGTCAAAATATTCACCACCATTTGATCATAGAACGTAATCACGCTATCAACGTAACTCCTTATAGCGTCATATAAATAATTATCCAATTTTTTCATTGATGTTGTACCGAAGTTTAACTTTATTTTATACGCTAACTGTAAGCATTTACTTAAAAATAAGCATCCCCCCACTTTAAATGAATCCTTCCCACAAAAAATTAGAAATAATTTGAAGACAATTTTTTAAAATGAAATATTTTAATTCATTAGTGACAATTTTCAATTTTTAAAGCTTTTCGTGTCCAACTCTCCAGGTTTACGGGGGGCTTTAGCCCCCATAGCCCCCTCCGTGGGTGCGCCTATGTCCTTAACCCTTTAAGGCGCAAGCCTTTACCAATGCTGAAAAAAGGGCAGCTGTTGCCATCGCTCGACTTAACTACCAGCAAGATGGCGGACGGTCGAAACGTTTATCGCGTGCCGTAGATCTAGACCCTTTTTTGACGCAGCTGGCTGTGCCGCACAGCCAGCTGCGTCAAAAAAGGGTCTCTAGATCTTGCTGGTAGTTAAGTCGAGCGATGGCAACAGCTGACCTTTTTCCTGCATTGGGCAATCTATCCAGTTGTTCTATCATTCTTACATTTTTCAGCAGATGTCAGAGCTGTTAAAAATAATCGTGATAATTTTTTTACGGGAAATGACATGCTAAAAAGTAAAGGTTTCTCGTGGAGCTATGTCACCCGCTACAGTAGAAACGAAGCACAGTATAGACGACAGTAGAAACGAAAGGGTGCGAAATTACTGAAACACAATTTTTTTAATATGCTAGTTAGCCAGTATTTGCCTTAACAAATTTAATCACCAAATGCAGATTTTTCTCCCCTCAGTACTACACACAAATTTTTTCATAATCGAGTTCAGATTGATTTTTTCAATGCTCACGAACATTAAGGAGTAGGAGAGCGTTGGATGTTTTCACGAGTCATGCACGTGCGCAAATACCTTTTCACTAGGGATCTACCGATACCACATTTTCGCCGATGACCGATACCGATACTTTACCTATAAATTCATTTTCAGAAATAGCCGATACCGATACTTTTAAGTTATGGTATCGGCCGATACCGATACTTAACCGATACCGATACTTTACATAATTTAATGTCATTTAAACCTACATCTGTTGGGCAGTTTTTGTAACGAGAGTGTAGTTCTCGTTAAAATGAATAACAGCATGATGAAATTTGATCCCAGTAGAAAGCATTAAAAAGAAAAAGCAGTGGATACATTGAAGAATCAATTTACAGTAGTTCTAGTCTCTTTTCTATTCAATCATGCCGACGAATGGCCTAATTTATAAAAAGCTGGGCACTGGGAAGCGTCTTAGTGTGCAGGTTCGGAATTCTTTCTCCTCGCGTGGCTGTCGATCTAGTGGTCTAGCGTTTTGGGCGATTTTCTCCAGATGTTACGTGAATATGCTTCAGACTCCCTTAAAAAGTCTTCCACCCAAGCCCCCCCCCTTACAGGTAGATGTCCCTCATTTAGGCTTCACAGAACACAAACCCGGGGGAGGGTGAGTTAAAGGGATATATTAATAAGATAATCCATTTCCAGTGCCGACTGGTGCAAATATTTAAATCAATTTTCCTCAACCTCTATTTTGTCCCCTAATTGTTGCTATGAGCCAGATAAAAGGTTTCCATATTAGCAGTGCTGTAAAAATAGTGAGGCATGACGGGGCGAATGCCCGGGGCCCCCACACGTAGGGGACCTCAAAATCCATACAGCTATTTCCCCCCCAACTTCTTGTTTTGTTTTTTATTTGTTTTATAACTTTTTAGATTTGCGCATCTAATCTTCTAAACGGATCACCTAGCACTATTTAAGCAGAAAAAACACACACAAAAAATATCTTACTGCTTACAAAACAGCTAACAGCTCACCAACAGATCCGCTGTATTACAATATGTACAGCTGATTTTGAAAAGTTAAATTTATATACCAGTACTTTTAGAGCCAAAGTTTTTTAAGTAATGACCTTGTGTTCCCTTTATGTATATTCTAGAAAAACATGATCTGGGCTTCAAAAATCCACTCTGAAGCACACATCCTTTTGGGGGGAACCCTCTTATTTCTAAAAATTATCATATCACTTAGGTAATTTCAATCAAAAGGCCTGTTTTTACTTTCCGAACATGTACCATGTAAGGAAAGTATTGTAATCATGAAAAAATTCGACTTCGAGATTTGGGTGTATTGGCACGTTTTGAGGTCTTCTGAATTCATTTATGCTATTTTTAAGAGATGTATATATGTATGTGTGTGTGTATGTGAGTGAACTTGATAGCTCCTAAACGGGACATTCGATTGAGCTCAAATTGGGTATATGTGTTATAAACCACCATAATAATATCAGTATTGATTTTGGTGTGTATAGAATTTACAGTTTTTCTACAGGGCTACGACTAAAGATTTCTTTTACATTACGGCCCATGGAAGGAAATTCGTGAAAGTGTGCTAGCGTTTAAACGGTACATTCGTTTGAGCTTAAATAAGGTATAGATGTTATAAACCACCATCGTAAGACCAGTATTGATTTTGGTGTGTATAGGACTTAATAGTTTTTCTACATTCCTACGACAAAGATTTCTTTTTCATTATGGCATATGGGAGAAATTCTTGAAAGTGCGGAAGCGTTTAAATTGTGCATTCGATTGAGCTTCATTTTGGTTTATAATTCATCGATTAAAATTTATTTAAAGGCTTGGTAATGATCTTAATCGTGAGTGTTCGGAAAGTCGAGTGGAGTCACTCCAGAATTTTTTTAAATAAAAATTTAAAGCATATCCCTTAAGCGTGAAATCTGTATTAAGAGCTAGACATTCTCCAACGATATCAAAAGCCTATATATACAGTAGAATCTCCCTATAACGAAGTCTCTTACAACGAATTTCTCCCTATAACGAAATTTTTCATGGAAACGTAACTTTAAGGCTTAAATAACACTATAAACATTCTCCATATAACGAAGAGCTTATCTTCCCATAGCGAATATTTCAGATTTACCTTTGAATTTTCTTTGTTAGTTTTGAAGAAAATTTTAATTTTTGAACAGACCACTTAGTGGAAGATTAACAGATGATAAAAATGGAGACCAGGAAAGTGAAACTGACTCCGATAATGAAGACACTTAACCAGCGTCCGATGATGACCAACAGGGGCACCGGGCATTGATAGATTTGGGGGCCCCCGATCTATGAAATTTGTTATATTTTTCATAAAATTTTGATATAAAAAGAACATTTCAGGAAAAAAATTTTAAATTGAGGGGCCTTTCAAGTCGGGGGCCCTGGGCAAAGTCCCGATTTGCCCATATAATAATAAGGCCCTGCGCTTCACGATCAAAACCACATCAAACTTTAATGCTTCAACCTTTGAAAAACATTAAAAAGAGGTTTCCAAATGGAGTAAAATATGCCTCAATCTATTTTCAGCGGACTTTTAAAATGTGAATATTTTTATGAAAATTTAAAATCACAAAATGCAAAACAATGTAAAATAACGGAATTTTGAAGTAAAATAAACGTAAGTGCATTACATATTTTATTTTCTAAATTCGTGGATTGTCTTTACTTTTGAACATTTCATTTATACAATGAAAAGTAAGAAACCGTAAGTTTAACACATTTATAATAAATACCAATTTATTTTTAATTGAAAGTCATAATTTAATACTTTTAAAAATCGAATTAACTAAAAAGTTTGTAATATTTGCTGAAATAACTGCAAAAATCTCTGTACAACAAAATTTTCTCCATAGCGAATTCCTTAACTGAAACCGAGGGAGTTCTTTATAGGGAGATTCAATTGTGTGCATATATATATATAAATGAACTCTTTTTCAAATTAACACAGTGAGAAAATAAACGTTTGTAAAACTGAAGTAAAATTATAGCCTACCCCTCGACATTTGTTTTTTGCAATCCTTGCAGATAGCGTATTTAGTGTTGAACACCAATTCAAAATAATTTAGAAGAATAGACGATTGTCCTGTTAAACTGTCATCTAACGATTCTTCGTCCATAATTTCGACCACACTTGGTGATACATCATCCATTTAGCGATAGTTAGAATTAAAAAATAAATAAATAAAGCACAGTTCGAAAACACTCGCGCAAACAAATGTGCCAATGAAACGACGCCTCTCATCTCATTAACCAAAATAAAGATTCTAGAATGGTGTTGCGCCTGCGTGGTTTCTTCTGAAAAGCGAAGTATCGGTTGAAAAGTATCGGTGAAAATGGATGAAAGCAACAGGAACCGATACTTTCCCGATACTTTTAAAATCGAAAGAACCGATACCGATACCTAAAAAAATTGGAGGTATCGGCGCCGATACTATCGGTCGATCCCTACTTTTCACTCATCTAAGAGCCCCGAAAGATCTTTCAGCTGCAGTTACAATTGAGGTCGATTTCATAAGTTTGAACACTTCATTCATGAGCGCCTTCATAGGTTTAACTTAATAGGGGCAAGGGAGGTCGATTCCCTCGCACCTAAAAAGAAAATGAGAAGAAAGTTCAGGTGTCACTTGTTTGAAAATATTTTTGTACAATAAGGAACTTTTTACCCAAATGTTTCATGCCAATTTATGCCAAACATTCAACCTTTGGGTATTAGAAAATAATCCTTTGAACACGCACTGTAGTGTCGCCACTGATTGACATCGGAATCCAAAGTTTTTTTTTTTTTAACCGAGCCATTTTAAAGTTACTTTTGAGCTAAAGTTAAAACTACAATGATGTTTTAACTTCATAATAATGAAGGAGGCGAATTACATAGTTCACCACCTCTCCTCATATACAGGGAGCGCGTAGGAAACTCTGCCCCCCCCCTTCCCTGTGTTGGCACGTGTTTTTCACCTTACAATGCGAATATTGATATTTTATTTTTAATTTTTTACCGTGATGACAAATTTATTTGCTTAAAAAGAACATAAGTAAAATTCGAATCGCACTTCTGAAAATACCAGATCAACTCCCGAATTTAATTAGCTAACTAATTAATTATCAAATTTATATGTAAGATTTTACACTGATAATTAGAATACTAGGATTCCTAGTAATTATTTTACGCTTGCATTTTTTAAAGGTGAGATGGCATATATTTAAATTTAATAAATTTCAAATCAGTAACAGTTTTCGTGTGTGTGCACCTTTTGAAAAGAACATTATTTTATGAGTGGGCTTGTTTAAAAGCGTCATCTTGCAATACATGTTCTGCATGGGCATGATCTCGTTAAGAATTTCAGAAGTGTTCCTTTATCTCACATCTTTTGTTATAACTATAACATTTAAAAGAGTCGTTGCGCCTTCTACTGAAATTTACTGTGCACTTTGTGCTACAAACGCCGAGAGGTAGCTAAAAACAGCATCATAAAGCTTAAAGCTTAAAGGATAAAGCATCATTATCCTTAATGTGATCATAAAATTATTCATATCTCCCGCTTGCTCGCCTACTTTCACCCCGAAATTGCTTCAAGAGCTGAAAAGAACATTATTAAGCATAGCAAACTTTTAAAGCTTGTTGCGAAGTTAAATTTAGTTATTTTTTATTATGATAGAAATCCAGCAAAATATTAAGAATTTAAACTTAAAATATACATTTTTTTCTAGGAAGTTGTTGAAAAAGTGCTCTTGTACAACAATTAGATAAATTCATTAAAAATATATATATCTCTCCAAGGGTGGGCACTTGCCGATGAGGCATTTGCAACTTTACGGCCCGAAGTACTGGCTATTTTATAATGGGGGAACCTTGTCGGCGCACAGTGGAGTATTTGTGTCAAAATCCTGGCCAAAAATATTTTTCATGTGTTTTAGCGTTAAAATCATTACTGTTGACTTACTTTTTAGTATTATGTATTTCTTAAATTATATAAAAAAGCGTGTTGTCGCCAAATTTGGCGATATATCGCCAAACGACACGAAGTTGGTTTCTAACAAATGTCTTGTCCGGGGAGTGTCCCTTACTGGGAAGTACTGCTATTGTATAATACCACTTATAAATGTAATAACACGCGGCTGTCGATCTAACGGTCTGGAGTTTTGGGCGATTTTCTCCAGATGTCACGTGAATACGCATTAGAACCCCTTAAAAAGCCCTCCGCCCAAGGCAACCTTCCCGTTAGGCAAATAGCCGTGTAGCTGTGCCTTAACCACAATAAAAATATATAAATGTAATACTATAATAATACTTATAATACTACTTATCTATGAATCAATTTTTAACATAAAAATGTATCTAAATGTAGTTACTATAGGGATCTTAGTTTTCTAATGACTTCTGAAGATTAACTTTTTCATTCTGATTCTTTTGAACTCTGATATTCGTCTTCACTCAGAATCACTTTTTTTTTTTTTTTTTTTTTTTTGAGAGAGAGGGGGGGGACCACCATCCGGCCCCTCTGTTGTAGGTTCTAGCTGTAGCGAAGTTGTAGGGTCTCGCTGTAATAAGGCTTGCTCTTTTTCGTTGGCCTTTGTCTAGAGCAGCTAAAAGGACACTGCTTAAAAGAAGCCTACTTGAAACCCATAAAATCTCATTCCAAGCTGGAGCAGAAAGTAATTTATTTCAAGCCAACATTTCAAAATGACTGAGCTAGCACGTGTTTCTGTTTACACACTCACACTCCAATGGCCCGAAGTCACAGTTGCCAACCTTTGAGATCCAAAAATGGGGAACTTTTGCTTTGGACACAATTTTTACGACATAAATGGAAAACTAAGCTGTAAATAGATGGGACTATTTACAGGACTAAGAAAGGGCAATTTTGGAATATATAGAAATTTTCTTCTTATAGCCAATTTAAATCAGAAAAATAAGAAATTACATACTGAATTTAAAATGCCGATGTTAAATCTTAACTGAAATGAAATTTTATATACCTTTATCCAAACACTTGCACATAATTTATAGTTTATGAGAAGTACAAGCGCGTATGCTTGTATCCCTTTTGCGATCACCCGTCGAAAAATTATCGAAAAAATAAGAATGGCGCTATATAAATAATTTTTTTTAAAGAAATGGTGGATGTTGGGGGAACATTTTTTTCTTGCAATAGACACTCAATACTGTAATAATTACGATTATAGTTGAAATTAGGCGCGACAAGCCGCGACACCCCTTCAGAAAGCTTTTTGAAATGTGGATCTTTGAAAAAAAAATAAGAAAAACAAAGTTTACAATTTTTTAAAATAAAGTCATATTATTTTTTCACGCTAATAGATACATATAATTAAAATACATATATTTTACTACAATTATACTTAGTATCAAATCAGTAAATTAATTTAAAGAGCCCGTAAAAAATGAAAGACGAAGTAATAGGAAACGCTGAAATCTCTTGCCGTAAATGAAGAAACTTGCTTTTAAACCGAGTGTTGCATCTTTTGGATATGAATTATGATCCAAAAACATGCATTACATGATGCATCAGTTACTATGCTATCCAAAAACATATATATTCCTGTTTTTAAACAAATTTAAAATTTTCGACTTTTGGCCAGGATTTTGATACGAATACTCCACTGTGCGGCGGCCAAATTTACCCCCAATGAAAGGACTGGCGAGGTGACTCTCAAGCCGCGAAACGAACGCAGACATAAGGATAAGAATGATAGTATGGTTCTTTATCCTCTACACAACCTAAGAGAGATGCTTATAAAAAAAAAAAAAAGAGTTCAGCTTAGTCCCGTAGCTGAACCTCTAATTTCACTTTTAAATATACCAAGGGAAACTTTCATGGGCGCCGGCAGCATAGGTCAAGGGGGGGGGGCAATGCCCCCCCTGGATTTTTGTATGGAGTGTTTTCCCTTGCTTTTTTGCTCTTTCCAACCTGGTAACCATACGTTGAAGTAGTCTTTTCCCCCCCCTGGGAAATATTCTGCCGGCGCCCATGGAAACTTTCAAATTTATACTCGAATACATAATCTTCTCTATGTCTTAAGCTTACTCATTTCGTGGATGGGGTGGGAGGCATACTCTCTATGGCTGGTTATGCCTCCCACTGGTTGGCATAGCATTTTTTGAAGGTATTTTTCTGTAGACAAAGCAAAACCTTACTGACCGTGACCATGCCTGCTATGAACAGTTTTACAATAAGATTTTTAGTTTTTATTCTTTGAAGTAGGTACATTCAGCAGTAGTATTCTGATGGGCAGTAAGTAGTGATTTAATTTTTTTCTCTCGTTGTCGGACTATTGCTTTGGGAGAAAAAAAAATTCTGGGGGCAAATGACCTATCCAAATGGATGTGTTATTTTATTTTGTTTCGGTTCTTCCGTCTGCACGTCGCCGTAAACCCTCCCCGAAGCGCAGGTCCTTGCAACAGGTAGTCTAAAGAACCGGTTAGGTGTATTTTTTTTTTTTTTTATAAGTTGGTCTCCAGCCCTTGGATTCTGTTTGGAGATGAGTAAGTGCACTTTCTCCTTAAATATCAAGGTGAAAACATCTGCCGACTTCTTCCGTCGTGAGACTTTGGAAAAGGCTTCGGTAAGTTCTCTATTTTTGCATTGCAATGTTTGGAATTATCTCTGGTAGCCGGTTTACGTAACGTAGTGTTTCGAAAAAAATCTTATGATTTCAGCATGTAAATTAAAAAACTATTTATGGCAGCCCTTCTAAATTTTTAGAATGTCCCTTTACAACATGTACTGTGCATTGAAATAAACGATAAATCTGTTATGAGTTGTGAAACTTTTAGAAAGAATTCTTAAAGCTCAAAAATTTTTCGGAATGTGTGTGTCACCCTGAAAATTTTTGCTGTGTAATTCCATATTTTAGAATTTTTTCTGAAAGTTCCGTAAAATGCACCTGTTATTTATTTATTTAGTTTTTTTTTAAATTTCAGTGTGTAGTTCAGCTTATGAAGAATCATACTGAATTTTTTCGAGTCCCACGTGCAATTAGTTTATTTTAATTTGTGTTCCAAGAGCGTGCGACAGGTTTTGTTTCTCCGGCGTACATTCTTAAAAATGCACATGACAAAGTGAAGATCTTTTCTAATTAATGACTAAATTCGAAATATGAATAGTGCGGCAGTTGCTGGTAAATAAAGCATATAGCTAACATCATTGCAGCTATCCTATGGTAGGGGTTCTTAGTCAATATTTATAAAATTTTTCACCTAAACGAGGGGCCGGGACCATAAAATGTTCTTTTTACATATGCCTTTTTATCTCAATGGAAAAAGAGAATCCATAAAATTCTTATTGCTTTAGAATGTATAACAAATGCAGATTGGTGTATGTATGTAGTATTTATAATTCTTTTACAGGGGCACACAAAATAATTTCGATGCGTTACTCTCTATGAACAGTCATGTCATTGCTCAGAGTGTATTTAGAGGCATTTATATAGTTCTCGGCGAATCCAGATACATTTTTTTGTGGGGATGGGCGGGGGTAGGAGTCGCAAATTTTTAATACTCATTTTATCTAGTGTAAAGTGCATCATTTTATAATAGTTCAATACTTTTTCATTTAAAGTAAATATTCTAATATATAATTCTTTTCGAGGGGGGGGGGGATTACTCAGCCTGCGCCGTCCCTCTGTACCCACACTCAATCTATTTCAAGCAAAATCAATACATATGCTTTTAAGTTTTAAAAAATAATTCTGTCCATTAGATACAATGTACGTGACATTTATACTTCTTTCATGGGATCATTCAAAAAAATTCTAATACATTATAGTCCACTACATTATGGCCCTAAAATCATCATGAGTACATGCTATAATTAACTGCAATGAAATGTCACTTGTAACGAAAAACAATATTTATTTTGTCGTTACAGAAAACATTACTAAAAAAAAAAAATTACGAATGGAGGTTAACATGAAATTGTCAGGTAATATGGAATAGGTGGTTTAAACTGTTGAAAAACTTACTTCATAAAACATAGCTATTTTTTACTATAAAACCATATTAGGATTATGTTCAAGTCATTTCTGCTTCGAACCTGTTTAGAAAAAGCGTAGATTTCTAAACAGAATTTTTCTCTGCTCCGGTACAATCAAGGTGAGCCCACAGAGAACATCTGAAGCATTGATTTCAAATTTCTCCTCGTTGATCTTCGAAAAATTTTCTGTTACAGAAGATACATTCAGCGTATCTTCGGTTCTTTAGTTGATGATATAAATTGTATTACAATATATACCTAGTATTCCGTAATACCCGAGACGCCATCTAAGAAAATGAGCTTTTAAACTTACGGGAAGAACATTATTGTCAGCTAAAAAACAATTACAGTACAACAAATGAAAATTATTTTAGTGTACATTATGTATACATGAATGTTCAAATCACGTGCATTCTAGTAATTTAAAATGTTGAAAAACTTATCTGCAAAAACTCTTGAAAATCACAAAACACTGTTCTGTAGCGAGTGGTACTGCAACAACAAGCGGTCAGCTCTCACTGCATTGTAACATAAAAATCTTTCTTGAGTAGTTCATCATGGTATTCCTATGTGACAACAGCAACTAACAGAGCCAAAAACTCGGTATTCCATATTTCCCGACTATTCCATAATACATTCCCCCCCTCTACTACACTCATGTCCATAAATTAAGGATAATGAAGTTCGGGCAAAGAAAGAGAAAGAAGCAAAACAAATTTGACTTATTTGTAAAGTCTATTTATTAAACAAAAAGTAAAGAGCAAAAAAGATGCTATATGTTTGACATAATTAATAAAAATTGCAAGTTTTACTCCCTTGACCAAATCTCAAAAAAGAACCTATTTACAAAAAACAGTATAACATGGTTAGTAGGATGGTTAATACGGAGTATGTCTCCCGGACGATGCAATACAGGCCAAACAACGCCTAGGCATGCTGAGTATCAAATGATCAATCTGATCTTGGGGAATATTACACCACTCATCAAGCAATGCACTCCGAAGTTCCGGTAGACAGGTGGGAGGGGGTTGACGGGCTGCAATTCGTCGGCCAAGCATATCCCACACATGCTCTATTGGATTCAAGTCCGGTGAGTATGCTGGCCAATGCATACGGGTGATATCCTCCGATTGAAGGCATTCGTCTACAATGTTTGCACGGTGAGGACGGGCGTTGTCATCCATAAACATAAGTTCAGCACCCATGGCGCCCCGAAACAAACGTACATGTTGTTCCAGAATGACATCCCGATAGATGTGGCCTGTCATCGTTACACTCTGAACATGCAGGTCAGTTCTGGAACCAAGAATAATTCCTCCCCAAACGAGCCATCCTGCACCACCGTAACGGTGTCTTTCAATGGTGTTCTCTTGGTGGTAACGGGTACCTGGCGCTCTCCAGATGAATGTCCGGTGAGAATCAGACTCCAAACTAAACCTGGACTCGTCGGAAAACATCACATAAGACCACTGTTGCGGTGTCCACAATGCATGCTCTCTACTCCAGGTTAATCGCAGGCGACAGTGAGTTGCGGTAAGTGGAACACATCTGACAGGCCTACGAGCATATAGACCAATGTGCCCTAAGCGTCTGTACACGGTCTGCCTTGAAACTGTCGTACCGGTAGCTGAAGAGAGCTGACGAGACAGGTCTGATGCTGTACTCCGCCTGTTTCTTTTGGCAGTAACTGCCAAATAGCGGTCCTCATTCGGCGTTGTAACTCGGGCGCGACCTGTGCTGTAACGTCTACTCACATTACCATTATCTTGGAATCGTTGCCAAAGCCTGGAGATGACACTCTGGGCGATTCCAAGTTCCTCGGATACTTCCAGCTGGGTACGTCCACATTCCAGTCGTCCGATAATTCTGCCACGTAAAACATCATCCAAATGCCTCCTTTGTGCCATAACTATGCGGTTTTTGCACTGAAAGGCTTTCACAGCGCTTGTGAACAATTTTACTTCTTTGCCACCATTCCTTATATACCCCTCTCTTACACTCTCGTCATTGTGACGTACCATCCACGCCATCTGGTGGTTTCCTGTAATTTGTATATTCTTCTTCAAGATGTGTGTGATCATTCCACAGGTGAAATTTTTATTTTAGAGATCAATTTCTGTGTGATTCTGAATTATCCTTAATTTATGGACATGAGTGTAATTTCCTTTCAAATGTAACGCATTAAACTATATAGATTCTACATTGCGACAACCGTGGATGGACCCTGGCCTTCCTCAAAATGTCACTTCAAGCAGTCCAGGTGTGCCCAATGGCTTAGTTTAAGAAAAGTAAAATTCCTTCCATTTTGGCTCGTTTGTCGTCTAATCCATAATTAAGTAGGATGCCCATTTAATCCTCTGAACTGCTATAAAAGCTCTTTAACCCTTTGAGGCGCAACCCTTTCCCAATGCTGAAAAAAGGGCAGCCGTTGCCATCGCTCGACTTAACTACCAGCAAGATGGCGGACGATCGAAACGTTCATCGCGTGCCACAGATCTAGATACCCTTTTTTTGACGACAGCTAGCTCTAGATCTGTGGCACGCGATGAACGTTTCGATCGTCCGCCATCTTGCTGGTAGTTAAGTCGAGCGATGGCAACGGCTGCCCTTTTTTCAGCATTGAGCAATCTATCCAGCTGTTCTCGCATTCTTCCATTTTTAGCAGATGTCAGGCTGTTAAAAATAATCGTGACACATTTTTTTTGTACGGGAAATGACGTGCTAAAAAGTGAAGGATTCTCGTGGAGCTATGTCACCCGCAACTATTTTTATAAAAATGAAATCTATTCTTCGTGACTGGCAATAGTCAAAACGTCAGAGTTTGGTGTTCCCAGAGAGAGAACACTGCGCGTTAAATAGTTCGTGAGCAGCAGTCTCTATGCTTTTTGACTCAAAAAAAAAAAAAAAAAAAAAAAAGGACGGGTAGCATAATATTTCTAGTTTTTCTACAGGTCTCGCAAAATTACATTAACAGAGAGGCGCCTTTTTTGAGGATATCAGTACCAAAACCTCACCAAATGCTCTCCAAGTTCGGCAATTTTTAATGATATACATCGCCGAATTCAGCTCTAATGATAAATCTCCAAAACAGGTCTCCCGGCGATATAATAAGAATTTGAAGTGATACATCAAAGTCGTACTGTTCATAAATCAGAATTTAATTCCCATTACTAATAAACTAATTAACGGATTAGCGTAGTACAAGACGCAAATTTAGGCTATTTCTCACATATACATAATTTTTAGCCGAAATTAAAACTCAGACTATCAGATCAGCCGGAAAATTAGGTAAGAGCAAATTTTGCTCTAATGATCTAAATTTATTACACTATTAGTTTTTATTTTAAACTTACTTAATGTCCAGTGTTAAGTAGTACTTTTAAATAAGTTTGATGGTAAGTTCTCCGAGATTATATTTAAACTCTATTTTAATCATTTTGAGGGGGCCCTTAAAATCTGCAGCCTATATAGGCCGTGTCTTACAGTTGGCCTGAGCGGTAATCGGGCTTTGATAACGTTTGTGACTTTTTCCAATGGCGGATTCCGGATATAGCAGTTAGAGTGCCTACCATGATCGTCACATTTAACCTGTTCGCTGAAAAGGTATCAGCGACGGTCATTCTCCCTTCTGTACCAATGTTTTTTTTTTTTTTTTTTTTTTTTTTTTACGGCATGGGTCCTTAGATGCCCTTGCTGCAGCAGGGGCCTCTAAAGCCCGGGTTTCCTGCTCGCGTCGACGGCAAGCGCTCCAATTTGTCAACCGCGAAAAAACGCCCGGGGTCTTTCGTGCGTCCACTAGATCTGGACGTCCCCAGCGAAGCTCAACGCTGGAAGGAAACCACCTTTTAATAAACGCACTATTTGGACGCGAGAGGCACCCGCTAAGGTCATTAATCACTCTGGTTTCTGGACGCTGGACGCCAGCAGGAAACCAAGGCTTAAGGCTGGGGTCCACTCGCGTCCGTTTCCGGACGCAGAGGGTTTTTTTTTTTTAATGGTCAAGGCATTGTACAAGGGGGGATACAGTGCAGGGGCTAAAAATTTATTGGCTTTTAATGACCCGTCGGGAGTCGCTGCCAAAGGATAAAGCGTGAAACCACAAAAGCACCCCGAGCACACAATGGGGAAACTTTTCTCCGCAATCCGTCTTCCAGATACTGAAAAATGCATAGAGTTCCCATTCTAGCGCACGCGAATGGACCCCGGCCTTTAAGCTCTGCTGCAGCAGAGCATTTGCGCTCGCGTACCAGGTCCCACTGCGGGCGAGAGGATAAGACACTGAACATGGCGATGACTACAGTGTGAAGGTCCCGGGCTCGGGCCTGCCGCGCGGCCGTCGATCTAACGGTCTAAGTTTTGGGTGGTTTTTTCAGATGTAACGTGAATACGTGTTAGAACCAGGGGCGCACACAGGATTTTTGGCTGGGGAATGGGTCCAACTTTTACGGTGGTTGGGGGGGGGGGGTCCAACTTTTAGGGATGTTCCAGATTGTGAAAATCAGTGATGAAAGAGCTCATTTTCATTAGATGGAATTCATCAAAACTCGCCCCATCCAGTTCCCTAAGAATACACTACACAGTACAATAGGAAGCAAAGTAATAGTTGTTCAGTTTTGAGAACAAGATGGTGTTTTATGTTCGCTTTCAGTTCGTTTTTGAAAGTTGAAGAAAACGAGAAAAAAAATTCTTTTTTTATTTATTAGAACTGAAACTATTGCTAACTTTTTTTTTGGAATTATTTTATTTACTATAGATATAGGATAATAATCAACCGAAATATATATATATATATCAAAGCCGCTCCGGACCCTCTGGACCCCCCCCCCTTCCGTGCGCCACTGGTTAGAACCCTTTAAAAAGTACTCAACCCAAGGTACCCTTCCCCCCTTTTCAGGTACCCTTCGTGCAGGCTTGCCGTAACACAAAACGCAATCGCTCTCGCCTGCCAAAGGTGGCCCACAATAGGTGCATTCTCGCTGTGCCGAGAAGCAACGATTGATACATAAAGGAGAATCGATGCCGTCGCGTGCTTTCAACGACAGAAGTGAACAGGTTAAGTCAATAAAATATTTCTTTTGAATCTCTGACCCTAGAACCTATATCTGTTAGAGTTTTTTCATTTGCTTAGTGAACTCTCGCCACAGGAACCAGTATAAATGGCCATCCTAAAGAAATTTTAAGAATGACTCTACAAACGAAGTGATCGGTGTGTCGTTCTTGCTAGGAGAAAGAACACAGCTTTATTGTCTACCATGGGCACTACTTTACCTACATACGCCACTGGATTTATCCCCTTACACAGAGCCTGATTAACACTTTCTGACACCATAGGCCCGCTATCACCATTGAGGCTCCCCCTCCAACCTTCTCCTATTCCATTCCACAATACTCATCAATTTCTGACATACTCCAGAAGTGATTTTTAATTGAAATTGCACTGTATTTGTAGACATGCTTCAATATGCATAATAGAAAATGCAATAATTTTTTGTCAATGCATATGTCACGGCCAAAGCCCGGAATCGGCTTGTTCGCGAATTGGCCGTCCAATTCGCGTTTTGGCCAACGTTGCTGTAAATTTACCGGCCAATGTCCGATGTTTTCTTGATTTTGGGCTTTGGCCGGCCGATTCGCGAAGTGGCTTGGGACGATCGGCCAAAGTAGGAAGAAAGAAATCAAGAGCAGATTGTTTTACGCACTGTTAAAAATGAAGTATTTAAAAATGAGTACTTCTGTCTACTGTTCTTTTCTTTTCTTTTTCTTAAAGTGCAATTCTTTTAGAAACGAGTTCAAATATGAGTGACATCTCTGAGTTAAAAATAAGCTTGTAATATATAAAAATAGGATCTCGTGTTATTCTGTTTTATATTAAAGCCATAATAGAAATTATTCAGTGAGCGTATATGCTGAAACAACGAGATAGCGCAAAGAATATTGAATTTGCGCCCTTCAAAATGACGAATTATATCTTGAGCAAATGCTCATAACTTGTATGAATACAAAGGCAAATTGAATACTCCATTTTTCAACTACCTTTAAGGGGTATTCTTAGTCTTTTTCTGCTCCATAGACCTAATGCTAAAGATCCCAGATCACATTGTCTCCCGAAATATCGCTTCAAAAAATATGAAACTTTTTGCTAAGGCAAATAGATACCGGTCAGTCTACCATTATCACTTCGGGCTTGGCCAAGGATTCCTAACCACTTCGCGAAATGGCCAGCCAAAGTAGAATATACAATATTAATTGCAAGTACTTCAGACTTTGGCAAACCTCTTGGCCAAAACGCGAATCGGCCAGCCAAATCGCGAACTGGCCGAACTTCGAGCTTTGGCCGTATCACAAATAAACTTGTCAAATTCGGCATGAACTTTTTTTAGACTAATATATATACATTTTTTAAATAACAAGTATTGCAGTTTTCAGTCCCCCCAGATTTTTTTTTTTTTTTTTTTTTTTTTTTGTACTATCGGCCTAGGCCTCGGGCCTATTTGGTAATCGGGGCCTATTGCTTGTTGGCCTGTTTCTCCTTACGCTTGTTGCACAAATCACGGCGCAAAATTTTCCTAAATACGCCGTTGGCCGACGATGCGCCTCCGCATTGTTCCCGTCCGCATCCGCAAACAACACGAGCATGGTTTTAAACGAAATCAAAAGGGATAAAAAAGAATCTTGTAAATGTGACCTCGTTACGCACTGTAGAGTGTCCGAGTACGCAAAAGCCAATCAGAAGATCTCCGGCAAGCAACAGGAAAGCAACACAATTCGTCGCAAGTTTCCACAGAATGGGGCGTCGCAATTGAGGATATATCGCAGAAAGTTATTGTTTCCGGCGAAAGGTTGGTTTTTTCTTTGAAGATTGTTTATTTTGATGTTCAGAAAGTTTCATATGTACTGTAACATTGCAAGTAGACATTAAAAAAAAGAAAATATCAATCTCTTTTAATTTGTATCCGTCTTTTACATTCTCGTCTTTAACTGCTCTCTTGAAGAAATTTCTGATGCTTTCAAATTGTTATTCAGTCAACGCAACATTTCTATATTGCATAAATTTAAGTTAATATTTGCTGTACTAACTTGATTTGCTGCTCAAACCACTTATGATTTTTTCATATTATCGAGAATAGCCTAAATTTAGTTTCCAGTAACGCACTTGCACTTGCTAACCTTGTAAATTTGGAAGTGAACGAGCATTTCTTAACTTTATACTTTTAGAAAGCATCAAAGCGGTAATTTCTTAACTGGCGGTATGCTTTCTAACAGATGTTATGTTTGTGGACAGAAACAGTGCCAATATTTAAGTAAAAGCTTAGTAGTATTTTGATGATTTATAACTACTGGCTTCAATACTGAAACGCAAGTAAAAGTGCTAAAAATTTTACTGATCCCCCCTCCCCACTATAAAAGGTATGAAATATATAAATACAAATTTATACGAAAGTATTGTTTCTGGTTAGCTATAATTTAATTATTTTTATTTTCTCAGAGTGTTTAAAAAGATTGATTTGAAGAAGTAAGATGTTATTATCAAACAAAGTTTTAAATTATAAGTTTAAACGTTTTTTAGGAGAGGGTGGGGGTTTGTTGAATACTTTCTTACTATTTCGTAGAGCAGGGGCGTAGCCAGGGGGGGGGGGGAATCGGGATATATCTCCCCCGAAATTTTTGGATTAGTGATGAAATTCCGTCTATTTATACAGATATAAGTTCATATACCCCCGAAATTTTTTTCCAGGCGCATATCCCCCCCCCCGAAAAATTTTCCTGGCTACGCGCCTGTCGTAGAGTATCCCTATGATTTCTTGTTAATTTGTACCGTAGCATTGTAAATATTATATAAAGATGATGATCAAAGTCTGATTCTTATAAATATTTTTTCCAGAGTCATAGTCAAGGGGAAATATTGGAATTTATCACCCGCAATTTTCGCGTTAGTGCTGAGCTTTCAGGTGGAAAAAAAAAAAATTGTTTACGTATGCCGTAACAATATTTCATACCCCGCCCCCTCCGAAGAATGATTTCAGATTACGCCCTTAATTCTTGCTTTATTAAAAAAAAAAAAAATCATGGGCATTTCATATTGATTCATAAAGTGGTTTAAATCTCCTTTTTTTATTCTGTAAATCCATGAATAATTAATTTTATATTAGAGCAATTCCATGAAAGTGTCAACTATTCAGTCATTCCGTCTCGTCAAATGACAGTTAATAATTCCAACCCTAAATATAGATTTAGATTGCTCTAAATTGTAATTTTTTATTTCTTTATATACATTATAATAAAGGTATGTATCAGTTTAAAAACTTAATAGTTTCTTTATGAACAAACTTTTTTAGTCCCATAAAGTCATGTTAAGAAAAATTTCATTCTGTCACGTCACACGAAAGTATATCAATTCAGCCCTAATGCATTCAGGTTGTTCTAAACTGTACTTTTAAGCTACGTATAGGGCCCCACCATGGTCGAGTGGATAAGACACTGAACATGGCTGATGTGTGAAGGTCCCGGGTTCGGGCCTATCGCGGGGCTGTCGATCTAATGGCCTGGAGTTTTGGGCAGTTTTTTCCAGATGTAACGTGAATACGCGTTAGAACCCCTTAAAAAGTCCTTCCTCCATGGAAAGCCCCTCCCTGGGTAGATGGCCCTCGCGCAGGCTTGCCATAACACACAAACATATATACTGCTTATACATCTTCCCCAGGAAAAAAAAAATATGCAACCGAAATGTAAAATTGTCTAGATTATAACTGTTCCACGATCATTATATTCCTCGCAGTGCAATCCTAAATTCATGTGTGAATGCTCAGACGTCTGCAGGGCACACTTAACCCTTTCGTTCCTCAGCCTATAATGAGGGAAGGGGGGGGGGATGAACTAACCACAAAGAACGCAGTTGCAATACTTATAAGAATTATAGCTTTTATTTTACTTCTAGTAAGAAAAAAAACTCAAAATATTTATTCATTTAATGTTACTTGAATTGTAAACTAATGATCAGTGAGAGCAATGATGAGATTGGAATGATGAAGAATAACATCGTTTGTGTTCAAAAAAAAAAAAAAAAAAAAAAAAAAAAAGAAGAAAGAAAGAAAAAAGAAAAGAAAAGCAATATATCATCACGCAAAGGTACTTAAGAAGAGTACAATGGCATGAGTCCCAATCCAGAAAGATTACATAACGTCTTTCATAATGAGAATTCAAAGATTGCTTTCGTATTTTGCTGCAGTCTTTTTTAAGAACATTTAACAAACTTGAAAAGCGAAAAAGCCTTTGCCATGGAATATTTTGTAATTTTATTACAAAATATTCTTATTACACACAAGTATCTTCTATACGAATGTTTCGAAATGTGTTTTCTGGTTTTATAAAACACTTACTGATGCAGAGGTTTATAATGACTTGCATTTATTTTGAATTTACAAACTTTTATCAAGCAGTGATGTACGAATTTAAATGCATTCTGCTTTTAAACTACGGAAGTCTTTAAAGTAATTCTATTAGACTTAAATTTCTCTATAAATGCATCGTTGAAAAATCAGATTAACCGAAAAACTAGTTTTTAAATCTAAAATAAATTGTTTGTTACGTTTTTGCATCTCCTTGTTCGTAATAAATCAGTGAATTTTTATAGGAATAGAATGGTTTATCTGTTATAGGAAAATGGCATTTCTTGCTGAAATTTTACTTTCATGCAGGACTGTTAAAAGTTTTAGTTTTCGCATAATGATATTACTTTTTACGGCTTAAAAATAGCTGCATACAATTTATTTTTCTTCAGTTTAATTTATCGTTTTCTTCTAACTATTATGATATATCTTAATGTTTACATTTCATGGTTATATAGGGCCATACTCTCATAGATATATCTATGGTTACACCAAGCAGTGTCGTTACACATACTTCTTTCATAGGAGGGGTTCAGATGAAAGCGTCTCGGATATTAATGGGCACTTCGCTCATTTGTTGCAACAACGTCATAACTCAAAAATCACATTTTTTTCAGGAATTGCATTCGAGGTTAAGCGAGACTGAAGAAACTTGCACAGTCATAAACGACACTACTGTAGTTTGAGAGGTCTGTTTTAATAGCTCAGAAGTGCCACCCTAATAGTTAAACAATCACATTATAATTGGCCCTATGGTATTAACTCAAAAAACATTTTTTGAGTTATTACCATAGGGATTGTAAATATGCCCCCCCTCACCCCTTTACTCTCATAGATATATCTATGGTTACACCAAGCAGTGGCGTACACAGACTTCTTTCATAGGAGGGGTTCAGATGAAAGCGTCTCGGACAGATAATTTTTGTACCCCCTCCTCCCACACACACACTTCCGCCATTTGTCAAATTGTGGAACATAGTATTATAGAAATGCTTACGAGAGTTATGTTCAAAAATTTATTTTCAGTTTTGACAAATTATAAATGTATATCATTTTAGGAGAATGCTTTGCAAAGTCATTTAAAACCTGTTCTGGATGAACTACTTTGCGAATATTGAGAAGTTTCCTTCAGGCTTTCAAAAATTGAATTCTTATCAGGAAAAATACATTTAAAGCTCAACAATATTTTATTGTATTTCAGAAAACGTTCTTTAATTTGTGTTAAAAAGTTAAAAAGGAATGAAAATAGAGATCCTATATAATGTTCTTCAAGGTTATCCGTCACGATATTATAGGTCTTTGGGTTTGCCTGCCAACTCGACGAGGAATGCTTATTTCTATTTCCAGTTTCCGGCAAATTGTGGCAACATGAACAAAAATCTCTTGAAAAGCTTGTTCTGCTGTACTTCGAATTTTATTCAAAGCATATTCCACGTCTGCTGCTAGTTCTAGTGCTTGTCGTGAAAATCCGTACTCCGTACGACAGTCAGTAATTATACTGCCACACAGGGGCGTAGCCAAGGGGGGGGGGTTAGGGGAGTGTCATAACCCCCCATGAGGAATTTTTTGCCACACAAAATGTATATTCTTCACTACATTATCACACACACTATTCATATATATGAGTTATAGTAGTCGTAACCCCCCCCCCCATGAAAATTTTCTGGCTACGCCCCTGCTGCCACAGAAGATATTATTTTAGCTTTCCATACCAAAATGGTTTCTATTGCATCAACCACAGCTTGCTGAAGCGCTAAGAAAAGAAGTATCGATTCATGGCGCATCTATCTGGTTGGGTATAACTGCTTCTGTTTTAGGTTCCAAATCGTCAATAGCTTTTTCTAATACTACTAGCAGCCAAGGCTGCCCCATACCCTACTGTTCTTTATATACTCAGTGCAGTGTTGACTCAATTTCTGGACTCATTTCATTGAAAATCATGTTTCTTTGTTTTAACGAACGACTTCTTATCCTATTATATCTCCTTGGTTTTGACTGTATTTGTCATTAAATTTATTTAGATTAGGGGGCTTACACATTTTGGGTGTCATCATAAAAGCCGATGTTGAAACAGCAAATGGCTAAAATGTGCTTTAGCCCAATGAATGAGGACATTTTCTAGATCGGAGATTAATGCGCCAAGTACTGTAAATTCGATATTTTAAAGATGTGAAAAAGTCCGAAATATCTTGCATTTTTGTGTATCCATTACCGTTATTTTGTAATCTAGCTACTGCGTGACATTTGCTTGCTCTATTTGACGTCATTAAACTGTTTTTTTGGATTTTTGCACATGCGTTATTGTTATTGCACTAATGTTTACATCTAGCTGTTGCCGTGTTGCCGTTCACAGCGTGGAAATAGGGTCGATTTCAATACCGTATACGTTAGCTTATTAAATAAGTAGTTAGCTTGCCTTTTTGGGTGTATTGAAAAAGTTATAGGTGATTCCAATTGTACCAAAAGTATTTCAGATACTTGATAGCTCGCAAGCGCCAGTTAGCTAAATTTAGTCAATGGGAAGATAAAGTGATCGAATTTTTCTTTTATGTACTTCTCTATGAGCACCCTGTAAGTCGCCGCTCATAGCAACAGCTCCATCATACCCTTGGATTACCATGCACTGAGAATTGATTTCTAATTTATTAACCCTTTAACGCGCAGTGTTCCCGCTCTGGGAACACCAAAATGTGACGTTTTGACTGTTGCCAGTCACGAAGAATATAGATTCGATTTCTATAAAAATAGTTGCGGGTGACATAACTCCACGAGAATCTTTTACTTTTTAGCACGTCATTTCCCGTAAAAAAAATTGTTTTTAACAGCACTGGCATCTGCTGAAAAATGGAAGAGTGCGAGAACAGCTGGATAGATTGCCCGATGCTGATAAAAGGGCAGCAGTTGCAATCGCTCGACTTAACTACCAGCAAGATGGCGGATGATCTAAACGTTCATCGCGGGCCACAGATCTAGAGACCCTTTTTTGACGACAGCTGGCTGTGCCGGGCACAGCCAGCTGTCAAAAATGGGTTGCGTGAGTTTGTTACGTTACGTTACGTTATGGGTAAGATGGGTTGCGTTAGTTTGTTAGGGAGTAATAGCGGTAAGCGTGCAAAATACATTTAATTTAATGAAACATGTTGATTAAAATCTGTTAATTTTCATCTCCATTTTCACTTTTTAGATAGCAAGTGGGGATACATGTCCTTGTGAAAGAGAATTTCACAAGTAATTTTTTATGTGTTTAAGCATTGAAAATGGCCTTCACTATGGTTATGGGAAAATGTGAAATGTTTTGCCCCATTTTTTTTTTTTTTTTTACTAATTTGCCATTACAATTTATAATTGTAAACATTTGCTAAAACGCGGGCCTTAGGCGTACGCTTATAAAAGGTTTATGCATGGGTGTCGGTAGAAAATTTTCCTGGGGTAGGGGGCAAAGATTACTTCAACAAATGGTTGCCATGGTTGCAAGACCAAAAAAATCAGGGAAAAAATGGTTTACAAAAATCCAGGGGAGGCAAGTGCCCCCCTTGCCCTATGCTGCCGACGCCCATGATCTAATAGGAGAATCCGCCACTGCCCAAGAATCAAGTTTCATGAAGAGAGACGATCAGACCATTTCAGAGTTTCTGAAGGTCAGACACTACAGAAGTCAGAAAAGGGGAAGAAAGTCTCCTCCCCCCCACAAAGAAAAAAAGAAAGACCACCGGCGAAGTATAAGTTTTTAAGTTCGAAAAGTTCATTTTTCACGAAAATAATTGAAATTTCAAATGCGAGAGACTTCAAAGATAAATTATCTTTGCATTCCCGCCAAGTAATAATGAAATTATTTCATTTTACTGTTGATAGTACTACTTGCACGAAAAAAAAGTAATAGTTTCATTAAATTTGCAAAATTTTGTCGGGTTTATTTTAATGTAATAATTTTGTCTAACCAACAATATATTCGTTCATATGTCTGTTTGTCTAATAATTCGTCATTACCTCTCAGTAGCGTAGTCAACATTTTTTCATATTTTTTATTTTTTCGGGGATGGTCGAAAATTCAAAATCTGGGATGATAATTAACTTATAAAAAGAAAATCATCAATCGAGTTTATGCATCTCCACCTGCAAAGATTTTAAACATTTTTTTAAAAGTTCGATTTAGGCCCTCAACTTAACCTCAAATTTCTCAAGGAAGGCTTTCAAATTTATCTAAATACTCAAATTTCTCCATATCTTGTTTACTCATTTTGAGGGTGGCTGCAGCCCCCATCAGCCACTCCTGTCTACTAGAGACGAGACGGGCTCAGCCCGAAAGCCCGAGACCGGGCCCGAACCGGGCTCGGGCTCGTGAAAAATTTCTATTTTATTGAACATTCTCCCTGAAACAGATTTTTAAAAAGTTATTCATGTGGAAAATAAAAGTACTTATAAAAAAAATAGCGGCACGGGTGCCTAGAAGGCGCGTGAAGCTCTTTGGGTATTTCAAAACGGCGGCTTTTATTGCTTAGTTAGTCATGAGATCCGACATTATTTCATAAACATAGATATAAAGAATTAGAAAGTGCATTAAAAATTTGCAACTATATTTGTCTTTAATTTGCACAAACGGCAAAATTTATTGTATTCTATCAAAGAATTTCTTCTTTGAATTTTATTTATCTTTAGCTAAAATTTCGGGCTCGGGCGGGCTCGGATTAAAAGTCTTCGTGCTCGGACGGGCTCGGGCTTCAAAAAATGAGCCCGAACTCATCTCTACTGTCTACGCCCCTGCTGGCTGGGCATTTCTTATTTTTTATTCAGTTTTCCCCCAACTCTGGTAATGACATTCGCCTGTGGCAATTTCTAACAACCTTCGCCTTTCTATCGCAAAAAAAAAAAAAAAAAAAAAAAAAAAAAAACTATCCACTTTCACTAGCAACAGACAGGTGATAAACATTACGTTTTCTCTCTAATGCTTTTTTCTTTTTCCATCTCTAAGGCATGAATTCCAAGAAGACAGTGTTCGTGACTGGCGGTGCGGGTTTCATTGGCAGTCACACCGTCATCGAGTTGCTGCAGGCCGGCTACGAAGTCATCGTCATCGACAATTTCGTCAATGCCGTTCCAGGTAAAAGGTCACGATTCCTTTTGGCATAAAGATAAAAGCACAAAGGTGATTTAATAATCTTTAGCAGTCGATGAGGTTCTGTGGCTGAGCGTAATTGATATTTTTCTCTGGTGAAACTTTTCACGGTAATTTTGGATCGTTTGATGAATTCGCAAGCTCCACAACCAGTGGCGGATGCAGACATTTTAGATCGTTGCTGAGTTTGCCGGCTCACAAAGAGTGGGGACACAGAAATGTTTTAGGCAGGGCCTGATTACCGAAAAGGCTCTGGAAGCTTGAGCTTACCCTCAGAATTTTAAGGAGGGTAAGCTCAAGTCATTTTTATTATTTATTTATTATTCATTATTATTTTTTTTAATCATTTTATTCAAACTTGAGGATAAGCTGAAGTCATTTTTATCGAAAAAATATCAAAATGTTGTTTTTAAATTATCTTTTAAGTTATTGTAAAGATTTTTAATGAAGAGAAGAGGAAAGTTATTTTTAAGTTTTTCCAGAAGTCCCATACTTCATGTCACAACATTTCTAAATTGGTTCAGTTTGTGATGTCTTTGCCTTGGACATCTGTCTGCACGACAGATTTTTTTTTTTTTTTTTTTTTTTTTTTTTTTTTTTTTTTTTTTTTTTCTATTATGGGGAACATTTTGTCGGCAGGAAGGGGAATACTTTCAATATGTAATGCTAAATATCTAAACGTCAAAAATAACTCTGAACCTTCATGTTATGATTTTTGTGATGTCTTAAAAACAAAGAAAGAATTTCTGAATAAAGCCATGTCTAATGAAAAACAACTAAATAAATAGTTTAATATACTAGTAAGGTAATATTTTTAGTCCACTTTTTAAAGTAATTTTGAAAAGATGGTAAAATCTTGTTACAATGAACTAAATTATTATGAAGATTAATGAATAAAACATTTTATCAAAGGAAACCATTTATTAATTAAATCAATGAAATTTCATTTTAATGAATAAAATATTTTTAACAAATAAAATCATTAAAACTTTACTTTTCCCGTAACAAAATGGGGAGGGGGGACCTTGAAATGAGACTTAGAGCTTCCCCTTACTTTAGTGGTTAATCAGGCCCTGGTTTTAGGGAGGGGCTAATTTTTAAGAAAAACTTGTTTAACCTCTAAACATGTCCTATACAGAAATTTTACGTTAAGATATATATTCTTTCTTTTTTTTTTTTTGGGGGGGGGGGGAGGGTTTATAACTCACATGTTCTAACTGTTCTCCTGGATCCGCCACTGCTCACAACTCCTGCAACTCGATCACATTTCTAGAGAAAATGAGAGAGGTAAGTCTTGATTAGAAGCACATCCTTTTTGAACATGTTTTCTAGTACAGCAAGTAAATCGCAAATAAAAAGTCGTTAAGAAGCATTTAATTCTCCGGGGGCTAAGATGCTAAATTCTGTCCACTGACCTTCATTTTCCACTAGTAACTATACGTTTATCACAATTTTGAAGTTCGGAAGTTATATTTAGAATAAATGTTCTTTTAGATAGCCGATTTTATACAAACATATTACTTAATTTTTTTAAAATTCCCTAAATTTAGTCAAATGCACATTTTTTTTTTTTCAAGAATAGAGTCATCACTTTTTAACTGCAAATTTTGAACGCATGTTTAACCTGTTCACGCTCTTTGTTACAAAGCCACAACGTTGAAGATTCTCTTTTCATCCCAGAACGGCGAGTTCGAACATGAGCCTTTGAATGCCCACGCACTAGAGCAAACTGCTAGCGTTGGTCATATCTTATAAAGAAGATACCGAGAAAAATCTCAGCCACTTTTCAAATCCATCGAATTCCATTTATTTCCTGATTTTTAGTAATTTTTCATCAATTCTGAACTTTCAAAGCGTGGTGCACATCGATTGGATTTTACCAATTGGGTTCAAATTTTTCCTCATGGGGGGAAAAAATAAATGAAAATACAGAAGCTATATATCTGTGATCATAAAAAGATTAGGTAAGTCAAAAAAAAAAAAAAAAAAAAAAAAAAAAGCCAAATGCTTGAAAGTGATCATTGATCATCTTTCAAGCCCTCTGTGCACAAAGGAGTTGATCACTCAGACCCCTAGTCTGTGAACAGACATTTTTTGAAAAACAGGGGTTGCTTTTTTGTGTTGTGAAAATAACCGTGATTTGTTACCTTGCGTAGAATGGATACGAACTAGTATCCAATATAACTTAGCTATAGTCACTGGAAGTACTTTATTGCATTCTGAAAATCAAAACAGCCGTTGTGAGATTTCACAAAAATTTTGGATTTCTAGAACTTTGGTTGTCGACAGTGGCGTAGCCAAGGAGGGGGGGCGGTTATGGGGGTCACAACTCCCCCCCCCATGCGGAAACTTTTGCCATACAAAATGTACATTCTTCACTCCCTTATCACACACACCTATACATATATATGAGTTGAAGTAGTCGTAAACCCCCCCCCATAAAAAATTTCTGGCTACGCCACTGGATGTCGATATATCCTTCTCAAGTCAAACGCTTATATATAGTTTAAATAGCTTTTAATAAACGAAAAACAAATGCACATTTAGTAAAAAATAGCTTACACAATATGAAACTGTTAGATTTAACTAGGGAAACATCTTTGTCGGTGTTTAGTGATTGTTTTCCCGAATTTTGCAGGTCAAGAAGGCGATGCGCCGCCCAGTCTTCTGAGAGCTGAGGGAATCACGGGGAAGAAAGTCATTTTTTATGAATGTGATCTCATGGATCAACCTCGATTGTCCGGGATATTTTCAAAAGTGAGTGAGTCTGCTATATTTTTCAATATTATCTTTTAACCCTTTGAGGCGCAACCCTTTCCCAATGCTGAAAAAAGGGCAGCCGTTCCCATCGCTCGACTTAACTACCAGAAAGATAGCGGACGATCGAAACGTTCATCGCGTGCCACAGATCTAGAGACCCTTTTTTTGAAGACAGCTGGCTGTGCGGCACAGCCAGCTGTCGTCAAAAAATGATCTGTGGCACGCGATGAACGTTTCGATCGTCCGCCATCTTTCTGGTAGTTAAGCCGAGCGATGGGAACGGCTGCCCTTTTTTCAGCATTGGGCAATCTATCCAGCCGTTCTCGTATTCTTCCGTTTTTCAGTAGATCCCTAGTAGCACAACTAGTTCAAAAAGCGATGAAATTACGTTGGAAACACGTGTTTTGACGTTAAAAAAAGTGTTTTAAACGTCTTTTGGACTATTTGTGCTACTAGGGATGTCAGTGCTGTTAAAAATAATCGTGATCATTTTTTTTTACGGGAAATGACGTGCTAAAAAGTAAAGGATTCTCGTGGAGCTATGCCAGCCGCAACTATTTTTATAGAAATCAAATCTATTCTTCGTGATTGGCAACAGTCAGAACGTCAGAGTTTGGTGTTCCCAGAGCGGGAACACTGCGCGTTTAAGGGTTAACGAACAAGAAACAAAGCGTCACATTTTTAACAAAGAAAAACAAAACATTTTATAGTTCCCGAATGCTTAAATTTGATAAGAAGCATTGATGTTAATTTTCGTGCAAACATTTTGAAGTTTTTACCCTCAGTAAAAATTATTTCTAGCAGGGGCAACTTACATAGTCTATACTTGCGGGAACCCTCATCATTAAAATTTACTGTAGTATACTACTTAAATTGAAACTAATTTTTAATTTATTTTAATTAATTAAACTGTCCATAAACCGTTACTGACCGTAAAATTCCATAGTGTCGTTTCTCAAGAATTGTTTATGTTAAACGCACAAAATATTTCAGAAGAATCAAATTCCTGTCTTTTTTAAGTTATTTGATTGTTAAAAATGAGGCACAAGATCTCTTTCAGACAAAAATCTTTTTCTAAAATTGAACACTTGTAAAAGAAAATTAGTCAAAAATTTTTAAGCGAAATTATTAAAATTAATTAAGAGCGTCTAAAATAAAACTTGTTTATTAGTTATCATTATCAGATAATTTTAAATTAATAAATTTTTTTTCATAATTTCAACTATGTTTATAAATATGTAAAAAGATCAAATTAAAATTGTTGACTAATTTTCTTAGTTTGAGTTTAATAATTGGATATTTTACTTTGATTTTCATGTAAAAATCAGTCCTTTATAGCGTCAAATCTAATACGAAATTAGGCCTACAAGTGAAGTTTCTAAACGTAGATGCTCGGTAAAATAGGTTTTTCCTAAATTCACAACCTAATGAGGGGTTGGGGGAGGGGGGGACAAAACTTCTATTTTCACATATCTATCTCAAAGGAAAAAGAGATGTCCGTAAAATTCTTGCAGCAAGATGTAACAGGAATACCTTAAAACCAATTTCAAGAAATTTTGATACTAGGCCATCAAGGAGGGTGGGCGTTCCCCCATCTCTTTCTCGTCATGTTTTTTGAAAGGGGGTGAAGAAAGTCATCTATGAAATTCTTGCTTTAAAATGAATACGATTTACGCTATACTACTTTGTTCTTTAAAAAACCTATGTGTATAATCTCATCCACCATTATTCTTTATTTTAATGTACTTTTTTTATGTATTTTTTTATCATGGCTGTTAAAAGGCACGAATCCATCGCGTGAAACGGAAAGAAGGATTACATTTTCAAAGCTAAATCCAGCTTCAATTATTTTCTCCGATTAAAGTTATAACGAGAGAAAAATTGAACCAAACTCCATATTCAATATATCTAGAAAATGCATCATGCATATTTTTTTTCTTCTCATACACGTCTGCTCGATACTTGAACCTTATAGTTCCACTTAAAAACTTTCTCTAGTACCTTTCAGCTGTTGTTTAAAAAGTAACCCCACTTCAAAACATCATCATACTAATTTATAGGGAATGTTGAGCCAGCTAAATTTTAACCGTAAAGCAAACTGCATAATTACAGTCTACTGATTGGACAGCATTAAAAAAAGGTTTCAATAAATTTTAATGATATTCTTAGATCCGTGGCTGATTTGAAATGGTTGTTAACAGGTGCAGACTTTTAATGAATTTCCCTCCGACAATCTCATTAAAATTTATCTTTTTAATCTTTTCTAGCTATTTGATCAGATTTGCACTCGTGACTTAATTAGAGGCACCGCTTTGTAAAGTTCTGTAAAATAAATATTTTAGCATGTGCTTGAATTTTACGTCCTGCGGAACTCTCAATAAGCGAAATTGTTGATCGTATTCGGAGTACCTTAATGAAATGTCGTTTCTTTGGGTGTCAAGATTTCGCTTAGTCAAAACTACTGAAGCTAACAGAACAAAATTTGGCATGCATGGGAGTTTTTCAACACAGCATTTTCGAAAATCTGTATCCTATAGGGGGTCAAAATGTTCTTTTAACATATCTCGCGTGATCACAAAGAAAAAAAATGTGATATCCGTAAAATTCTTACTGTAAAATACGTGCAACACCCACAAAATCTCAACAATAAACTTCAAGACATTTTGAGCATCGTCCAGGCAGTCCCATCGTCGTTTTGAAATTGTCCATCGTTTTGAACAGGTAGGTGGTGGTGGTGGTGGGGGTAAGCCCTCTATGGGTAAGCCAAGCCCTCCCTCCCTTTTTACAATTACCTTTCTTGAATGAAAAAATTAAAAATACAAAAAAGAATCTTGTTCCAAGTGTAATGAATCCTTTGTGTTAAGCACAACTTGTTTGTAATCAAGAACTTGCTAAAATTTGCTTTGAATTTAATGTAAAAAAACAATACCTTTTGGTCCCACTAATACTTGTCATTACTTTACTTTATACGTCACTTTGTTTTATATCAGACAGACTATATCCTGTTTTTATTAGGTGTCCTCAAAACATCTGGTGTTTAAAGGTAACCCTTAGTGGCATGGCGATTAATTAAAACAAAATGTGAATAATTTTTAAATTACTTTTGAGGCTATTTTAAATGTGAAAAAACAAACGCATCCTTTTAACTTCTCCGAATTATTTCAATGCAGCAAAGGGAATTGAGAACTATAATAAGGTACTATAATAAGGAACTATAATAAGGTACCATCCACCATCCAGGAAATTCTGCGGATACTGTCTGTGAGAAATGAACAATCACAGTGTCGATTACGACTTTTTCCCTCGCTTGGATTTTGTGTCGGGCATAGGCGTACAGTTATATGGGCCCGTGGGGCTCGAGCCCCCCCCCAATAAATTGTGAATAGAGGCTGAGCCCACCCAATAATTTACCACTAAATACAGAAAACTAATTTGTACTAACATAAAAAAAAGTATACACGCCATTTACAAACGTTTAAAAAAAAAAACCTTTACTTGTACTTTAAAAAATTTTCTTCTTTTGATTTCAATCATGATTTAGTATTCATTGTGACGCCACGTAACACGCAATGTTACTATAAGCAGCCCTCGCCAGGGTCTGGTTAATTAAAATCAGATTATGCAATGTAAAGTATGAAATGAAGAAAAGTTCAGATGTGTCTAAAATGCACTATCTCATCGAAAATGTTTTTTTTTTCCTCCTTTGGATTTTTTACTTTGCTACATTTTTAACTTATAACATGGTAGGAAGATACTAACATGGATACTTACCTTACATAGGTGTAGAATTCTATGGACCCATAGAGCTCGAACGCCTCCAATAATTTACACTTATATGTAGTAAGTCATAGCTGCCAAATACTACGGAATATAATTAACCAATTTTTGTTAACAGTATATTTTTTACTTATTTTTTTCAAAATAGTAACCAGCTCGCGCGCGCAGCACAAAATTTTGCTATATTTTAAGTCGAAAAATCATGTAGAAAAAGTGGTTAATTATATTCCGTAGTGGTTGGCAGAAATTTTTCAATGGGGGGGGGGGGGGGGGTTTACGATTTCTGCAACTCACATATATGTATACGGGTGTATGATAAGGGAGTGAAGAATATACATTTTGTGTGGCAAAAAATTCCTCATGGGGGGTGGTTATGACCCCCCTAACTCCCCCTTGGCTACGCCCTGGCGTGAATATATTTGGTTGTGGGGCCCAGCCCCCCCAATAATTTTGAAAACTTTACGCTTATGGTGTCGGGCCACCTACTGGACATTTTTCTGGTTTTCTTTCATTTGATGTGTAAATGTGAGGTGGTTTCTAGTTGGTGGAGGAAAAAAAAATTATTTCCATTTTTCACATTCCCCAGTAAAAGCACAAAATACTAACTCTACATGACTTTCAAGTTACGTAAACCGGTGTTTCTCAACCACTGGTCCGCGGACCGGTGCCGGTAAGCGAGACTTTATCACCGGTTCACGTATATCAAATTTGTTAAAATACACTCATGTCCATAAATTAAGGATAATTCAGAATCACACAGAAATTGATCTCTAAAATAAAAATTTCACCTGTGGAATGATCACACACATCTTGAAGAAGAATATGCAAATTACAGGAAACCACCAGATGGCGTGGATGGTACGTCACAATGACGAGAGTGTAAGAGAGGGGTATATAAGGAATGGTGGCAAAGAAGTAAAATTGTTCACAAACGCTGTGAAAGCCTTTCAGTGCAAAAACCGCATAGTTATGGCACAAAGGAGGCATTTGGATGATGTTTTACGTGGCAGAATTATCGGACGACTGGAATGTGAACGTACCCAGCTGGAAGTATCCGAGGAACTTGGAATCGCCCAGAGTGTCATCTCCAGGCTTTGGCAACGATTCCAAGATGATGGTAATGTGAGTAGACGTTACAGCACAGGTCGCCCCCGAGTTACAACGCCGAATGAGGACCGCTATTTGGCAGTTACTGCCAAAAGAAACAGACGGAGTACAGCATCAGACCTGTCTCGTCAGCTCTCTTCAGCTACCGGTACGACAGTTTCAAGGCAGACCGTGTACAGACGCTTAGGGCACATTGGTCTATATGCTCGTAGGCCTGTCAGATGTGTTCCACTTAACGCAACTCACTGTCGCCTGCGATTAACCTGGAGTAGAGAGCATGCATTGTGGACACCGCAACAGTGGTCTTGTGTGATGTTTTCCGACGAGTCCAGGTTTAGTTTGGAGTCTGATTCTCGCCGGACATTCATCTGGAGAGCGCCAGGTACCCGTTACCACCAAAAGAACACCATTGAAAGACACCGTTACGGTGGTGCAGGATGGCTCGTTTGGGGAGGAATTATTCTTGGTTCCAGAACTGACCTGCATGTTCAGAGTGTAACGATGACAGGCCACATCTATCGGGATGTCATTCTGGAACAACATGTACGTTTGTTTCGGGGCGCCATGTGTGCTGAATTTGTGTTTATGGATGACAACGCCCGTCCTCACCGTGCAAACATTGTAGACGAATGCCTTCAATCGAAGGATATCACCCGTATGCATTGGCCAGCATACTCACCGGACTTGAATCCAATAGAGCATGTGTGGGATATGCTTGGCCGACGAATTGCAGCCCGTCAACCCCCTCCCACCTGTCTACCGGAACTTCGGAGTGCATTGCTTGATGAGTGGTGTAATACTCCCCAAGATCAGATTGATCATTTGATACTCAGCATGCCTAGGCGTTGTCAGGCCTGTATTGCATCGTCCGGGAGACATACTCCGTATTAACCATCCTACTAACCATGTTATACTGTTTTTTGTAAATAGGTTCTTTTTTGAGATTTGGTCAAGGGAGTAAAACTTGCAATTTTTATTAATTATGTCAAACATATAGCATCTTTTTTGCTCTTTACTTTTTGTTTAATAAATAGACTTTACAAATAAGTCAAATTTGTTTTGCTTCTTTCTCTTTCTTTGCCTGAACTTCATTATCCTTAATTTATGGACATGAGTGTATAATTAGCAGCCAATGTCACTCTGACTAAAAATTGTACTTGTAAAACACTTGATTTGATAAATAAATGACATGTTTATGTATAATATACTTTTTATTTTTGGCTGAAGCTGGCTTCCGATTTTTACCGGTCCACAAATGCAAAATGGTTGGTAAACACTGATGTGAACTACTCTTTTCCAGTGTGTAAAATAAAATGTTACATAATTAGGATTTTTTACGTTATTTTAACCAAACAATTTTGTGGAATCGGCAAAATTATTTGTTCAAATATGGCTGTAGTTAAATTTTTCCTGCATTTTTTTATGCTTTATGAAAGCATCAGTCACCAAGTTTTATTTCTTTATTTTAATATTACCCGTGGAATTAGCTGAAAAAATTTCTCTTCATTTTAAAACTCTTCATGTTTTTCTTGTTTTCGGCACAAGATAAATTTTGTAATTCGCTTTGCTGCAGTAAAAACTGTCTCATGAAAGTTTAATTACAGAGTTTTATTAATTTTACTTTGTTTTGTTTATTTGTTTGTTTCTCACTTGCGTTATTGACAAACTTTCTTTTCGATTAAACTCTCCATGTCCTTGTTTTCAGCACAAAATAGATTTCGTAATTCACTTCGCTGCAGTAAAAGCTGTCGGTGAATCCATGCAGAAGCCTCTTTTCTACTACAGGAACAACGTCGTCAGCACGATCTATTTGCTAGAAGTAAGTAAAATTGTCTTACATAGCTTAAAGTACCGATATTAGAACTGTACACACAAAAAAACCACCCTGAAACTGACTCTTCATTAGCCCTTTAAATCTCGACAAGTTAAATTAAAAAAAAAAAAAAAAAAAAATTACGGCAATCTGCAGAAGCAGATTATAAACATATTGAAAATGATTTTGCTGTAGAGTTTAAAAAAGGGTTATTTTTGTGATGCTTGAAAATATATCTGTAGTGTACCAAAGTTTTATTAATGTATTTGTAAACAGTATAAGCTAAGAATTTTTTTTAAATTTCATTAACATTCTTGTAATGTTGACCTACGAAAAAGCTCTGTAAGTGCTGCAATAACCAATAGTACGACTGCTGAAGGACAGAATAGTTTCGTATTACAATATTAATTAATTATCAAAAACTTTTTAGATTAAAAAAAAGTTTTGGGCTCACATTTTTTTAGAGAAAGTCATTCAAATATTTTTAATACACTATGATTAACCCTTAAATTCTCTGAGTATCAAATTTTATATGGGACTTTTGAAAAAGGTAGGTTTCGGTTTGGAATAGTTTGGAACTGCTTGGAATAGGTTTTAGGATTTGGAGGGGGGCTAAAAGAGGACATCACACTAATGGACTTCTAAACGGAAGTCGGCGACGCAGATAGGAATAAGTACCCATATGAACAAGACTGACCAGAATGTAATAGAATGCTTCAGCACATTGCAGAATGTTCATTCGACGGGAAGTAGATAAAGCACAGCTGGGAGTTTAAACATTTTAAAGAATATTTGAGAATGCTGTTGAATAATCTAGAATGTCTCAGAAGTTCCTGCCCGTTCGAAGTCTTCTGACCCTCCTACTCAGTTCGTACTGGAAAAGTGGATGCGTTGTTCTCTTCGACCAAAATCAAGCAGTTAAGAATCGAATTCTCAAAACTTCTATTAGAGTTTTCGAAAATGAACTCGAAATTTGACCCAAACACTTAAGAGCTTCGGATATATATATAAAATTTTTGTTTTGATGAAATAATTTTTTTCTTTTTTTCGAAATATTTTGCTCGCGAGAACTAAAGCGTATAGCGATTGATTTTTCGACAAATCTAAATATTTTTGCACAAGTTGATTAGCGTTTAAAGTACAGAAGTACTTCCCATACTACCCTCCTCAAATGCGAAATCCAAAATGTTCAAAATATTTTGTTTTGAAAGCAAACTGATTTCTTAACAATTTTCTTTGTAAAATGTTTCTGGAAACACAGCATGAATGACTTTACTTACCTAACAAGATCCCTTCTTCTGCTTTATGAACATATAAACAATGGATTAAATATGTGGAATAGAACATAAACCGGTTTATCGGCGTTATTATGGGGCACTTGAAGGCGTTTCCACGATTTAATAAACGAAAAATCAATATTTTCTATAACCCCAAAATGAGGTGCTGTCGATCCAGGCTATTTACTTTCGCAAATGCTATGGATCAGAATAATAATATTCGAAGCAAAATTGTGTCATTACAGGGAAAACTTAGTATTGGGTGTAAGTAAAATTATTGTGTAACTTGATGATACACACAAAAATTTAACAACAGAATTCTGCATAGTAATTCAAATAAAAATCTGAAACTCAAAATCAAAGGGCAAAGATGTAATGGACATTTTAATATTTATCTAAAGCAATATTTTCAGTAATTTTTTTAATAATGCAATGAGAAATCTCCGAAATTGAAATTCAATAACTGATTTCAAAAATATTCCAACGTTTCTGCCACCAGAGAGCAAAGACCGTCAGGTCATTGAAATTTTATGAAAACTTTCATTTAATTTATATTAGTCTTTAATTACTATATTTTTTAAATGTACCTTATATGTATTATAGACGGGCGTGAGCGGGACAGTGTGTTTCAATATGCATATCTTTTCCTAGAGTATTTGCTTCACAAAATGCTGCATTTTAAAAATATTACCATTCATTAACAACCTTTTCATTGAGATTCAATGAAAAATATTCAAAGAATATTCTGACAGGATAAGCCTTGAGGGACTTAAAGGAAGAGTGGCTGTACTGTGTTTTCGCCCCACTTCCGAAAAATTCCAATATCCGGCACGACATGCAGACAATGACATCAAAATAATTAAATGACAGAAATCTGGCAATTGTGATAAATTCTCCCAAAACAATGGGCATTTTTAATGATTTAAAATTTAACAATTGTTAAAAATAATTTCTTTCTAAACTTTAGTATTTATTGGTAAATTTACAATAGACTTTGAAAATCTTAGGTGGAGCTGAGCCCCGTTATCCCCCCCCCCCCTCTGGTTAAGGCTCTGACATAGAGGATTGTAAGTTACAAATTTTCTGGGTTTTAGTACGACCGAAATTTTCTAATCTCCCATTTGTAGGAAGTACAATTTTACTACAATTCGATTCATGCTTTTTTTTTTTTTTTTATCTGCGTATCTCTCGTTACTCTACACATGTGGCACTATTGACATCGCAGTTGGGGTATCAAATTCATATCCTTGCGGCAGTTCTATAGAATGAATGATACGAGACAGTTGATGAACTCTCAAACAGACAATTCAGACGCATCTGTCTGAATTGTCTTTCTGAGTATTCAGTCTGCGAATGAAGTACATGTGTGTTTCTCCACACTCTATAAATTTTAACGCTTGACAAGGTACTCCGTCACACACAATCATAACAATTCGATTTTTTCTCTCTTTTTTTTTTTCTTTAAGGGCGTTCTGTACCTGAAGAGCGATCGTCATGAAAGGACTTTAGAACAGCTTTAACCCTTTAGGCGCCACAGATCTAGAGACCCCCCCCCTCACGCAGCTGGCTGTGCCGGCACAGCCAGCTGTCATTAAAAAAAGGGTCTCTAGATCTGTGGCACTCGATGAACGTTTCGGTCATCCGCCATCTTGCTGGTAGTTAAGTCGAGCGATGGCTACGAATGCCGATCACCCGAAGCATAAGTCTTAAGGTTGTTCTTAAAAAATTATAGTTGACACAGGAATTTTGAACAGCTTAAAAAAAAGAACAATCCATTGATGTTAAACCCTTAAAGAATTATGCTTCTTCACCAAATGCACTAACTGTATTTTCTCCTGTAGTTGTCTTTCCATCTGTGCGACTGGAGAGAGACAAAAAAAAAAAAATCAATGATTACCTTTAACACGCAATTTATTTAACAATTATTTTCAATAGAATACAAATATTAGCCCATATCAATAAATAAAATATATATTCTATATCAAACTCTGCAGGCTGGAAAACAGTAGTTTAGTGCACTTCCGTTAAACTTGTTTCATTTGGAAATGAAATACTGTACTTTAATAACACTAAGGTTTGGCTGTTTCTCGACGAACATAAGAGAAATCGGCAAGCTGGGTTCAGATTTGAAAAACTTATTTTGGGCTCCAAATTTGACAAAAGTCACCAAGCCTGGCTACAGTTGGCGAGATTTTGGGAATAGCTTAAGCAATATCAGTGGCGTAGTGAGGGGGTGCACGGGGGTCTATCATGCCCCGGACGCCTCTCGCAGAGAGGCGCTAAATCGTCCCCAAGCGACACAGACAAACAAACGAAAATCGTGACAAAAAATAATAGGAAATAGGGGCGCCAAAAATGTATCGTGCCCCAAGTACCAGTTCTGCTCGCTGCGTCACTGAACAATGCCTGTCCTTAGACTTTAATGTGATGAAAATGTTTAGGGTGACCCTGTAAATAAAATACCCAACCAATTACAAGCAGGAAGAAGTGCACTATAGGACGTTACATCAGTTCTAAATACAAAATTTCAACATTCTGCCATTTTAGGTTTAATTGTTTCTAAGTCAGGCGAAGATACATACGTATGCACTGAAGTCACGACAAAACTGGTCAAAAAGGATTCACGGTTGGTCGAAACAGCTTGGATGTGACACGCGCGTAGAGACGTCACGCAGAAACTTGTCGGAGTAAATACAGAAACGGTCAAAATGGATTTTTCACAGAAAAATCCAACTACCGATTTTTTATTTTATTTTCGACTATAATACTTCGTTTCTTTCGACAAAAAAGTAAAAACAACGTACAAACAGGAATTTTATTTATTAAAACAAATAATACACAGATAAAGTCTGTTAATTCGGAATTTATTGGTGTTTATTTTTTGATAAATTGGATTTTTTACCTGGACTAGAAGCAGAGCCGGCCCAAGGGGATGCGAATGTATAGGCGATCGCCTAAGGCCCCGCGCTTAAAGAGGCCCCGCTCCTGGGCCATTTTTTTGCTCTCACATTAGACCGAACTTGGTAGATTGTTGTCATATATCCTGAAAAAAGCAGAGAAATAAAGCTAATATGTACTAGCACTGCTAGTAGTAACTTACATTAGCCATGATAGAAAAGAGGCCTCGCGCTTGCGTTTCGCCTGGGGCCCCGCACGCCCTTTGGGCCGACTCTGCTAGAAGCCAAGTCCCGTGGACTAGTAGTCAGGAAATATTGATAAACTTACATTGGTAAAACATAAGGAAGACCGAGAAATAATGTAACTTTCTCGTATGTCCATATTTCGCTTAGCAACTTACTACTACTTAACTACTTAAGTTAATAATACGAAATTTAGCGAGAATGGGGGGGGGGGGTTAGCATAGGTGCTAAATTATAGACATGGGGATTGTGGATAAAACGTTCTTTTCCAATATTCTGTGCGAACATTTAAAAAAATCCATAAAATTCTTGCTGCGACATACAACACTCACGAATAACTATTTTTAAAGTTCGTCCTCCAAGGAGGGTAGACTTGAAATAGGAGGGAGGGTTGGTCATCTTCCTTAAATGAGTTATGTTGTGTTATGGCAAAGTTACGCAAGGGCTATCTGCCAAGGAAGGAGAGTGCCTTGGCCGAAGGTCTTTTTAAGGGCTTCTAACGCGTATTCACGTTAACGTTGCATCTGGAGAAAACAGACCAAAGCTCCAGACCGTTATATCGTCAGCTGCGCGATGAGCCCGAGAAGGAAAAAAAATTACCTATAAAATTGTTGCTTTAAAATGTAACTAATATGAATGTCGTGTTTAGACTCGGCTTGTTTGTTATAAAAATTCATTTGTTTCAATTTTATGTAAAAGAAGAAAAAAAAACATTACTTTCTGGTCCTTGTAATACTTACAACAGATAGAATACGAATGGACAGACAAACAAAAGAAATTTGTGAGCACCTATCAACTTTGTCGGAAAATCAATGCATCCCAATAACTCCCGCACTTATTTTGCAAAGTTGACTATATAACATCTTGCAGCTGCCGCAGGAAATCTGTTCATTTGAAATAAATGTTGCGTTGCTCCCAGATTAAGATGCGCTTATTCCAGAAGTTAATACTTCAGATTTCTGCGGGATTAATTTCTCCCACTGAAAAGCGCAATAGGATGAACTCGCAGATGAAAATCCCAGATTATACGATTCCGCATTTGCTTATGTTCTCCAGCATACAACGTCATGTAAACCGGAACAGTTTACGGCTGTTGATTGAAACTGGATGCTCTAGCGCAAATTAAAAGCAAGTAAGATATGTCATGTCAAAGGCACCTGTCATAAAACGCTTTCCAATAGTTGTCTTTCCTACAGAGTTGTTTGCTCCGTTTCAGAGAAGCAGTGGCAATGATTTTTCCTTGTGAGCCCAGAAGGCCCTGAAAACTGTCGGATTCAGAATTATTGAAGAGGGGAAGACGATATGTATGGGAAGCATTTTATCAGAGATGGGACATTCATGCTGATTCTCGAACCCAAGTTTAACCACTTCGCTCTCATCCATGAAAAGACTGTGACCAGTGTTGCTTCCTAGAACGGATGTTTGAATGCTTCGGTGTTGTCAGCGCCATTGCCAAGACTTCTTTTAGGGGGAAGGGAGATGTTGATAAACTGTCAAGTCAAATATCGGTTTTTACCAACGTATTTATTTTTTTATCAACTGTATGTTACCTTACTTTTGCCAACTGGGTTTGTGTAATTTTGCCAAGTGGACCTGATATATATAATAAATTATATTTTTTGTTAAAATTCTTTTCCCAAGTTTGCCAACTAGGTGTCTAGTTTTGCCAAATTTAACAGAATTTGCGAATATCAGAGGGGGGAGGGCTCCCCTCGAACACCCCTTTTAGCAAGGGCCCTGAGTGTTGTCCCGGGCGTTGTTCCTGCGCTATCACAGTGTTCCGGGAAGCATTTAAAGACCCGTGCTGAGAAGCAAATTGCAGAAAGGTTGTCTTCTCCGATGTCTTTTCAATAATGGTTGCGAATAGGTGAAACCGGAATTCACTGGTGCCATAAACTTTTTAACAACAGATTTTTAGGCTGAAGTGTTGGGAGACTGATCACTTCATATCCGCCTTTCCCGTTTGGACCCGCCACTCAGGGGCGTAGCCAAGGGGGGGGGGTTGGAGGATCATAACCCCCCCCATGAGGAATTTTTTGCTATACAGAATGTATATTCTTTACTACATTATCACACACACGTATGCCTATATATGAGTTGTAGTTGTCATAACCACCCCCATGAAAAATTTCTGGTTACGCCCCTGCCGCCACTGATTGGAATTCCTAATTGCAGAAGCAACGAAGAAACATAAACGGGGAGTTTTCTCCACTGCGTCTTCTCAACGATACTGGCAGAGAACTTTACAAGTTATGCTGTCTTACACATTTAAAAGAAATCCAAAAATTAAGAATATTTATAGCCATGTTTTTCAGAGAAACGTCTGTTTTTTCCAATGAATTTGGAATTTTTCATAAAAAGAAGTGAAAATGTTTTAGCATTGAGAAATTTCTTCCCTTCCCTTCTCCATTTTGTAGGTTTTGATAACATGGATTTTCGTTAGACCATTTTCAGCTGAGAAGATACACCAAAGCTATTCAGAAGAGACTGACACCAAGCGCACACTGCTGAGCAAATTAGATCACTATATAATTATTCGTATATAATCACTGGTCTGATTAATTAATACTGCAATAAAATAAGAACGCCCACCAAGCCAAACAGCGTCTAGTGGATAAGGGCGGCGCGGTCTCTTATTTCGCAGGTTTAGGGTTCGACTCCGGAGATGTTAAAATATTTTTTTTAGTTACCACTTTACTAAAACGGAAAGTTGCCGGACAGATTCTTCGAAAACGGGAAAATTGGCAAACGTAAAGGACACTTTCTGGAACTTTGCTGCCAGTCCCACTTCCGTTAATCTAGAGATATTTTAAACGCTCAAAACCGTAGCCAGAAAAAAATTTCGGGTGGGTGGGGCGGAGATTCGAGTTTTATGTTTCGATGCGTCAGGTTTTTTAATACCCTTCTACAAATAGTAATACATGTTTTTCAAAGTTTCAGGGATGGGAGGGTGAACACCCCCCCCCCTCCGGTTCACCCCCTTGCCTACGGTCTTGTAAACACAGTACGAATAATACAGATAAGTTGGCAAACAACGACGTAGCGAGGTCAAGGCGGTAGCCAGAGAGAGAATCGTAGAAGTTTGCCCCCCAACACCCAAAATTTTATTTATTTATTTTTTTTTCTAGCTACGGCCTTGAGCGAGGAGGAAGTAGAAGATGCGGTCCACCCACGGCGGCAAGCTAAATAAGTGGGAGAAAGCAGTACGCCAAGTACGCCGCGATGAGTTTACCATAATTATTAGGGATCGACCGATAGTATCGGCAACCGATAGTATCGGCGCCGATACCTCCTATTTTTTTAGGTATCGGTATCGGTTCTTTCGATTCTAAAAGTATCGGGAAAGTATCGGTTTCTGTTGCTTTCATCCATTTTCACCGATACTTTTCAACCGATACTTCGCTTTTCAGAAGAAACCACGCAGGCGCAACACGATTCTAGAATCTTATAGAGATGATGAGGCGTCGTAAATGAGGCGTCGTAATGAGATGAGAGGCGTCGTTTCATTGGCACATCTGTTTGCGCGAGTGTTTTCGAACTGTGTTTTTTTTTTTTTTAATTCTAACCATCGCTAAATGTATGTCGTATCACCAAGTGTGGTCAAAATTATGGACGAAGAATCGTTATATGACAGTTTAACAGGACAATCGTCTATCCTTCTAAATTATTTTGAATTTGTGCCCAACACTTAACACGCTATCTGCAAGGATTGCAAAAAACAAATGTCGAGAGGTAGGCTATAATTTAACTTCAGTTTTATAAACGTTTATTTTCTCACTGTGTGGACTCGAAAAAGAGTTCATTCATATATATATATATATATACATACAATTGAATCTCCCTATAACGAACTCGTTCGGTTCCAGTTAAAAATTCGCTATAAAGAAAATTTCGTTGTTCAGAGATTAGAGATTTTTGCAGTTATTTCAGCAAATATTACAAATTTTTTAGTTAATTCGATGTTTAAAAGTATTAAATTATGACTTTCAATTTAAAAAAAATTGGTATTTATTATAAATTTGCTAAACTTACGGTTTCTTACTTTTCATTGTATAAATGAAATTTTCAAAAGTAAAGACAATCCACGAATTTAGAGAATAAAATATAATGCACTTATGTTTATTTTACTTCAAAATTCTGTTATTTTACATTGTTTTGCATTCTGCGATTTTAAATTTTCAAAAAAATATTCACTTTTAAAAGTCCGCTGAAAATAGAGTGAGGCACATTTTCTTCCATTTGGAAAACTCTTTTTAATGGTTTTAAAAGGTTGAAGCATTAAAGTTTGATATGGTTTTAGTCGTGAAGCGCAGGGCCTTATTATTATACGGGCGAATCGGGACTTTGCCCAGAGCCCCTGACTTGAAAGGGCCTCCAATTTAAAATGTTTTTTCTGTAGTATTCTTTTTCATATCAAAATTTTATGAAAATTATAACAAATTTCATAGATTGGGGGCCCCCAAATCTATCAATGGGTATGATATAGATATCAAAATTGATGGGGAGACGGTCCTTGACATCGTTTGATATTTCAGGGGATGATGACCGTTAAAGTGTTAAAGCAGGTATGGGCAACCTTTGAAAAGTTGTGGACTAAACTTTAGGATGTTGCGAAGTCGCGGGCTAAACTTGCGGATTTTAGCGAAGTGGCGGGGCGTATAATTGGGATTTATATGGGATATTGAATGGTTTATACGGAGTTTTCAAGTGTTCCGTGGGCCGGATCAAAAGCCACATCCGGCCCGCAGGCCGGCGGTTGCCTATATGTGTGTTAAAGTGTAATATTTCAGCCTACGAAATACGTTTGAGGAATTTGTTTCTATTTAGAAACTCAGATACAAACATTTTACCATTAGTTAGCCGGAAGTATTTGAAACAGAAAGTAGCATTCTGCTATCGGAAGTGAATCGTATTTCTGTGCATGCAAACGGAGGTAGGGTTTGAACCGAATGACGTTTGTCGGACATACCCCCCCCCACACACACACACATTGTGCCCCTCTGCAAACGTAAAAAAAGGCGCCCCTTTTGTGCTCTAGATCAGTGGTTCCCAAACTATCGGCCGCGATCCATTGTTGGGCACGGGAGAAATTTCGGTGGGTCGAAAAGGGTGAGAAAAATTAAACTTTAGTATTTTATATGTTTAGTAAACTATACTATTTTATATAGCCTATATTGGATATCGTTATGTAGTAGTGGGTCGTGAAAAAAAAATCTAGTTGAAGATTTTTTGAAGAGAAGGACAAAAAGTTTGGGAACCACTGCGCTAGATCAAGATTTTCTCAGTTTTAGTTCGAAATGGCCCCCCTTTCGACGATGGCACCCTTGCTTACCGTGCCACTCCGCCCCTGCTCAGAGCTCAGAATTAAAACAGATAAAATTTGTTCATATCAATCACAGAAAAACATGTTAACAATGATCATAAAAACAAAAACACTGAAGATCAATTTCATTAAATATGGATACTTTAAGTAGCAATTTTATTTTAAGACTTGAAAATTGAATTTAGTTTATCATTTTGGATTTTTCTTTAACCTTCATTTAATCTCGTCATTTTTAAGCATCTTTTATTTAGACCCTCCAAGGCGTAGCTTGAAAACGAGCAAAAATATTTTTCTTCATATTGTAGCTGTTTCAGTGACAAAATTAATGATACTAAAATTATAAACGAAACCTATTTGTAAAAACAATTTATTCCTTTTTTGTGTCGCAAAGAAGTTAACTTTTTGGCAGTGACTTGAAAACTGGCGACTCCCGTGAACTTTAATTATGTTGGTCCAGAAATTAAAAAAATGATTCATTTTTAAACCATTACACACTATCAAAAGTACGAATTATCAAACATTTAATGATTGTATTATATATCAGATTAATGAGAGAACGTAGGATTTGTGTATCATTCTGTTTTGAGAAGTAATTATCAATATCTACTAATTATTTATATTGTTAATTTAAAAAGTTGAAGCTGTATTAGTATAATTGGTATTACTAATTATTATTTAGTTTATTTCAAATTTTGGGGTAAAAAACATATTTCTTGTGAATAGTATTTGGTTTATATATAAGGAAAACACATTAATAATCGGTGTGTACCTGTTCTTCCTACGGAAAAGATCAAATACATGGATTATACGGATTAATTGTGGCTTAACCCTGTCCGGAGAATCAAAATATTCGGATTTTCAAAACGAACTTAAAAATGATCACATGAGTTCATATTAAAAAGAAATCTTGCTAAAAAATTTAATAATTCACTTAGTTTTTAAATAATTGGACTAGATAAATAAGACCATTAATTAATGTGAACTTATTATGCATTTTAAGGGAAGAATTTACATACGTATATAATGAACAATGTCTATATACATATGTATACTTACATAATATTGTACAGTTTATACATTATCACAATTTAATGCAGTTTAAGTAATCTAAAAGCTATTTTCATTTGTGAAAGAATTATAATTAAGGAAAATCTAAATAAAACTTGCAAGCTTTGAAGTTGAAAAAGTTTGATATTTTTACTTTTGTAAGCACAAAATCGAGGCATTAACCAAGAACGAAGACACATATAGTAAGAGCAAGCAGGAAGCTGTTTTGGGTCTAATATGGAAACCTTTTATCTGGCTCATAGCAACAATTAGGCGACAAAATAGAGGTTGAGAAAAATTGATTTAAATATTTGCACCAGTCGGCACTGGAAATGGATTCTCTTATTAATATATCCCTTTAACTCCCCCTCCCCCGTGTTTGCGTTCTGTTAAGCCTAAATGAGGGGCATCTACCTATAGGGGGGGGGCTTGGGCGGAGGACTTTTTAAGGGAGTCTAACGCATATTCACGTAACATCTGGAGAAAATCGCCCAAAATTCTAGACCACTAGATAGACAGCTACGCGAGGAGAAAGAATTCCGAACCTGCACACTAAGACGCTTCCCAGTGCTCAGCTTTTTATAAATTCGGCCATTCGTCGGCATGATTGAATAGAAAAGAAAGACTAGAACTACTGTAATTCCACACTTCAATGTATCCACTGCTTTTTCTTTTTAATGCTTTCTACTTGCATCAAATTTCATCATGCTGCTATTCATTTTAACGAGAACTACACTCTCGTTAAAAAACTGCTCAGAATACAGATGTAGGTTTAAATGACATTAAATTACGTAAAGTATCGGTATCGGTTAAGTATCGGTATCGGCCGATACCACAACTTAAAAGTATCGGTATCGGCTATTTCTGAAAATGAATTTATAGGTAAAGTATCGGTATCGGTCATCGGCGAAAATGTGGTATCGGTCGATCCCTAATAATTATTGATCTTCCTTCTTCCTTGTTTTCTCATTGTGTTGATAAAGAAAACTCGTTCACGCATTCAAAGTCATTAACGCATCCCCCTAATTTCGGAAGCGACGGCATAATGAGTTTTTCCCACAAAAGCATGTTCATGTTCACTTGAAGCACTTTTTTTTGTTATTTTCACCTTGCAGAGATGACCCGCTGACCTTTCTCTCTCTGTGTTTCAGGTTATGAAGCAACACGGCGTGTACAACATGGTGTTCAGCAGTTCGTGCGTGGTGTACGGGAATCCGCAGTACCTGCCGATAGACGAGGCGCATCCCGCGGGAAACGTCACCAACGTGTACGGGCGTACCAAACACGCCGTGGAGCAGATGCTGGCGGATATCTGCAGAGCGGAAAAGGTCAGTGACTGCTGCGATATCAAGAGATATGTGAACTCCTTTGACACTGTCTATCTGTTACCCTGGTGCACATTTTTGTAAGGCGTTTAATCACTGTAAACGAAACGCGTTCACCCTTTAACCCTTTGAGGCGCAACCCCTTTCCCAATGTTGAAAAAAGGGCAGCCGTTAGCCATCGCTCGACTTAACTACCAGAAAGATGGCGGACGATCGAAACGTTCATAGCGTGCCACAGATCGAGAGACCCTTTTTTGACGACAGCTGGCTGTGCCCACGCACAGCCAGCTGTCGTCAAAAAACACGTGATGAACGTTTCGATCGTCCGCCATCTTGCTGGTAGTTAAGTCGAGTGATGGCAACGGCTGCCCGTTTTTCAGCATTGGGCAAACTATCCAGCTGTTCTCGCAATCTTCCATTTTTAAGCAGATGTCAGTGCTGTTAAAAATAATCGCGACGATTTTTTTACGGGAAATGACGTGCTAAAGAGTAACGGTTTCTCGTGGAGCTATGTCACCCGCAACTATTTTTATAGAAATCAAATCTTTTCTTCGTGACTGGCAGCAGTCAAATGGTGTTCCCAGAGCGGGAACACTGCGCCTTAAAGGATTAACGCTCAGTGTCCTCGCTACAACTCTGACATTTTAGCTGTTTTGATTCACAAAGAATACATTTGATTTCAATAAAATACTTAAAGAGGGCATCTAGATAGTCTGCCCAATGTCGAAAACGTGCAGCTCACGATTTAACTAACTGCGAGATGGCGGTCGATCGAATCGCCCAGTACGTGCCACTGAGCTCAAGAACATAGCTGGCACAGTCGGCTGTGTCAAAAATCCTGCGATGGCAACGGCTGCACTTTTTCCACGTTGGGAAGCGGTTGCGCTTCGAAGGGTTAAACGAAAACGAACGACGATGTCTAGCCATTTCCGAGTAAAAGATTGTGCTCTACTGATGTGCGAATTTTATTTATTTATTTACTTACGTCTTTTTTTTTGCGCTAATCTGTAAAGCAATGCAGATTTATTTATTTAATAGGTGTACCGAAAAGTAATGTCCTTTTTATAACAAATTTTCCACAAGTATTCAATTACAAAAAGCTATGCTTGAATGTAGAAATCGTATTTGTTAAATTTTAAAGTGAGAATTTTATAGATGACAATTTTTTTTTCTAAAAAAAAAAAAAAAAAAAAAAAGATCACCCTCTCCCTTTTTCCACGTCTGCCCTCCTTGGAGCATTCTATTCGAAATGTTCTGAAATCGATTTTTAGGTATTCGTGAGAACAGTAATACCCCGACTTACAAGAATCTGGAGTCCGTCGTTGCAACGACGCAACGGCAGACGTTCTCTCCTAGGTCTCTGAATGCGCTCACCAAGACAATTAAAGTCCACAAACCAAAACAGGGGAAAAACGCTTGTAACAAAAGAAGAATTTCCGACATTGTGCTTTTGCAACAACGAATGAACAGGTTAAATTTGCGTTCGGCGAGGCTGGGAGTGGGGCTAAACCATAGATCCGTCTTTGCTATCTAAATACTGAATACTACACATGTTGCGTACTTTCAAATAAATTCTAAAAAGTTTTGAATCTAAATCACCATTACAATTTTAATATTTATATAAAAGAAAAGGTGCACTTCAACTTGTTTTGTCGTTGTTTCTTCTGGCCTTATGAGTTTTCAGGACAAACGTAACATGAACAAGGTCGTGTGTGTAGGTGCGCCTGCGCATAATGGAAGCTTGATCCAAACAGTCTAGTCATCTGCTGGCGGAAGTGTTTTGATGGATTTTATTTTAACAGGGAAGTTATCAAAAGAGGTATTTTAGCTCATCATACATCCGGAAAAGAATCAATAAAAACCCACCGCCAAGTCTTAATCTATTATATAAATGTGAAAGTTTGTTTGTTTGCCCGGGAACTCCTCCCACACCGTCAGACCGATCGGCTTGAAATTTTGCACATACACGTAAAACGACATAGAATAGGCCGTAAGCTACTTTAAAATTCTAGAAATCCACCCGTTCCCTAATTTTTAACAATTTTTCGCAATTTTCAGGGTAGAAAGCTACTCAAATGTCTGATTTCAGCATATTTGTGAGCATGCGCCGAGACGGTTAGTCGCAGACCTACCGAAATTTGCATACGGCTTCACTAGGACAGATCCTAATACGCCTCGAAGCGATTGTTTCGAAATTCGAATAAGAAAATGTTTTATTTTATGTTCTGTCCGATTTTTAGCGATTTTTCTCGCTTAATACGCAATACCGCCGCTAATTACACTCGCAAGAAAAAGATATTTTCATCATCGGGTAGAGGAGAAAATTTCTTTTAAAAACTGTTTGTTCGGACTGTGTAACATAGTTTGCAAATTTTTGGGAATTTTTCAAATAAAATTAAATTTGACGCTGACTTTTGTAAAATATTTTTAAAACTGCTGCATCTTGAATTCCATCTGTCATAATTTTTTTATATTTTGTCAAATGACGGAGCATACATTTCACCCTCTTTTAAAAGAGAAACCAGAGGAAAATATAAATTAGGAGATTTTTTACGAATTTTTAAGTAAAGAAGGATTTTCATTTCAATAGCAGCTGCTTAAAAATTTCGGTATGATATCTTGCGGTTTGGTTGTCTTGGAAACAGTAACAATGAATAAAATTGCCAGTTGAAAAAAAAATAAAATTACTTTAAAATAACTGAGTTTCCACATGTTAGATCAAAATGACTTAGATTTCACGAGATTAAAACCCCTTTGAAACTCAATCAAAATTACGGACTCACAAACAAAGCATACGCCACGCACGAAATTATTCCCTATTTTAAAATACGTTGCCAGAAAAAGAATTGAATGCTGTTTTTTCAACGATGAATTATCCAGCATTATTTTCGATATAATTTTTAAACGGGACACGTTTTCGAATCGCAGGAAATATTTTTACGTGCTAAATACGCCAATCTGACAAGAGTTATGCATAAGAATGTATGGAGAGCTGTTTTAATGGCAGCCAGAAAGTGAAATGATTATCGTTTATACTAATGCGTAAATTGCAAAGAATCGCCAAAGAATAAAAAACTACATTAGTGGCAAATATCTAAACCGTTTCTTTAAATTAAACATTAAAGATGGAAAAAACGAAAATATATTGGTATCAGTAAAGGATACTCTTAGTAATAGTTATTAGATATGCTAGGGCAATATTGATCAAAGCACAATATACCGCGTTAATAAATATTTCGTGAAACTATTCGTTTCTTTTCGTTTTTCAACAGCCATCTTACATCACAGCTAACTAAACATTAAATAATTCTACGTCGCGTTAATATATCCCGCGGTAATTTCAACAGAAAATTCTGTACCTGAACTTTTTTTTTCTTGGAGATTCTGTTTGTCACAAGTAGTTATGATAACATTTTAGGAAAATGTTCTCTTCTTGCCTTGCGAAGAGCGGGTACACACAACTATTTAATTATAAAAAAAAAACGGTTCTTCACATCATGTAGTATCTAAGGTATTAATGGTATAACTTAAATCTAAAAAAGAGTATGATGTAGAAATGAGACATTTTGAAAGTTAGAAATTTTTAGGAACCGTCACGCTTTTCTTTTTCGGATCGCCAATGACACCGACATAGTTTTTTGTTTCATAATATTAACAATGTTCTCAGATCAGTATTTATACTAACTTTACGAATAACTAATGAGTAACTTTACGCCAAGGACACCGACATAGTTTTTTGTTTTATAATATTAACAATGTTCTCAGATCAGTATTTATACTAACTTTACGAATAACTAATGAGTAACTTTACGCCAAGAGTCAAATCATGTTGTTTATTTTTAGATTCCACATTACTGGAATCAATTCGAATTATACATGCAAGAAAAAGTTTTGCTCCCTACCGTGCGGAGAACGGGTACGCAGCTAGTATATAATAAAATCCGAGAGTAAACTTTGTATGCAGCTATGTATGTATGTAGGTAGGTAAGTTTGTGACCACCGATCTTCTTGCGCGCGTCTCTCGATCGCATTGTGCCGAGACCGTTGGTCGCAGATCCACCGAATTTTGCATACGGCTTCACTAGGACAGATCCTAACACGCCTCGGAGCGATTTTTTCGAAATTCGAATTAGAAAATGTTTTATTTTATGTTTTGTCCGATTTTTAGCGATTTTTCTCGCTTAATACGTAATAACGCCGGTAATTGCACTCGCAGTAAAACGAAATTTACATCATCGGATAGAGGAGAAAATTTTCTTTTAAAAATTGTTTGTTCGGACTGTGTAACATAATTTGCAGATTTTTGGGAATTTTTCAAATAAAATTAAATTTGACGCTGACTTTCGTAAAATATTTTTAAAACTGCTGCATCTTGAATTCTATCTGTCATAACTTTTTTATATTTTGTCAAATGACGGAGCATACATTTCGCCCTCTTTTAAAAGAGAAACCAGAGGAAAATATAAATTAGGAGATTTTTTACGAATTTTTAAGTAAAGAAGGATTTTCATTTCAATAGCAGCTGCTTAAAAATTTCGGTATGATATCTTGCGGTTTGGTTGTCTTGGAGACAGTAACAATGATTAAAATTGCCAGTTGAAAAAAAAATAAAATTACTTTAAAATAACTGAGTTTTCGCATGTGAAATGTGCTTGATTTTGATGTCAGAAGTTTAAAACCCCTTTCGAAAGTCAATCAGAATAACGTACTCACAAGCAAAACATACGTCACGCCTGAAATAATTCTAAATTTTATTTTACGTTACCAGAAAAAGAATTAAATACTGTTTTTTCTGTGAATTATCGAGCATTATTTTCAATTGAGATTTTAAACGGGACACGTTATCGAAGCGCCGGAAATATATTGCGGTGTTAAACAGGACCTGATTATTACCAGCAGGGGGCCCCGGGCATTGATGAATTTGGGGGCCTCCCCATCTATAAAATTTGTTTTACTTTTCATAAAATTTTTTTGTAAAAAAAAAGAAAAACATTTGAAATTGGGGGTCATTTCGAGCCGGGGCCCCTGGGCAAAGTCCCGATTTGCCCATGATATAATAAGGCCCTGGTGCTAAATACACCAATCTGACAAGAATTATGCGTAAAAATTTATGCAGAACTGATTTAGTGGCAACCATAATGTGAAATGATTATCGTTTATGCTAATGCGTAAATTGCAAAGAATCACCAAAGAGTAAAAGACTACATACGAGGAAAATATCTAAACCGTTTCTTTAAATTAAGCATTAACGGTTGCAAAACGAAAATATATTGTATTGGTATCAGTAAAAGATAGTGTAAGTAATAGTAAGTAGATATGCTAAGGCAGTATTGTTCAAAGCACAATATACCGCATTAATAAATATTTCGTGAAGCTAAGTCTTCTATTCATTTTTCAACAGCCGTATAACATCACAGCTAACTAAACATTAAGTAATTCTACGTCGCGTTAATATATCCCGCGGTAGTTTCAACAGAAAAGACTGTAACAGAGCTTTCTTTTTTCTTGCACATTCTGTTTTATCACAAGTAGTTATGATTACATTTTAGGAAAATGTTCTCTTCTTGCCTTGCGAAGAGCGGGTACACAATTATTTAATTATAAAATAAACCGGTTCTCCACATCATGTAGTATATAAGGTATTAATGGCATAAATTAAATCTAAAAATGAGTATGAGACATTTTGAAAATTCGGAATTTTCACTGCAAACCGTCAACGCTTTTTTTTTTTCTAATCGCGAATGACATAGACATAGTTTTTTGCGTCATAATATTAACAATGCTCTCAGGTCAGTACTTATACTACCTTTACAAATAACTAATGAGTAACTTTACGCCAAGAGTCAAATCATTTTGCTTATTTTTAGATTCCAAATCACTGGAATCAATTCGAACTATACATGTAAGATAAAGTTTCGTTCCCTACCGTGCGGAGAACGGGCACGCAGCTAGTAGATGAATAAAAATAAGCAATTCACTTTCTTCGCTTCAATTTTTCCTCTTAATGGTAGACGGAAGACGCCTCGTTCAAAACCAGGTTGCGTCTGCTGATCTAACCGTTCGGAGTTTTCCGTTTTTTCACCGAAACTTGCGTGAATACAGGTTAGGACCCCCTTAGAAAGACCCCCTGGAGGGCACCCCCCCCCACTTTGTGTTGTCCATCTGACGTGAATTCATAACCGGGATTCAGGCCAAGCACCCTAATCCGAAATACATGTTACACAAACAAACATTTTTCTCTTAAAGAAAACATTTGCGTAGGAAAAATCAGTTGCATTCGTAGTGCGTTATTAATACAGATCCTAAAATGTGCAAAAGCATGAATGGAAAATTTTACCTTTTTTTAATAAAATGCAAGTTATTTGCCTAACTCCCAGACAGCACAGCAAACTTTCATCAAACTTGCAGCAAGCTTGATTTATCAAGTCAATAAACTTGAATTAAGCTTGAAAATTTCAAGCGTGTAAGCTTAATGCAAGCTTGAATCAAGTGTTCTAGTTTACACTTGCCCAGCTTGCATTAAGCTTGACATAGAAAACTTGAATCAAGCTTGACATAGCAAGCTTAATTTCAAGCTTAAAAATTTTCCTAAAATTTTTTTTTTCTAAATACTCGGGGCGCCCGTCGCCGAACGCGCCCCACATACTTTATTTTTCCACGCATTTTCCCCTCTATGCTAAAATATGAAGTTATTTTAATCTGTTTCCATCAAACGTCTGCGGCATGGTTCGATCTCGGGAACTATGGGCTGGGAGACCAGCATGCTATCCGTTCCGCCAATAAGTCTCGCGCTCCTATGACTAAAGTTTGAAGGGACTGTTCACGCCGTTTTCTGGCGAGATCTAATGGTCGATATGTTGAACTGTTTCTTTTATTTTTCCATGGGATGCATCAAAATTAAAATAATGTTATGTGGGATTTTGAGACTCTACTAATAGGAAAATAAACATAATATAAACTTAACAGCAGCACACGTTTTAAAACTTACAATATCGCAACACTCATGTTGTGTCGAATGAGACAAACGACTGATTTTGAAATCAATTTCGTAGTATAATTGTATTTTATTTTTAAGAATTTCCATATTTGGAAATATAGAAACTTTTTTTTAATTCTATGGTCAAGTACATTTATGACTGATGATAAATTATTTTGTGGCGGCCAGAGCCTGATCATAAGTGGTCGGGGCCGCAGGGCAAGAGGTTATTTTGGGGACCCCATACTACTATCACAAGCATTTTAACTTATTTTTGTTTGCTATTGCCTTTTCCCGACATAAAAATGAAACATTTTTAAAGAATACTAAAATTGAATTAAAAATTACCTATTTATTTAAACTTATTTAGAACAAGACTATGTATTTAAAAGTTATTTTAATATTTTTTCTTTTTAGTCCGTTTGTATTATTAGCGCATGGGTGCGCAAATTCCAGAAATGGCAATTACGAGGCATGGGAACAAAGTTTCTCACTCCAAAAAATTTTCTTGATACACCAAAAAGTTCGAAATTTTCTTTACTTCATCACGAAATAAAAAATGTTAACTAATGGATATTTTGCGATAAGCATATATATATGGCCATACCATACGTTTTCAAAAACTCCTAACTTCTTGTTTATTGATCTATGAGTCTTAACTAACTAAATTGTGTTAATTATATTAAAATTTATTTTAGGGCTAATTAATTAGTTAATGGAATTTCTAATGTTAATTAGATGTAAATAAATCTAAAACTCCCCTCGTGTTACACTTCAGAGGGGCTTATCCCATTCATTCCTTCCCCTTGCGTGTTCTAATGTCCAGGTTTTGTGCGATAATAAAATAAAACACAACTTTTACAAACTTTTCTTTATTTAATGTACAGTGACAGATGGCGCCATCACCGCAAGCTTTCTTTTCAAGCTGTAATCAAGTTGTATTCAAGGTTGACAGTTCAAATTGACTTCTCAAGCTTGCTGCAGGCTTAAAATGAATTGAACTGTCAAGCTTGTATTAATACGTCAAATTCAAAGAAATGTCAAGCTTGATTTAAGCTTATGTGCTGTCTGGATTGTAACAGTTCTCTAACATTTTCGATCTCAAAACCATAAAAAGTTGCTAGGAATAGTGTTAAATGTACAGTAGGTACCCATGCAAAAACCCTCAACTGGTTAAAAATTTGTGACGCAGCATTTTACTTTATAGATCTATGAATTTTAAATACGGGTCTTAAAAGTAATGATATCAAATTTTGAGTGACGCCCTGCTGAGAATTTTAAATATTTGTTTTTAAATTCCATTACAGTTACTTTCGTTTTATTTTCTAAAGAAGATGTACGCATTTAAGCAATGCTTTTAATTATGAAATACACTGTCAAATATATCACACTTTCACTGAGTCTATATAATGTATTCAAATGAATTTATTTCAATAATTTAATTTATCTTTTGCGTCACGCTATCCAAAAGGGCAAGCAAAATTTTCATATACATTGCACTTAGTTTGGTTACTATGACACTAACTAAATATTTACGTAAATTTTACTTGCCCATTTGGATAGCGTAACGCAAAAGATAAATTAAATTATTGAAATAAATTCATTTGAATACATTATACAGACTCAGTGAAAGTGTGATATATTTGACAGTGTATTTCATAAAATTGGTTTTAAAATTATAATTCAATAATTTCAATAAATTTTATATATACATGAAGAGTAAAAGAATTATTATTAAAACTAGTTAGTATGTAAAACTACTATTTATTTTCCTTTGAATACTAAATAATTATTATTAATTAATTATGTGAGCTTTCTGAAGAGAAAAAAATTAATTGAAATATTAATTACATATTGAATTTTCCAAATAGAATTAATAATATTAGAAAAATAAAGACTTAATTTAATTAAATAGCTATCTTAATTAAATAGCTATCAAAATACTAGGGAAACAAAATACTTAAAGAAAAAGTTAGGAAGGAGTTTTACCAAAAAATACTTAAATTAATTATTTTTTTAATTCAAAGTCTTAACTATTTTTAATTATTAATTATAGCAAAATAAATTACAGAAAAAATAAGTAAAGTATATAATAATCTGTTATTTTTTAAAATGAAGTAAAAGAAAAACGACAGTAACACAAAGCTCATCTCGCAAAAGTGCGACGTCGAGGACAGAACTCAAGTCATTTGCTCAGGGAGAGGGAGCGAAAGGTACCAGCTGTCTAGGACCAAACTGGTTTACAATATAAGGTAACTAGTACAAATCTTGTCACGGATCTACAGCACTGTATTCCTACTCCCTGCCTTGTTTACCGCCTTTAAAACGAGATCATTTTCCGTATTTCCTTACGCGGGTTAAATAGTTCCCTCTTTGAACTGGATTAAATAAAAAAAAAAAACGAGTTTTCCTAGCTTAACCGGCGACGTCACTCATCGAATTTGGCACCGATTAAAATCATATATTAATTGTAAAAAATTCATTAGAGCGGATTCCGAGATCCAGATGAGACACTTTTGAAAATAGAAAAGTTAGCTGTATATATAAGTGCCGCGAAATTTTACGGTTGGTTGGTTGGGGCTGGCTGCGTCACTAGTAGAACTGTCGTCCTACATGATTTAAGACTTGTCGGTTCCTTTCCTCTCCCCCTCTCCTTTTTTTAAAACTAAAACTCAAAAAACAGTACTTCTTTAAAATTCTCTAAAAAGATCTGCTGAAAGTACTGTTATATAGTTGGTTTTGAATTCAGGATATATAACTTCCGGTGAGTCACTACCGGCGTATTTAGGAGGGGCGAACGCCCCCGCCCTCTCTCTCTCTGAGCATATTCAAACTTAAAAATTTGTGGAGTTGTTAAGTAAGACGTTGTACACACACTACTGGACCCATGTTTGGCCTGTCCCCTTTTGATCACTGAAAAGACGCAACGAAGGAGTCGCCTCCTTTCAGCACGAGTCTGGGCCGGTGGATCATTTGAAGTCCCAAGCTGGACAGAAACACTCGTCAAAGAAGGCGGAGTCTTCTCCTTTGCGCCTTTTCAAGGATGATAGCGGACAGGTTAAACATGAGTTCAAGATTAAAAATGCGGAAAAATTTAAGAAAACATGCCCCATTCAGTGCCGTATGCATTGGGGATCCCCCTCTTTTCGAAAAATTTTTAACACCAAGTCCGTATATTTTTAATTTTTAACATAAATGCTACGCCTTTTACAATAATGTCCACATCCACCCCGCCTTGAAGGAAGCCTGCATACGCCACTGGACATATCTCTGATAACATTTTTGTCATACTTATCTTCCCTCACTTGAAACTTTGCACCTGTCCAGTGGCGGATAGCCCCCCACCCCTTCAAAAAATACATTTCTTTTGAATAAAATTTGCATCATTTACACTTCGTTTATGACAAATAAGCTTTTTTCAATAATTAGCCCCTACCCCTAAAAGAATTTGTCTGCTTTTGGTTAACATTTTGTTTTATTGTACATTTTCTTTGGGTAAAATGAGCTTTTTAGTCACTATAATTTCTGTTATGTGCCCCTGCTCCTGTCAGTCATTAAATGAGGGTCATCTTTTTTTTTTCCAGCAATGGAACATCATCTCCTTGCGCTACTTCAACCCCGTGGGAGCCCATCCGTCCGGGCTGGTGGGCGAAGATCCGACCAGGCCCTTCACCAACCTCATGCCTTTCATCGGCCAGGTGGCTACGGGCAAGAAGGACGAGCTGATCATATACGGAGGCGACTACGACACGGAGGACGGCACAGGTCAGTTTAATCCCCCCCCCCCCCCCCCTGAATCGTTTTCTTTCAAAAGTAAAGCGATTCTAATGCCGCATTTTTGAAACACCCCTGCTGAACGCTAGATTATCCATTAGGCTTAGTAGGCTGCAGTGTATGGTCCCTTACTTTTACAGAAGGCCCAAAAGACAAATGAAACTAGAAAGAAAGAAAAACAAATACTGAAACTCTTCAGAAATGTTAAGTTATTTTAAGTTCAAAAAATACTGGGTTGGCCTAAAAGTAATTGCATTTTTTTACGTGTCTTCTTTCTTCTCGAACTTTGGAATAAGTCTCTGATATCGACTACAGTATATTTCTTACCGAAAATAGTAGTATGTGTAAGGTTTATCTTGCTTACAAGACTGAAATAATGGAGGGCTTTAACCCTTTAAAGCGCAGTGTTCCCGCTCTGGGAACACCCAACTCTGACGTTTTGACTGTTGCCAGTCACGCACGAAGAATAGATTTGATTTCTATAAAAATAGTTGCGGGTGACATAGCTCCACGAGAATCCTTTACTTTTTAGCACGTCGTTTCCCGTAAAAAAATGGTCACGATTATTTTTTACAGCACTGACATCTGCGTGTAAAATGGAAGAATGCGAGAACAGCTCGATAGATTGCCCAATGCAGAAAAAAGGGAAGCCATTGCCATCGCTCGACTTAACTACCAGCAAGATGGCGGACGACCGAAACGTTCATCGCGTGCCACAGACCTAGATACCCTTTTTTTGACGCAGCTGTGCCACGTTTCGATCGTCCGCCATCGTGCTGGTAGTTAAGTCGAGCGATGGCAACGGCTGTCCTTTTTTTCAGCATTGTAAAAGGGTTGCGCCTCAAAGGGATAAACGTAAAAAGCGGGGTGGAGATTTTTGATCCATCAAAAGTTACCGAAACATTGTCGTTCACGGACGAGTAATTTTTTAATATCCGTTTCATTAAACTTTGAACAATTTTATGGAATTTTCCAACAAAGTTTAAAAGTATGTTATACTTTGATTTGTCTGTCTGTCTGTCCGTCCGTCCGTCCACCTGCCTGTCTATTTGCTAGTATGGGTTCTGTCTCTCGTAAAAACGCTGATATTGACACCAAATCGGGATATTATGTCATTGATATGAAGCAAGGCAAATCCTATTCTCAAAACGATGTATATATAGTATTTATAGTTTTTTACAGGGCCTTTAAATAAATTAAAATTGTTGGGAAGCTTGCGTATTGGTCTAAATTAATTAAACACTGTAGTTGAAAGGTTTAAGAAATTGGTCTAATTTAAACGTAATTAAAAAAATTAGCTTCCGTATATTGGAAAGTGCCCATATTTTGTGAGGTCCATTACCAAAATCCATAAATGCTACGTATACAGAGTGGTTGTAAAGTCAGTTTCAAAAAGTAAACAAACTATCACAGTTTTATTTCCATTGAATACATTATTAGGGTGTAGCATTTGGTTATTAACCCTTTAACGCGCAGTGTTCCAGCTCTGGGAACACCAAACTCTGACGTTTTGACTGTTGCCAGTCACGAAGAATAGATTTGATTTCTATAAAAATAGTTGCGGGTGACATAGCTCCACGAGAACCCTTTACTTTTTAGCACGTCATTTCCCGTAAAAAAAATTGTCACGATTATTTTTAACAGCACTGACATCTGCTGAAAAATGGAAGGATGCGAGAATAGCTGGATAGATTACCCAATGCTCAAAAAAGGGCAGCCGTTGGCAACGGCTGCCCTCAAGGCTGCGCCTCAAAGGGTTAAGTTACAATTCAACGTATGCAGCCGCATTTTCCACACACTACTGAAATCTTTTAGGAATAATCACACGGCTCTTTTTAGGATCTCAACTGGAACATTTGCGAACATGTTCTAGTTGAGAATATATATATATATATATATATATTTCAAGACTGCTAACATCCCTTCGTTTTAACTTGACATTTGTTCTGTAGACCAACCCAAACGAAGAAGTCGCATGGATTAAATCGGTGCTGTGTGCAGGCCATTCAGGCGGTCTCCGACGTCCAATCCATCTGCAAGGGAAATTGTCATCAAGCCATGCTCTCACTGAAATTGCTCGTTGAGGCTGAGCTCGTTGAGGCCGAGCAGGAAGGATCTTTTACTTCAAAGATCCTGAACAGCAATTCCCTTCCATTTTCCCATTCTTGAATCACGGGTATTTATTTCTTTCCAAACACCCGGTATTTTCTCAATAGGGAGCGTTTTGGGCTTGAATCCAGATTTTGATGATTCAATTTCAGTACTTCATTTCATTTCTTAAAAATTTTTAATTTTTGATTGTAAATGTACTTTCTAAAACAATTGATGAATTGTAATTGCAACGCTTTGCAAGCACAAGTAATTGTTATTTATGATAACTTGCAATTACAATTAATTATTTTAATTGTTAGCTGCAATTAAATTAAACAGTTTATTTGTTAATTGTTGATTCTTTTCCCAAATTAATATTTGGCCTACACTGATCTCAATATGTTTTATTTATTTATTTTATAGGCGTAAGAGATTTTATTCATGTGATGGATTTGGCAACGGGACATGTTGCTGCACTGAAGAAGCTTAATGAAAATCCACGATATAAGGTAAGTGATCATTATAAAGGGTGTCTATGAATTCATGGGCCAAGCTTTAATGGTAGATAATAAAGTGCGCTGGCAGGATTATCCAGGGAATGAAATAAATAATTCTTTTATAAACGAAAATATTTTAAAAATACAATTACTTATATTTTCATCTTTATTATCTTGACACCTTAAATTGTATGATGGTTACTCGAAGAACTAGAAATGTTAGGGAAATGAGAAGAAAAGAAAAAGCTCTTTATTTACATACTTTTACAGTAAGTGCTCAAATGCGCTACCGCCAACATCGTAGAGGCCTGGAAGCATCATCAAGAAAGAAGTTAGCGTAACCTACACTTTCGAAGATGTTAAGTTCTTCACGAGCAGTTGCAACAGCTAGTGAAAGTTTTGAGCTCAGGTTCTTATTAGCTTCAACTATATCTTCTAAATGATAATTATGCTTCAAAGATTGAGTTTTGAGTTTCGAGAATGCAGAGGTTTTACATGCATTCTATGCAGGCTTATGGCCACGTTTTCTTATTGACACCCACGTTCGATCATTTGATCATGCTAAATTTTGGTCAATATGAGAGAATAGTATTATACTTGCTTATCTAATAGTAGGAGTTTCGTAGCCAAGTGCCTTGAAATGTCCCAATAAGAAAAAATCGATACTTGATAAATCCGGTAAACGTGATGGCCAAGCGACTGGCCCACCTCGTCAAATCCATTGAACGCGAAAGGTGGCATTGAGGTAATTACGTACATTATTGAGGAATTGGGGGGGAGCCCCATCTTGCTGAAACAACATGCCATTTCCATTTTCAACAATAAAATGCTTATACAAAAAATCTTCCTTATATGTATTTTACCTAACAATGAAGTTTTGCCCATAAATTCAGGAACACCCTGTATAATAGAGTCCGGTTAATCGAGCAACAGGGATGCGATCGTTTTGGTTCCAATAGCCGGGCGACAACAATTTGACAATTCTTTTGACTAATTTTACTTCAAAGATCCAGTTTCCACCTTGCAGAGAGAGACAGGCCTATTATTTACATTTACTGTATGCAGACTGCTTATGGTCAAGTTTTTTTATTCGCGCTTGAACTGGATGATTTGATTAAGCTAAATTTTGGTTCGTGTAAGAGAACCAGAACAGTATTATGCTTATGCAATAGTTTGTTTCGGTTCCTTAGGATTTTGTTCGAATAACCGTTTAGTCCGATTAGCCAGTGGCCCAATTAACCGGAGTCGATTGTATATGCATCACGCTAAAACCAATTGAATAGGTTTTAATTTCGGAGGGGGCTGATTTAGTATTTGTTCTTTTTTTTTGGGGGGGGGAGGGGGACACATTATCTGGACGAAAATTATTTGAAAACTATAACACCTTTTCATTGTTTTTGTCAGAGAAATTGTTCTCAATAATTTTTACAGTATAGTCATTCAAAATCGCATAAAACATCCTAAGTCAGAGGTTCCCAAACTGTGTGCCGCGAGCGTTTATCAGGGGTGCCGTGGTGATAATCAAGAAAAGTCTAATTTTTGGGGGAGCATAATCAAAAAAATTCCTTTGAACCGATATTTCACGAAAAAGTTTGCCAATCCGATGATCAAGTAGGCGAAATAAAAATATTTTAGTCAAGTTCGAGAGAGTTCGGTGTCCAGTCGCCTCTATTTTACAGGAACTCCCTGAAATATGGGGAGGGGAGGGGGGCAAAATTCTATATCCCTTTTCCTAGATAGTGTAATAGTAAGCCCAATAAACATAAAAGAAACAATGAAAAATGTATCCAAACTGCTTCATTCTAACCTTCATATTCATATTGCTTTAAATGTAACCTGCCCCGAAACGTTTTCAGCCTGAGAAGAGTGCCCCGAAATGTTTTTAGCCTGACAAGGGTGCCCCGAAATGTTTTCAGCCTGACAAGGGTGCAGCGAAGTGTTTTTAACCTGACAAAGGTGCCACGGGGGAAAAAAGTTTGGGAACCCCTGTCCTAAGTAATAGTAATCATTGACGGATCGAGAAAGGGGCGCAGGAGCACTCACCCCCCCCCCCCACCGTAAAAGTTGGACCCCCCAGCCAAATATCCTGTGTGCACCCCTGCTTTAAGTAGTTTTTTGAATATTATGTTTTACTTTGACATAATTATAAATGCATCATAGTTAGCAAAAATTAAAGAAATCAGGCAAACTAATGGAAAATTAACATTCATTATTGTAGTCCAGTAACTTAGTCGTCAAAAAGGGGGTTTACCTTGCATCAAATCAGGTAGTTCTGTTTTTTTTTTTTTTTTTTTTTTTCCCCCGGGTTCCTTTCTTCATGATGTTTACCCAATCAATATTCCAAGATTCGACCTCGGACGTCGAACGCAACTTTTTTTAATATCTAAAAAAAAAAAAAAAAAAAACCTGCAAAATTGTTTACACTTTTTTTCCGTTTTGATCACAAAGAACCATTTTTTATTTTTTTTTAATGTAAGTCTTACAGTTTTGCTACAATTTTTAAACCAAAATGGTCACTGTAAGTCCAATAGTTTCTGAAATACAGCCTTTCAAATTTATTTATAACTAGCTGAAGTACCCGTTCTTCGCACGGGAATGAATGGACTTTTGGATATAACGATTTGTTTGATTACTATTTATTGTAATAAAGAGATATAGCAAAATGGATATCGCGTTATATTGTGTTCATCAGGGCCGGATTTATACATTTTTGCGCCCTAGGCCAAAGGCCATAATCGCGCCCCCCCCCCTCTATTGACGCAGCTGGCTGTGTCGCACAGCCAGCTGCGTCAAAAGAGGGTCTCTAGATCTGTGGCACGCGATGAACGTTTCGATCGTCCGCCATCTTGCTGGTAGTTAAGTCGAGCGATGGCAACGGCTGCCCTTTTTTCAGCATTGGGCAATCTATCCAGCTGTTCTCGCATTCTTCCATTTTTCAGCAGATGTCAGTGCTGTTAAAAATAACCGTGACGATTTTTTTTACGGGAAATAACGTGCTAAAAAGTAAAGGATTCTCGTGCAGCTATGCCAACCGCAACTATTTTTATAGAAATCAAATCTATTCTTCGTGACTGGCAACAGTCAAAACTGCACGTTAACCCCTTAACAGTTTCATTTTTTTTCCAGAATTCGGTCCCAAAAATGTCACTTTTTTTTATTGCATATTTTTGTTCATTTTACATTTTTAAGTAAAGATATGTTATTAAAATTAACATTTCTAATATTTTTAAGCATTTATTACAACTTTTTTTTCTTGAATGAAAATAATCTATTTTCTCTGCAAGTTTCCCCCCCCCCCTACTTAAACGCCAAACAAGGAAGTCACATTTACAGGTAAAATTACGAAAAAAACCGCGCTTTGGAACCAATCAGAATAGAAAACATGATAGACTACAAAATATCATTTACTGGAGACAACTATCGCTATCTGCACGAATAATTTGTTACTAAAAATAGAAAAGATACGGGCGAGACAGTAAAAACCAGATAGAAATCAGATTGACCGTACGGCGTACGGGCAAATCAGTAAAGGCCCGAAAGCCGCGCCCGTACGGCATACGGACAAAACAGGGAAGGGGTTTAAAGGGTTAAAAAAAAAAGTCACGCTACGCTTATATTTGTGACAGGAACACTCACCGAGAAACTAGTGTTAAAAAGTAAAAATTAATAATAACTTTGTAAAATAACACCATAAAAGGTAGTTACTCGACAAAGCGATCTTTTTCCGTTGTACAAATGGTCCACCCTTCATCAGCTGCATAAAAAGCCAACCATTCACGCTACCAGATAGGGTAGAACTGTTCACGACTTTCAGTTCTAGTCTATCAGCTTGTGTGCATTGTTCAACATTTTTGCAACTGATGAAGGATGGACCTTTTTTGTGTACCACCGGAAACGATTGTTTTATAGATAAATAACCTTTTCATGGTGTTATTTGACGAAGTTTTGAATTATTTTTTGGTAATCTATGAATACCTACAAATTGACAAACGAAATAGGCCTGTTTCGGTCCGAATGAAAGAAAGAGAAAAGCGTAAAGAAAGCTTTAGTATTTTTGTAATTTTTTAGTAACTGGCCGGATTTTTAAACCTTGCATTAGCATTGGAAACAAATTTCTAAACTGAGATACTGTACAAGATTGCTCTTTTTACAGGTATACAACTTAGGAACAGGACAAGGTGTAACTGTAGCTCAACTTGTAGAAGCATTTGAGAAAGTTAGCGGCAAAAAAGTAAGTTTGCATGCACAAATAAATAATCGGAGCATTCGTATGCATAATTAAAAATGTGCTATTTTAAAATTTTGTCATAATTTTTTTTTTTTTTTTAAGTTTCTGATACTTTTGACATTATGGTTCGTCATTTAGAACTTTAGCTACTTTCCTTAAAAAAAAAAAAATAAAATAAATTGAGCATTTAAATGTGTTTTGATAGCAGCAATGATATTCAATACAGCAATGATGAAAAAATTTTATTTATTCTTTTTGAACTAAATTTCTGCACTTTTTTGAATTAAAGAAATCCAAACATAAAAGATTTTTCTATAATAATGTGGAACTTCGTGTTGGAAAAGAAGTATTTATAAAGATACAGCAGTTTGAAAATTAACAATTTTCCTTTGTTTTGAATGTGTTTAAAAGGTATGTGCCCCAATTCTTTACCTATTGGGCAATGTAAATTGAAAAAATGTTCAAAATAAGGTCGGAAATAAGACTCCATTAAGAAAAAAATTCCTTTTGTTAATTTTCAAAAAGTTATACATTTTGAATTTGTATACGAACCCCCTTACAAAAAAAATTCCCAATTAGTAAAATGCCCCCCCCCCCATGAGATGATGTAAAAAAATTGAAAATTATATTTTAAAAAGGTTCAAAAATTAAAAATATGTTGACGTAAACCACTTTTCAATAGTTCTCGAAGGGGAAAAATCGCGTTAGATAATCGCATTTCAAGGATCGCCCAGAAATTATGAAACAAAATAATATTTTTTACACTAGCAATAAACGTTTACATTTGAATTCATGCACAGTCCCCCCTAATCATCTTTGTTTAGATAACTCCGAGACATTTTATGATGAATGCTGAAATTTTGTACATCTTCTCATTAGTGTATTGCGCATATTTTATAAATCGGGAATTTTTTTGTATGGGTGGTCGTATGCAAATTTAAAAAGTTTAATTTTTTTTATTGAAGAGAGGAATTCGTTCTTAACAGAGTCTTATTTCCGACCTTATTTTGAACATTTTTTTTTCAATTTACAGTGCCCAGTTTTCTCTAATAAGTAAAAAATTAAAGGCCGCTACTGCCTTTTGGGGACATCCTGTATATTCATGGTATCAGAAAAGTATTGGTAATACTTTTACCTATTCATTCTTTGAGCAATGGGTGAGTGGATAAGACAATGGATACTGGAAGATGGCCAGGGTGGGAAGGGTTCTGGCCAGGTCATGCTGCTGTCGATCTAACGATCTGGAGTTTTGGAGGGTTTTCTCTCTAATCTGATAAGTGTTAGAAGGAAGGGTTTATTCCCGATAATCAAAACTTCACAGTTTATAAAATAACAATAAAATGTACCATTAATTTTCTTTCAGGTACCATACAGAATCACAGACAGAAGGCGAGGAGATATTCCAGCAATTTGGGGCGACTGCAGTTTAGCTGAAAAAGAACTAGGATGGAAAGCTCAGTACGGTTTGAAAGAAATGTGTAAGTATACCTTTTCTCCCAACAAATATATATATTTTAACAGAGCAGAACAAAACATTTTTTTTTAGTACTTTGGCCATCTTTCCCATGAAATACAATTTCATGTCTAATGACGCCGCAGCGTATGAAGATAATCTTGCAACACAAAGACGGAACTATGTCCAACCCTCAGCTTAACTCTAGAAATCTGTTTTTGTTTATTGGAAGATTTAACTTATTCTGCAATAAATGTAATAGAAACATTAAATATGCAATGTTATGAATGAATTTATCTGTTAGTTAATTAACCATCTGAGTATCTTAAGACAAAAGCATGAAGTTGCTAGCTTTAGCTCCACAACAAGTTCAAGCAGTTGTTTATCACTGGTGGAAAAATTTATCATGGAAGGAGTTAAATCTGGTTTACTCTGTTCCCGATCGCCATTGGAATAATTCTGCGATGAAAATTCTTTTCCACTGACTAGCAGCTTTCCCAGTACTGCTTCTCAGAAAAGACTCATGCTGCGAAGCTACTCTTGGGGGTGAATTCTGGAAAGTCTTTGAAATGGTCCACTAGAATGCTTCTTGTCACAAAAGATGGCACATCTTCTAGAAAGATTTCTAAGCATTCTGGATAAAATACTTTACCAAACTTATTGTTGCCCTTCTACATAAAACTTTTACATATCCTGATTGGTGATTAGAGAGAGCACAAGTCAAACTGGTTGATTACAGAATTAAAGCATTCTGTAGTTGTGACTCGCAAATATGGCCAATTTCATTATCCAGCTAGTTTCTCTCGATTTTAGATTTTCCTTTCAAGACAAAGCATTCATGTCCCTGACATCATTAACCTTTTGAAGAGCACCAGAATATAATATATACTAGTTATGGTTTATGAATAATCACTAGTTATTCTTCTGATAATTTTTTTTTTCACCCAGGTAATAATAGATCAGTCATTTTGTTTTGTGTTCGCATAGCTTCTAAATTACACTTAACTTATGAACTTTCTTTAGATTTATTTTTTTAAAGAAAGATTGACTAATTTATTGTAAAATGAGCATGAGAAACTTTACTTTTAATTATATATTGTTTGAGTTTGAATGTTTGTACAAGCAGCAGTTAGTTTTTGAATTTTGATTTTATGAATAACGAATTTATTCTTCAGAAAACTTTATGTATGAGTAGTAACATTTAATTCTAAGAGTCCTCTTGCCGAATATTAAAATAGGTGAAAACTGTATAAATTAATCCTAAAAAATGACAGAAAATTTTCAAGTTACATATTTGCAACTCCCTGCATGTACCTACATTCTGATAGGGTTAACAAAGGGAGTATATTTGTTTTTGAACAGCTGTCCACATTCCATAATTTGTCATTTTACTTTATTTTCATTTATAGGTGAAGATTATTGGAGGTGGCAGACTTTCAATCCTGAAGGATATAGATCTAAAACTCAGAATGGAACTACAGTATAGCATGCCGTGTATTTTAAAAGAAAGAGCAAAAAGTGAAGAGCACTTATCCTTTCACTTGCTGCCACATACTTATACCTCTATTCAAGTATAAAGGGAATAAATATTCCTATCCAGTATTACTGTACACAGAATGATGTTGAAAGTTCATCCTTTTTTTTTATGCTTTTCGTCTTCAATAAAAAATTTATTTATGTTTGATATGTCAGAAGTTCTTGAAAGTTACCTTTACTTTGCACAAGCTTTATTTATTTATTTTAAATCATCAATTGTTCTTTGGGAATATGGTAAAGCATTAGATCTCTTTACATCATACAAACAGACCTAGATAAAATTTAAAACTGTCTGAACTCAGGAAATCTCTTTTAAAATTTTCTGCAGAGGAAAAGAAAAGCTAGTGTCACGTTCTATATCACTGCCAAAATCAAAACACATTTTTTTTAAATAATATACTACATTTAAACTAAAGTTAATTAAAGTTAAAACTAAAACTGATTATTTTGTAAAATCAGGGGAAATAAACACGATTTATTTATATTTTGTTTTTTTGTCCTATTATATTATTTTAATAATAAACTTTCATTATTTTGTTCAAATGATTTTCAAAAAATTAACAATAAATAAATTTGTTAAAAAAAAAAAAAATCATAGCTGTCCGAAAAGTTTGAAAATTTTCTGCAAATGACGTTTGTTTGTTCGTGTAGGCTGTTCGTCTATTTACACATATACTGTGACTAGTGTTACTCCATATGGTTTATGAAAGTTGTGCATTGCACTGGGGTTCAAGCACAAAGCATCCCAATCTTCAACAAAGGTTAAGTTTGAACATAGAAATATAAATCATGCCAAGCATATTAAAGCATGCAATTTAAAGCATGTGTGTGACCACACATGCTTCAAGTTGATGTTACAAGGTAGCCCTTTTATTTGGCATGAGTACTTTTCCCTGCTAACCTTTGAAGTAATTTGTTCAGCGTTAATACACTGGTTTAACATTTAGTGACTATGGCCAAAGCCCTCAAAAGTCCACTTCACTTCAGGTTACATAATTTTCACTGAGAATTTTTTCCTTTAGTGCAGAAGTCAGTACGTGATTTATTGAGATTTTGTTTATCATTGTAGATAGGTTTTCATCTTGCATGAGGACTTAAAAATTTAGTGGTTATGGTTTAAAAATGATTAAATACAGGCTATTTTAATATTACAAAATGGAAAAGAATTCTTTTCTTAGAGAAATGATCTTAAGTATAGGTTTCACGGTACTTTAAAAAATATTTTTATCAAATACAGAAAAGAAAACTATAATATGCGGGGTACCTAAAAAGACAGTTAAAAGCTTCAATTCTTTACCATTAGAAATGAGTGAACAATTTAAATTGAAAAGTTCAAAATAAGATAGGGAAAAAAAGAGTCTATACATATTTTTAATTCCTATAGTTAACTTTTAAGTAACACTTTTTAAATTTATACATAACCCCTCACACATGTACACACACACAAAAAAAAAAAAAGGTGTCCTATACATTAAGGCGACATTCGCAAAAAATCCCTGCTCAGATGGGAAACGAGCGACCTCTGGTGAGCGAAGCGGCCCCTTGCAGAGTGGGCGTAAGGATAAAAGGGGTTTCTTAGAGGGGGGAAGTTTTGACACTTTTATGACTTTATGACTGCGGGGGGAGAGAGAAGAGGGAAATTTTTTCTCCGCGATCTTCTTCAAAAACAGTTCTTTTTAGCTGCTTGTCTGTTTACGAATTCTGAAAGAAAGATGGTTATTTTATTTTTGATAAATTTGTGTTCGTCACAATAAGCTTTATACAGAGTGTAAAAGCTTAAAATTTGATTTTTAATTTGAAAAAAGAAATAATGTATGTACATATATATTAATTTATGGTGTCTTTTTTTTATCACGGTAAATAATGTTTAGATTAAACAATTATTTATTTTAATAAAATGAGCAAAATAAAAAAAGTTTTACTTTTTCCGTTATGCTTTATAATTTAAAAATATCATAAAATATTGTATGCGTAGTTAGAGCTAGTTATTGAGAAATTCTAGTAATTGAAGTGCTCAATTTTCGTTTAGGGTACTCTTAATTAAACATTTATTGTTAAAATGTAAAAATCATGCCAGTGCGAAAAATTAAATTCTTAACATAAAAATTTTTTTGAGAATGCATTACTTTCATATTATTAAAGAGCAAAGTTTGTTTGCCTTTTTTTGCAGAATATTGAAATCTTGTATAGGACATTGTATTTGAAATATTTAAGTGGGATGTAGTTTATTCATTTTATAAAAGGTTCACCTGAAAAAAAAATACAGATAACTCAAATATCTTGCAAATGACAGATTTCTTTTTTCAAGAATTGAAAAAAAAGGCTTGAGGGATCTAGGCCTAGACTTTCTAAGGGATCCTAACCCGCATTCACTCGAAGTTTCGGAAAAAACCTCGGAGAACTCCGAACGGTTAGGCCGACGCACGCGACCTGGTTTCGAACCAGGCACCTTCCGTCTCCCAGTTCAAAGCGCTAATGCTACGCACCGATGGGACCCTTTACCTAAAATACAGTCGGACCTCGATTTAACGAATTGATTGGGACCCGCAAATTTGTTCATTAAATCGAAGCAATTCGTTCAATGGAATATCAATTTTTGTAAAGAGTATGGTCAGTGGCGAATTTCCCAATAGGCGCATGAGGCGCGCGCCTCGGGCCTCATATTTCTAAGGGGCCTCCAAATTCAGTTTTCAGAAAGAAAAAAACTATATGTAAATATCTGTTCAAGAGACATAAACTTTGTTCATAGTTTCAGGATTGCTTCTAGAGTAGAAAGCGCTTTTGAACAATCTTTACTTTGGTGACTCACTTTCCTCTTCACAGCATTGGACCATAATCTAAACTAATACTTTAATACGAATACTTTTAGTTTACAAGTAATTGATGCTTTAAGTCCGTATTTCACTGTAAAAATATTCAGAAACGTACCTTGGAAATAAGGATAAGTTAGACTTACAAATACTATACAGAAAGTATACATTTCCCTTTGAAAACTTTACTGTTTCGTTCAACCCGTCACTTAACCGAATAGTGGTCTCACGACCTTAAAAAACAGGCAGTTCACTGAAAAATGACTAGAATTGTAAAAAAAAAAAAATAATTAAAAAAAATTCCAGTAGTGTTCCTTGAAAATTATAGGCAGCTGAGGTGCCCTAAATTCCAAGGAAAGTTGCACGAAAATACAAGAACTTTACTGAACAATATGCAATTCAGTGGATCTTTCCTGAGCTGTTCAATATAGTTCCTGGTATTTTCATGCAACATTCCTTGGAATTTTAGGGCCCTCAACTGTCCATTATTTCCAAGAAAAATTCCTAGATTTTTTGTATTGTTTTAATTTGCTCACTATATTTTTATCTCAAAAAATACAGGTGCAGAGGGTCCCTATGCCTTTTTCCTATCCGGAACCAATTAGTTGTGTTGGGTTGGGGGATTACGGCCAATTATCTACAAGTAGGATCTATGCCGATGGGTGTGGGTGCTCCCCTTGGGGGTCTTTCTAAGGGATTCTAACCCCTATTTACGCTAAGTTTTGGAGGAAACCACGGAAAATTCCTAACGGTTAGGTTGGCGGATGCGACCTGGTTTTGAACCAGGCACATTCCGTCTCCCAGTTCAGAGTGCTATGCGCTCAGCCACTGGTTGGGCCGCACTGAATCAGATTGCGGCTCAGCAGCTGGTATTGCAGTAGGCCATTCAAATACACCTGCTTTATAGATTGCCGCCCCCCCAAATCAAAAAGTGTACAGTCTGATAAGAATATTTCTCATTTTAAAAGAGAAAAGCCTGAACCGCTTTATTATACAGCTTGAGATTGAAAAATTTGTCAAAAATTAAATATTTTATATTTTTTAGCCGTTCTTCATTTAACCCTTTAACGCGCAGTGGTTTCGCTCTGAGACCATCAAACTGTTGACGTTTTGACTGTTTGCCAGTCACGAAGAATAGCTTTGATTTCTATAAAAATAGTTGCGGGTGACATAGCTCCACGAGAATCCTTTCCTTTTTAGCACGTCATTTACCGTAAAAAAAAATTGTCACGATTATTTTTAACACCACTGACATCTGCCGAAAAATGGAAGAACGCGAGAACAGCCGGATAGATTGCCCAATGCTGAAAAAAGGGCAGCCGTTGCCATCGCTCGACTTAACTACCAGCAAGATGGCGGACGATCGAAACGTTCATCGCGTGCCACAGATCTAGAGACCCTTTTTTTGACGCAGCTGGCTGTGCGCGAGCACAGCCAGCTGTCGTGGTAAATTTTGAACTGGAATGTCATACACAGTTAATTAAAAACTTAAAAAAACAAATGATGATTAGTTTAATTTTTTGTTTTCAACTAAAAAATATTTATGATAACTATATTATAAATACGGCATGTATTTTATAGTCGCAGATGAAAATGCTAAACATTAATAATAAACCTAGGACCGAAGCTTAGAGCATACCCATTTACCCATTATAAAGTGGAATTTATTTTTAAGTCAATAATATTTTGTGTGTGTGTGTGTGTGTATATATATATATATATATATATATATATATATATATATATTATTCATACCTAATTACTCATTATTAATAGTCCTAAACTTATTGACAGTTTTTGACTAAACAGAAAGTTTACTTTTACTATTAAACTGCTTAGTTTTTCAGTTCCAAACGGGAAATTTATGAATATATTTAAATATTTATAAATATATGTTCTTGAAGGAATGTTAAAATTTTGGTTGATTTTATCCAAGTCAGAGCCGGCCCGAGAGGCGTGCGGGGCCCCAGGCGAAGCGCAAGAGCGGGGTCTCTTCTCTATCATGTCTTATGAGATAGCAATAAAAAGGCCCAGGAGCGGGGCCTCTATAAGCACGGAGCCTTAGGCGATCGCCTACATTCGCACCCCCCTTGGGCCGGCCCTGTCCAAGTAAAGAATTCTTCTGAACTGTGATGTCAAAGTCATGTTTCTGATCAAGTTTCCCTTGTTCTGACCTTCAAAAGTACCTGTTAAGTAGTCAAAATTTTCATGACTGAAACAAGACATATGCCAGTGATCCACAAAAAGTAATTCGACGTAATTAAGTAACAGCGAAAAATAATCAATATAAAACTGCAGTTGCTGGGTTATGCTGAGGTTTATTTAGTGTTAATCATGAAAAAAAAAACGTAGTACAAAAATTATTGAGATAAAAAATGTTTTTTAAGATGAACAAATCTATAAACATAAAAATTATTTTAAAATTTTAATACTCCTTTTGTAGCAAACCCTGACTATTGGACGGACACTTGGTGCACGTGCCCTGGGCACACATGGAGAAATAAGCCAAAAAATTGAGTTTAACACGATACACAGGGGCACAAAAATTGAGCCAGCTAAAGGACACAAAATCTGAAAAGTGCCCTGGGCACAAAAGTGTTATAGTGAAAGTCAGGCCCTGGTTTGTAGACATAAACTAGATATAAAAGGAATTAAAACATTTTAAAATAATTAGTAATAATGTAAAGGAGTTAGTGATTTTTTTTTTTTTTTTTTTTTTTTCGTTATCCACGGCGTAATTGTAATGACTGTTTCTGTATCGCTGTCTTCGTAAATTCGAAGTTTTAGCTTTATGTGAGAATTTTATTTCAGCAATTGTTGTTCGTTAAATCAATGCTAAAAATTCGTTAAATCAAAGCATCTTAGCACCCTTTTTGTCGGGACAGAAAAAACATTCGTTAAATCGGAGAATTCGTAAAATCAATGTACGTTAAATTGAGGTTCGACTGTACGCTAATTAATGTCTAAGTGTAGATTAACTTTTCTATGATTGTTGCCAAAATAATTGCCTTTGAGTACTATTTTAGACTTTCAGGAATGTTTTAAAATCTTTTATCTACTGGTGGTATTTAGAAGTACAGTAAACATAAAAATATTTAAAAAGTCATTAATTCATTCTTTGAAAAACAGCTAACAAACACTTCATTTAATAAGTTTACATCGTGGCAACCTGTTCCATTAAAGAAAGATCATTATGGGCGGCTTTCTGGTCACTTTCTAATCATGTTGGGCCAGTAAGAAGATTAAAAAAAATGGATCCCCTCTTACAATTGCGACTGTCAGTTCTTCATGTACCTGAAACTGTATGTCTTTGATTATATTTTTGTATTTTGAAAGCATAATAGCAATGAGGAAAAGTTTTAAAATACGTATTCCTATTTGCTAGTTTTTCTAGAGCTTTTATCAACGGCATTTTTAAATTTATATGTAAAATCCCTATAAACCTATATTGTTTAAGTAATTAAAAAACTTTGTAAAAAACACACATAAGAAGTAAAAGGAAAGAGGATACGCGTTTCGTTCAAAAATTGTTTTGAACTTCTTCAGTCCAAGCCCTTCGACGTAAAGAACACAGTGTTCTTTACGTCGAAGGGCTTGGACTGAAGAAGTTCAAAACAATTTTTGAACGAAACGCGTATCCTCTTTCCTTTTACTTCTTATGTGCGTTTTTTACAACGTTTTTTAATTACTTTAACGTTTAACACCAGTATTTTGAGTGTTTTTTCACCTATATTGTTTATTTTATTAAAAGAACTCTTTCAGTTTCTTCCAAAAACCAAAATGAATATAATACAAGGGTAATTTATATTATTTATTAAAATGAAGAAATAGTACAAGAAGGGATAAAAGAATGAAGAAAATAACTATCCATAAAATAATATACACATTTACGTAAATACACATATATAGACGTGCTCCTATAGCCAACATTTTGTTTTAATTGTCCAACGGCTCCAAGTCGTGTATTAGTAGAGCGGCTACGCACTGCTGGATGAGACTACTTACAGAGCCAATTAATTCACGGTACAAGACAATTACGCTAACTTTATCGTTTTCTATCAGTCACAATTCAAAAATAAGGAATTCTAATAAAACTAAAAATTCTATAGAAATATTGAAAATTCACGTATATTTTATCAAAAGTTTAGCACTTTTCATCACAAGTTTAAAGAAATATCACTAGGCTCTATGCTTTGATGAAACCTTTCATGTCCAGATGCATCTGATACCAAAAAACCTAGATGCATGATACATTGTGACTGTAAGTGGTCTCACCAAGTAGCGCATAGCCACTTTACTATACCTAGACATAATTTTTCTGACTAGCTGGAACCATATAGCACAGGAAAGTGGACTTTAAAATCTCTCTATATATACACTTAAAAAAAAAACCTGCTAATAAAAACACAAACATTCATATGCATTGTATGTAGCATATATAAATCAATTCATATGCGCATCAAAATTTTCCCCCAAAAGTTTTTACAAAGCAATTTATTTATTGCTAACTGAGTAGCCGTTCTTCCCCCAAGCATAGCTGCTGTCTTTTTTTAACTCATAAAATCCAATAAGAGACCTCGAAGAAACAAAATTTCGCTGAACTTTGAGTCCCTAAAAACAAAAACCTAAACCATGACAAGTGGGCACGCGCAGGATGTAGTAAGAAAGGAAAATCGACACTAGTCACCTTTTCGTAAGGGGTTGGACTTTTTTAGGAGGCAAGATAGTGAAATTTCAGATTAATCAGGATATTATATTGGCTTTAATGTAGGCTAAAATAATGTTTCTCGAAAATGGGTTCATGAGTCGATTTATATCGCAAAATTTGCAAATGAATATGTTTGAAAATAAAATTATGACTTAGATCAGCAGTTTCTAAAAATTGTGCAACAATTTCTACCAACAAAGAATAATTTATGATGATGCCTCCCCCCCCCCCCCTCCAGCCCACATTCCTTAGCATGCATACATTTTTTAAGTTCTTTAACAATGAATATTTAGTCCCATTAATCCTACTAAATTTTAGTCCTACAAAATATTGTTATTGGTAATGTCTGAATAAATATTTTAGGAGAAAAAAATATTTGGATTAAAAATAAGTATAAATGAAATGAGTTTTTAAACATGCATTATCACCTGCTCGTTGCCTTTCTCTCACCTCCCCGCCCTTCCTGCAGTTCTGCGCGCACTACCGGTTAGCAGTCTAAGTTAGCGCCGCTGACTTAGATGACATAGTTTCATTCTTCCCAAAAATAGCAATTTTATACAGTTAAAAATAACACACACACACACAAAATAAAGAAAGAAAAAAAAGATTAGGTAAAATGTGGATTTTCAGAATTTTAAAGAATTAGTTTTTAAGTATATATACATTAATATATATATATATATATATATATAGTAATTTAAAAAATTTAAGCCGATCCTTCAATGTGAATTTTATTACGTTTTACGAGTGTAACTTGATACGTTCATTACAAATATGTACGTTACGCTTATGTAAGTAAGGAATATCTTCTAAACTTTATTTTTGCAGAAATTCTACTTTAACCTGAAACATAATAAAGCCATTCTTTTCTTTCTTTCAAATATACTTCAAAGAGTCTTTCTAGTAATTAGAATAAACCTACCATTCTTATTCAAATAAACATACCGTGTATAACTTAAACTCGGTTCATACTCTCAAAAATGCATTTACAAAAGTTATATAAAAATACAGGAAATACGCTGATACACATAAGAAAATCTTGCGAAATTTTACAGGTTTATCTATACATCAGCTTGAAATCATTATAGAAGCAATTTACTTTCATTTACACTTCTTAGAAATTAAAGTTTATGTTCGAGCAAAATTACAATAAACTTGTAGAATTCTTATTCAAATGAATATGTGTCTCATGCTTAGTTCATACTCTTAGAAATGCATAATTAGATTTCTTAAAGAAGACTCAATCACTAACACTCCTCGTTTTTGTCAAGTTTGTGGATTGTGCTAGCTGCATTTTTTTGCAATTTCATTCAAAAATTAATTTGAAACTTCCGGAGACTTAATCTGTATTTGGACTTTTTTTTTTTTTTTTTACAGAATTGTCATCATGCAATTTAGTATTATATATAATCAACAAAAGCGGGCTCCTTTACGAGGTGGGGCCCTGGGGATTTTTCTCTGCTCCCCCCCCCCTCTCTCTGCGCCACTGATCGTACGTGATATTGGCATCATTTTGACGTCATGAACAGGAAACAAATTGCAGAACTTGGATCCCAGTGTCTTACAAAGCAACTTTCATATCACACCATTCAGAGAAGGATGTTACTACAGCATGAAAATGATTACTTAATCAAGATGCAAAATAAAATGCAATAGTTTAATAGTAATGATATTATGCAGGATACAGTGGCGTAGCCAAAATTTTTCATGGGGGGGGGGTCGAGTACAGCAGCTCATATATATGTATACGCGTGTGTGATAAGGGAGTGAAGAATATACATTTTGTATGACAAAATATTCCTCATGGGGGGGACTTGACGTTACATCTGGAGAAAACCTACAAAAACTCCAGACCGTTAAATCGACAGCCACGCAATGGACCCGAAGCTGGGACCTTCACACTTCGCCCGTCTACCATTTTCGGTGACATAACCACTGTGCCATGTGAAACAAATTTTAAAAAGCCATTCATGGGAAAAGTAAACATACTTATTAAAAAATAAAAATCTGGAGTGGCTCCACTTGTTTTTCCGAACACTTACGATTAAGATCATTACCAAGCATTTAAATAAATTTTAATCGATGAATAATTCAAACGTATATACAAAATTGAAGCTCAATCGAAGCCGTTTAAACGCTAGCGCATTTTCAAGAATTTCCCCACATAGGCCATAATGTAAAAGAAATCTTGGTCGTAGCCCTGTAGAAAAACTATAAGTCCTATACACACCAAAATCAATACCGGTCTTGCGACGGTGGTTTATAACATATATACCCAATTTGAGCTCAATCGAATGCCCCGTTTAGGAGCTATTGTGTTCACTCTCTCTCACACACACACACACATACGTACGTACGTACATACATACATACATACATCGCGTAAAAATAGCATAAATGAATTCAGAAGACCTCAAAACGTGTAAATACACCAAAATCTCGAAGTCGAATTTTTTCATGATTACAATACTTTACTTACATGGTACATGTTCGGAAAGTAAAAATAGCTCATAGCTGCACGGCCGCTTAGAAGGTGCGTGTAATTAAAATGCAGAAACTGCAAAATTTATTGTATTCTATCAATGAAGTAATTGAATTTTATTTATCTTTAGCTGAAATTTTGGGCTCGGGTTCCGACTTCAAGAATATTGCTCGGGCTCTGGCAGACTCGGATTAAAAGTCCTAGGGCTCGGGCTTCAAAAAATGAGCCCGAATTCATCTCTAACACACAACGCTATAAATAAATAAGTAATTATAATAATAAATTAAAACGAAACAATGGTTCATTTTCCTTATAAATCAAATAAATATGTTGCTGTATTGTGTATAATATTTAAATAATCCTGTACAAAAGAAAAAAAAAGCTGAAATCTCTACTGCTGTGTCTAATAATTTAATTAACACTTTACAAATATTTTTATTACATATGATTTCTCTGATGAAAACTCCTCCACCCCACCTTTCAGTTTTTCTCTCATTTAAAGGCAATTTACGTTCAACATAAAAAAGTTGTCTGGCAGCTATAAAAAAGATTAAAAGGTGTATTTTAAAATGTAAAGAAGCAGTAAATGAGTCCCGATTTGTAAAAGTTATTTCAAAGCAACTTATTTTTTTTCCACAAAAATGCTTTCTGCAAAATTCTCGTGTGACAAATATTATTCCTTTTCAAACACTTTTGAGAACACAAATTTCAGTTTCCCGTCACAACCCAATTTCTTTTCCCCTTCTCATACGTACTCTACGTACAACCCCCACCTTAAGAATAGCCCTCTTGCCCAGCGGGATAGTAATTTATCATTCTCTCCCCTACAAACAGGGCAGCGGCTAGCTCGTGCAATGACCCAGATGGCGCACTATTACAGCGGAGAATTTTCACAGAAATGTAGACTCGATAGTTTTACTTATCGTTAATTTATTTTTCATCAAATAGTTTTTCCTTTTTATTGAAAAATCAGTAAACACTTTGAGAATGTATCTCCCGTTTACGAAATTCGTTTATCTTAATTAGCAAATATTTTATGGCTGTTGAAACACAAAAAACCTGTTTTTCCCAACTTTAATTGAATATTAAAAATATTAATAGAATTGATTTCAAAATTTTAGAAACTAAATAATCTGTATCGCATTAATATCTTGGCAAGGAAAAAAAAACTGATTTAAAATAACAAAAATTGTAGACGTGGGACGAGAAAATACGCTTCCCGTAGGTTAACATGGGAAATCTCAGTTTCGTTTTCTACCAGCGTATGTCGCCTTAATGAAGCGATATACAAAATTTCAACATATGTCTCAGATATCTTTAAACAAAGATGGTCAGTGGGGGCTATACATGAATTTGAATGTAAACATTTATTGATAGACTGCAAAAAATTTTCTTTCATAATTTCCCCGCAACCCTGAAATGCAGTGATCTGATGTGATTTCCCCCCCCCCCCCTCAAAAGCCATTGAAAAGTGATTTAAGTGAATATATACATATCTTCATATAAATTTTGTATATCACCTCACTGGTGTCTAGGGCATACTTTACTAGTTTTTTTTTTTTTTTTTTTTTTTGTTTTTTTTTTTTTTGTATAGGGTTGTAAGCGAATTTTAAAAAGTATCACTTTTTGAAAATTAATCAGAAGAATTCTGTCTTAATATAGTTCTTTCCTACCTTATTTTGAACTTATACTGCCCACTTATCTCTAATGGATAGAATTAAAGCATGTTTCAATCTTTTGTATCTTTAGATGAAAATACAGCAGACAACCTAGAACCCATGAATGTCGTACAATGTGTAATTTCTTTGATATCAACAAAATTCTGAAGTGCATGGGGTTAGCACAGGTGATCCCAGCCTTCAAAGACCTGCTGGCTAATTGGATTTGCTTGAGAAAACATACTTTAATACCTAAGTGTGTTTGGTTATAATTATAAAAATGAGGTACAAAATTTAGCTATTACTGAAAAGTACATTTTATTCGGACATTTCTCTGAACAAATATTTTTCTTTAAAAAATATAAATGTAAAAATTAATAAAAACAATCCTTTTATAGTTTATAAAAAAAACATAAGAATAATAAAGCATTCAACAATCTTTACAAAAAAGTACCTATGCAAAAACATTTTTCATAAATATTTATTCAAAGTACATGAAAATATAAATTTTAAAAATGCATACATTAGCAACTTAAGACAGAAAAAGAAATGGTAACTAGTATGAATGATTTGAAAAAATTAACATATTGTATGCTCAAATGGAAATAAAAAGAATAACAATCCACAAAAAAATTATTCAAAAAGATAAATTATGTCTCTGACAGATATTACAGTTTAGTAAACAAATATATTCAGTGCAATACAAGATTTTATGAAAGTGAAAGGTAAATATTAAGCTATTTAAAAATATTAAATTCGTGTAAAAATTGGGTGGTAAGTTTATTTAACTAATAAATTAAAGTTTGATTTTAGGTGTAAAATTTTGTTACACAGCTCTCCAAATTTGGCAATATCATGCATGTTTTTGATGACTATTCTACATAACGTTCTTATTAGTAGAAAAATATACTAGGTATTCAACATTAAAGTGGTCTTTGGTTCAATAAATTTTGGTTTGGATATAAGTTTCAACCATTCAGATTCAGTTCTTAACTGTAAGTTTCCGTTTTACTAGGTCTAGTGTGCATAAAATGATGTAATGTAACAAACTGAACTATTATTTAAGTAAATTTTTGTACAAAGAAATATAGTACATATTTCTTTTAATGAACAAAAATTGTTGCTAGGAACAATGAACATCCAGTTAATAAAATAATATTTCATTTAAATTGTGCAATAGAAATTATTTATTAAAACTTTGCTGAATTAGTGTATCAAAGAGATATATAGATTGTGGAAGAATCTTGCAGTCTGAAAATTACCATAACAGATCCTTTGCCAGTGTAAGAATGAATGGTTTATGTTTGTATGTCATAGTTATTTTATGCTCACGGTAATACTTTTATTATTTTAGGAACTGACCATGTACTCGATAAAACACATTGAGGGTGGGAGGAATCAGCCATTATATTTTTCCATATTTTCTTTGGATATTTTGAAAATTAATATATATAATTCCATTTAATGTTCATCTTACATAAGTCTTCCAATGTATTTCGCACGAGGATACTTTTCACGTAATTCTGGCCAATGAACAAAATAATAATCAGCTATGGGATATAGTATTTTTCCAGTTAATGACAAAGTCTTGACTCTGCAAATGCTTTCAATATAAATTACAGTGATGTGCTTCAGACCAAGTATCTGTAAATAAATGGACTTAGTGGTAAAACAAGTACACAAAATCAAAAGCAATAAACAATATAGTTATATATGATTACTTACATGCAAAAAGACTGCAGATAAACACAATGGAACACAAGTTCCGGGACCATTGCATAAAATCTGTAAAATTGGTGAGAAAAAAATATGTAAAAGCATTAAAATGCCTGTTATATTACAATTATAATTAGAGTTAAAAGCTTATAGATATATACATAGAGATACACTTCATACTATTTTAACACAAAATCAGTACAAAATACAGCAAATAAAAACATCAAAAAACCTTCCATACATGATATATCCCAAGTAAAACTTAAAACCAAAAATCCCTCAATATTTTTTTTTAAATCAAAGAACCTAAATTAAGTTCTTGTGAGCAAAAATTATAAATGAACAAATCTTTGTCAAATAAATATTCATTTTCACTGGTACATTTTAGCTCTATTATTAATGTAAAATTTAGCTCTCATCAACAATAACAATTCATAGAATTCACATACTAAAATATCAATAAGAAATTTTGAGTTTTACTATAAATACTTCAATAAAGACTGAAAGCTTACTGCATCTGGCATGTGTTTAAACACTATTTGGAAAGACCTTATGCAAGCTATTAGAGTTGTAAAAACAGTTGTGAACCATGATTGCCCAACTTCTCTACTTCTTGGTATTTTTTCTATTGTAAATAATTCTGGATACAGCTGTAAATAAGAGCGTAAAAAATAAAATAATATTATAAAAAATTAATCACACAATTAATATATTTATGTATAATTTGCTTAATAATTTATTTTCAATAAAAATATTTTTGTTAAATTAATAAATATATAATGTAAGAGATAATAACACTTTAGATTAAAATTTTTAAAAAGCAGAGGCAAAACTGAAATTAGCGCTCATTCTAAAACAAGTTTTGAGATGCTATAATAGCATAAATGATTTTTTTATAGACTGGGGATTCTGAAATTTAACACACATAAATTTTTGTAAATTTGAAATATTATTTTTGAACAGTTAAGCTTGCAGCTTTTGAATGAGTAAATCTAATAATATTTATCTAATTTTTACATTCGTTTTTAAAAAGTTTTAGAATAATTTAAATGTATTAATTAATTGTTAATATTTCCATTTTTAAGTTTTATATCAACTTAAAAGAAAAACGATTTTTGAGTTTCTGACATTTTTAATGTGGTGTTTAAAACCTAGTTTAAACTTTCATATTGAAAACTTGCCAACCTTGATTATAACATGTGATAAAATTACAGTTTATTATGTTTTAATATTCCATAGCAATACAAAGATTTACTACCACATTTATAAAAGTTTAAGATTCTGCTGAAAAACATTCCTAAAGATCATCAAGCTTATTATTTCGGTTGATTTAATTGTCAGTCACTGTATTATCAATTTTTCATATTTCTATTTTAGGAACAATACAAAACTGAAGAGTTTTTTTAATGCCACAGTTCAAATTTTAATATTCAGTTTCTAAAAAAGTTTTTTTTTAATTTGTTATTAAACTTGCTATATTAGAATTTTAATATTCATTTACAAAATCATAAATACTAATAAGTCACTCTGTAATATCAAGGATTATATTTGTCCTAAACCTAGTGTGCAAGGTAATTTGTAAATAAAAAAATAGTTAATCTTAACAACTATGTAGATAGAAAAGGGCAAGAACAAACTGGCTATATTGAAAAGAAAAGTTTCAAAATTTTAACTTGCTTCTGGATATACATATAATTTTAATTATAATAACAACAATGAGAATGTTCATTCTCCTCTCCCCTTCCTTTTATCGTTAAAGCAACTTCTGTGTTTTCCTACATTCTATAGAAAGTGTACTTTTCTAATTAGCTTATTTAGCAGGAAAATTGCAAGAAGTTTAAAAATTTAGCAAGAAGTTTAAAAAACAATACTGTCAGAATAAATTGGCAAAAGCCTATTATAAGTTCATAACACTTTGTCTGTAAAAGTAACTAAAGCAACAGCTTATAAAAAGTAAGTTTTATATCACGATTGCAATAATAATACTTTCCTATACATGTAAAAATATTTCGTTTACAGGACATAATCACTCAACTGACCACTTTTACTACTCTTTTTTAATATGCTTGGTTTTGTACAAAGCACAAATTTAATGAAAACCATTGCATACTCACATCATTTTTCTTGGACTCTTCAAAAGTTCTAGCTTTTTGCTCACTTAAAATATCTGTATCAGCAAGAACATAAATTCTTGGTCGTACTTTATTACTTATAGTTCTTATGAGATGGAGGATTTCAAATGTATGCCCACCTATTTAAAAACAAATAAATGGATGAAATATAACTTTAAAAATACCTACTAAAGCACTTTAATGTATCACACATTATATGCAAAAAAGTAATGAAAATTTAAAATATGGAAATTTGCACATATATGCTTTAAATTTCATTGGCAGATCTAGAGATGGTGCATATGACCCCCTCCTTCTAGATGAGGTAAATTTAGACTAAAGATTAAGGCATAAAAAGGTATAAATTTTGTAAATTCAAATGCATTTATAACAAAAAGAAGGGCAAAAAAGTTTATGCTTCACCTAAATTTTGTTCTTGGATCCACCCTTGAATATTTCTACCTCTGAAGGACAAAAATGTTATCAGACTATGAAAGGTAATAGATAAGGCAACTCAGGTTACCAATGATAAAGTTTAAAGAATTTCAATTTCTTCTGAAATCAGCATTAGTACTTTTAAATGTTTATCAAAGGAAGGAATCGCCACCCAACAAACTAAAGAGGGCATTTTATTCTATAACACTTACTATTGTATATTCAGTGTCACTCTTAAGTCACAAGGTGCAACACCAGCATAAATTTCTTATATTACAAGAGAGTATCATTAAAGATTTTGTGTTTATTTTACAAAACTACATAATAATTAGCATGTATGCAGCACTCGACAAATAAAATTTAAATGACCACAAATGAAATCTAAATTATGATTCCCCTATCAATGAATGAAACAGAAGTTACAGCCAATTATCTACACTAGGGAACTAGGCTGGGGGTGGGATTGTCCTCCGTGGGGGACTTTCTAAGGGGTCCTAACCCATATTTACACAAAGTTTTGGAGGAAACCATGGAAAACTTCGAAGGGTTAGTTCGGCAGACGTGATCTGGTTTTGAACCAGGCACCTTCCGTCTCCCAGTTCAAAGTGCTAGTGCTATGCCACTGGTGGGGCTATGACTGAATGAATTTAACCCTCCAAGCGGCTGAGACGTAAAATCCCGTTCACTTCATTCCAGTTTTCACTGCAATGCATCTATAATTTAAATTATTTATAACACCAAGGTATCATAAAATATATTTCGATATTAAAGATTATAGGTATCTTAGGAGTTAACTTTTTAATAATTACAAATCTTCCTATCGAAATTTTATTTTTTAAATAATTTTAAAGCTGCATGAAATTTTTACTGTGAAAACAACTTTACATTATTTGCCCATTTCCAAGACGCTCAGAGGGTTAGTACCTTGATAATATCATTTGAAATGAGACAATTATAAACTGATAAAAAGTAAAACATGAATTTCACTAAGCAGCATCAGCAATCTGATTTGCAAATTTCAAGTAGAGTCATTCCACGTCAAATCAACCAAAATTTTTTGAAAATGACACCATCTGTCACAGATTTTGATGAAATTTGGTACATATGTACAACTTTTGATGCTGACTACAAATATATCAATTATATTGAGATTAATTAAGGGATTCAAAAGTTATGAGTTTTCAAATTTCAGATGAGATGTCCTGTCAGCCGCCATCTTAAATGACACTTATACACACATTTTGGTTATGAAAGAAAATATATTTCCTTTCATAACCAAAACTAGAAATAATATATTAGCAATAAAGTTTTTTTTTTTTTTTGTGTGTGTGTGTGTGTTTGATTTGGAGCAATCAAAATGCTCTATTATTAAATGTAAAAGTTTGTTCCCATTGTTAATTTCCCCCCAAAAATTCAAGGTTTAATTGGAACAATGGGTTTTGTATTTATGACTGAAAGTTGAAATTGCTTGTTGAATCTCGTCAGCCCATGGGGTTGTTACTTTCTTCTTCTGAAGCACTTGTACTTCTGCTGTGTTACTCTGTAATTGTAAATAACAGTCTTTGGAATAAAAATGCACTTACATCCAAGAAACAACAGAGATGAAAGGCCAATCTCATAGCAATAGCAGCCATATATCTTAATAAACTCTCACAAACAAACAAAATCAGCATTTTCGAAGCACTGGGATCACTTACATATGTTCTTCCACTATTAGCAGCCTCACTCTAAGTATTAGAGCATTCAATGTGCCTCAGATGCACATTTCATCCTATTGAAGCAGAAAACTAAAATTTCCCACAGGTGATAAAAATTTTGCACTTAAACTGACATTTTCAATTGAGAATAAGTTAATGATGCAGACATAAAATGACTAATGTTTCTATGGGGTCATGTTGACAGATGTCTAAGTTTATTGCATGATGTCAAAGATCTATTTATTTCAAGCACTACTTACTGCTAAAGCCCTCTATAGAAAACTCGAGAAAGCAATGAGACAATGTTTCTGTATTACCTATTAGCACTGCTGGTGCTGATCATGTGTTTGTGACTCGGACAACATAGATTCATATAAAGTGGAATGTTTCTACCATGTTATAGGGGGATCTACTGTATATCATTTCCAAAAAGCTCAATTGGCCAATGAATGCACTAATTTATATTTTAAAAGGTGCAGACCTCCATTAACTTCTGCTTCTACAGGGTGGCTCCTGAGACAAAACAACTGCCCACTCCAGTACTAAATAGTTATCATTTATTTGATCTGAAAAAGACAGTTCTCAATTAAAGTTGGCTGAATTACCAATTTTTGGAATTTGAATTACTGTATCCCAGAAGTGTTGTAATTCAATAAATCTGGAGATTGCTCAGTATGTTTCGATCAATTTTGGATCTGAGAAAGACAGCCGATTGTGCTGATCTGGGGCTATTTTTACCCCTCCCTCATGTATGGGAGAAGGGCTCGCCCTCAAACCCTATATATATTTGTAAAGCATTCTAAACATGGTCGATATAGAAATTCTGGTCTGATGACCGATTGTTAAAAAAAAAGAAAAAAAATTCCCCTCACACTTAGAATTTTTTTCACTATCTAATTAATAAGTTACAGGGGGTGGAATGCAGAATTGGTGCCCATGCCAAATGAAAGCAATAACACATTATTTCTAGCAACACTTACTGCTATCGGCGAGAAATGTCAGAGCTGTTCAAGGATGCAATTTGCAAAGGTAAAGTTCCAGCAATTGCGGATGATTTCACATTATGGATGATGTCGAGTTGCTGTAGTTGATGAGGATTGAAATTGAAGCATTCAATGCTGTATTTTCAGATGTGGAGGTGAAGGGTTTCATATGATGCCATGTAATTATTATTTTGTAGTACGTTATTGGTTAAAATAAGAAACAGTTGTATTGAAAAAATATTTATTGGCGATATCATAGAGTTTTTTTAGTTTATCAAAGGACCAGAAGTAAGCACATTTTCAAGGGGGCCCCTGCATCAATGGCAGGGCGTACTGTGTTTTTGGGCTCTCACTGAAGACCAGTGGTAGCATATCTTCGAGCGGCCCCGTACAGTGATGGCTGGACCCAGTGATGTTTTGGGGGGTCTCACAAAGGGCCAGCGGTAGCATATTTTCAAGGGACCCCCTATAATGATGGACTGACCCAGGGATGTTTTCCAAGTCCCACACAGAATCAGCAATAGCATATTTTCTAGGTTGCGATGGCCAGATCCATGGATGTTGTTTTGAGTCTCACACAGGACCAGTGATAACATATGTGATATGCGACTCTGTATATATTAATTTACTGATTCTTTTTACTGTTCTTGATTTGAAAAATATAATCAATTAAAAAGTTTTTCATAAAATATTTGAGTAATTTTTATGTCTCTTACATTCTTTTTCGTCTTTTGGAAACTGCTTACATGAAAATAATCATATCGTAAGGTTTTTATTTGTAAAATTAATCTTAAAAAGGTTATTTAAAATTGTAGTAAAGCCACGAGTTGCCAAAACTTTATTTTCGAGTCATTCTTAAAAAAAGGCGCTATTTGAATTTTTGTGGTTGGTAGTTTTTAGAAATAATTATTTTAAAATATTCTTATAAGACATTTTAAATATTATGACAGATTTTTAAATATAATTAATAAAAACTGATGATATTTTTATTTCCTTTTTTCAATGAACGGAGGGATACTTGTATAGGGTTAGGTGGGGTAAAATGAACAGTCTACAAAAAGCAGGCAATAAATGTCAAATGGATTGGTTCATTGGCATACTGATTTTTGTTTAGCTCATTTATATTATAATCAATATTTTTAACTAATTTATTTGATTGGGTAATATTCTTTTAATATGTAATGGAACAACTTACAGTTTCATATTTGACTCTATTTATATAAGGCTAAAATTTACTTTGCTGTAGCATTTTTGTGATTTAAAGTTCTTGAAATTTTAATGATACAAAGCCTACTATCATTCTCGAGGAATACATTTCTGTCAAGGTAATTTGTATTCGTATTATTTTTTATTTTGGAGTAGTTCAAAGAAAGTGGGGTAAAACGATCATACTGCTAGGCTTGCGCTTAAAGAACACATGTATCATTTTAGATTTCTTTTTTTTCATCTGTAGTATATTTTATAAGGTATTAATAGTAATAACGTGAATAAATAAATAGATTCTGTTATTTTACTTTTATTTTTACCTGAAAATAAGAAAAATAACCCAAAATTTATGATACTGGAATCGTGCATTTATAAATAAATGCTAACAGAGAGTGTGTTTGCTGCACATTTTGAAGAAAAGCATGATATTGAAGACCATGAAGTAAAGAAAGTATGCTATTTTTGAAATGTGAAGAAAAAACCCAATTCTTATTTGAAAAGAGTTGAAAGAAGAGTTCGAAATGGCATGACCGTAATACCTCTTTCGGACAAAATATCTGCTGGCTCTTAATTGCTGTGGTAAAAGTTTTATTAAACATTTTCAGACAGATTTTGTCTGCAGAAAAGGAGCTATTTACAATTTAATTCTTTGCAAAATCTTTATTTTAAAAAATGTACATTGCCAGAAAATGATGATGTCGAGGAAGTTCAAACTGAACACATAATTCAAATACTGGATGAGCCAAATTTAGATCGTATACTTATAAGTTCTGATAGCTAAATTAAAATTCCAAGTAAAACTGTTTAATAAAATATTTATTATCTATTTTCCAGTTGATCTTATTCATATAATATCATTTTCTATGAGTTGTTTCATATTTTTCATCTATAATCATTTTACCCCACACCATGGGGTAAAATGATCATAATAACAAGCCAAAAAGAATTAATGATCAAACAGTTTTAATGTTTGTAAAAGAAAAAAACAAAAATGTGCAGTTACTGTCAGATAGTCCAATGTAAAATATTTGTAAAAAAAATTTTAAATATGTTGTATCATTTTAGATGTGTAGTTTAGTAAAGTTGAAAATAGCTAAATTTATGGTCATTTTACCCCACCTGACCCTACCTCCGTTACATGTCACAACATATTTTCCTCCATTAACTTGTTCACTTACTTGTTAAATAAAAAAAGGGATATAGATTCAATAGAGTAATTTCAGTTAGTAGATTTTTTTTTTTTTTTTTAGTTTAAATGAATTCTGTTACAAAATAAATAAAATTTTCAGCTTTAATTATCCTTTGAATTACTGTCACAGTCTTTCTTCTATCCTCTGCTCAAAATGAATTAGGTGTAAGAATTTCTCATAAATGGCAGTCCTGTCACTTCATCACAGAAGATTAGAATCATAAGTAATCGTTTTCAATATCTGTTCTTCACAGGGAAGTTAAACAGCTTAATTTATAAGAATTTGGGTATTTTTCTCTCTGAAGTCAAATAGGAAATTAACTTTGTGCATCCTCCATTCTCGATTTTAATAAGTAAAAATTGTTTATTTACTGGATTTTTTTAGTTAATAATAAAGCACATTTTTAGTAAAATCTAAATTAAAATGATGTGTTAACTTTAAATCAACATGATATAAAAACAAAACATATCAATTTGTATCCTTTGATAATATATGTTTCATAATGATTAAAAAATCATTTATTTGACTAATATATAATTTTTAGTTAGTCTAAATTTTGTCTTTAATAAAAAAATGCAGGTTTATTTAAATAAAAAAGCTTTTAAATATTATTTTTAAAAATTAATTTCACAAATCACTTTATTTTTAAGATTGTATCTTGAAAGTTCTCTTTTTCCTATAAATATCTATTAAAATAACAGTTTTAAAGCAAAAATTAAAATTTATTTTGCATTCAATATTGACTGCTCCAATATGATATCATGCATTCATTATTTCTTTCATAAAAGAATATTCTTTGTTACTAGTTTGTATACTCTGTTCGTGTTCAAAATTTCAATTACAAAAAAAAAAGTTAAAAAAAGAATGTGACCAACTATATAGGAGTAATAAGAAGTATAAAACGAGAAATATAAATTAATTAATTCTTTTTAGGATTTTTTAAAATTTAATTTTAACTTTGAAAATATACGTTTTCTGAAGAATGATCCTTTCACGAATTGCGAAAGCAGAATTTAATGCATCCGGTCTTGCGATCGTCTGCGACAGGTTCTTGGAGTAACCATTAAGAGAGTCAAACTTGCAAATTCAGCATCTATTAGGAACCCAGCCCATTTAAGCCAGTTATAGGTAAAAGTTGTATCAAATCAGAACACGCACATGCATTTACAGAAAAATAACTACCTGAGCCTAAAACTATCATTAATTTTGCTGTTAGCTTTGCTCGATAAAGGATTTTGTTTTTTCTATGTATTCGTAAATAAACAATGAATATTCGAATGATAAACAAACAAATGAAAGTTCCGATGACATTTTGCAGATACAATACTATGTCCATTCTTTAAATTTTTAGTTGCACTAAACTTTCAAAAATCTATTTTATGAAACATTCGTTGACTATCTTCCAAATAAGTCAATAAATAATACAAACATGAAGCCATCCGGTAAACACATGGCTCTTTCCCTTTAAAATATAAATAAACATGATTGGTGATTCGATCCTGAACTTCGATAAAACGAGACGAGTGTTAAACTAAACTATCGATGAAATCACAAGAACATGGAGTAGTTATTTTGCAAACAACCTCTGTGTGACAAACAAGCAGGCTTCTCCGGGGCCGACCCCGGCTTCTCGCATCTCATAGAGCATTTCGACGTGACGTATCTGCGACGTCAGCTGAGTGACAGCTTCGCGCATCGTTCTGCGCTTGCTATTTCTTTACCTAAATGTATTATTTAGCAATCTCGGTAATCCGTAAAAACTACCTGTAATCTGACGAGGTTCACTGGATTTTCGGATTGCGAACGCTCCCCTCTGTGAAGAGTGTAAACAAACTGTAGCAAACAACAGGCGTTGGAGTTCAGATAGCAATCCATGCAATTTAATATGTATCTTTATCCCCCGCCTCCCCCAAAAAAATTCACCCTCCCCATTTTATTTTAAATATTTTTTTCAGTGTGCATGAAAGAATGTACATTATTTATTTAGAATTATCGTAAAAATTTTAAAGCTGTACGCAACTAATTAAACTCTCATTGCAAAATTAGATATTCTTTCTAGTTTAGGATTGTGATATTTTTTTTTCGTTATACTTTGATGCTTTGACTAGATAGGTTTATCCTTAGATTGACATGAATTTTTGTGCATGCTTTCTATGGATAACACTTTCTGGTGTGGTTTCTGTTGTTAAATGGGCATATAAAATTCATTAGAATAAATGAATAAAATATATTAAAGAATTGGTTTGTTAATTATTTTTTTAAAACATATTTTGATTAAAAATCAATTTATACATAGTTTACAAAACTAGTTTTGTACCAGTGGTTGGTTTATTAAAAAAATAAATAAATTAAACAGGTAGTTTCTTATGTTGAAACTGCCATATGATGTGTTTATGAACCATTACTTATTGTTGCTTACCCTTTAAAAAAAAAAAAAAAAAAAAAACACTCTAGAATCTACTTCATAATCATTAAGCTTGGTTACCAGCCTTTTTATTCTTTTGCAGTATTCTAAATTAGGTATGCAGTGGAACTTCAATATCTTGAATAAATGTGTTTTTCCTATTAAACTGACACCCTCTTTTATTTCACCTTGTTGTCTTGATTTTTTCTGTTGTTTCTTCGACTTCATGAAATCAAGGTTCTACTGTTCTTGTGTCCATGGACAGATGATTAAATGGTTACACTGTACTTCGTTAAAATAAATCCTTATTCTTTCACCTAAATCTATTTCCACTTTGTTCTGAGTAGAACTAATATTAGGATTAGAAATTATTCTGAAGATTCTTAGATTTTTCGGTACTTGCGTATTATCCCGTTGGTCATTTCCAATAAACTATTTTTTCATCAAATGTGCTGGCAAACTATGCTATTAATTGTATCTAAACCATTAATAATCATAATCTAAACCATTAATAATTTCATGCATTCAGCATTTAACTTGGCAAACAATCACTCGTCTTGTTTGACCGCCGGGATAATACGCAAGTACCAATTTTTCTTGATGAATACTGTTTTTATCTGCTGTTTACATTCAAGAACTTAAATCATTTTATGCAGCCAAATATCATTAAACATGATACTTTTTTTCCAATTTTTTTGTAAATAACTTAAGTAATTTAAATCGTCTGACTGACATCTCCAATTTTTTTAATATCTATCACTTGCTTGCACATAGTCTGGATACTGTATAAATTATGTGAAAACATATTTTCAAGTAACATTGTAATTTACAATAGTGTTGAAAAAAAATTCTCTTGCATACAATCATTATGGAAGAATGCAACTGCAAAAATTTATATACAACTCCTTTTATTATGATTGTTTTGTTTGTTTTTTTATTTCACATCATTCAACTAATAAATCTGATACAGACACCACATGACTTCCTTGTACCTCTATTAAATCAGAAATATTTTCAGTGCACTTCATCTAAACTTATTTCGTTTAAAAGAGACAAAACTGCAATTCTAAAGTTTACCGCCAAGCTGAGTTCAATTTTAAAGATTTGTTTCACTTAATTGGGCAATATTTTGACAAAAGCCAACAAGCTTGAGATAGTTAGCGAGATTTCAGTCACAGCTGAAATAGTTATTCATCACAGATTTTTAATGAAACGAATATATCTATGGACCCTTAATGTATTTTAAATCTTTTGGGTGACCCTGTAAATAAATTACTCAGACGACAGCAATCAAAAGCACAGTTACATGTTACAATAGTTCTAAATACAAAATTTTAACATTCTATGGTTAAAATGGTGGATTCTATGGTGGTTTTAGTCAAGGTGGATGACAAATAGTGAGATTTTGTGCATGGACCAAGCAATGACTGACTACAGACATAATATCTTGAAGATGTCCAGACATTAATGTATTGAAATTCTGGTAGTTGCATATTATCCCGGTAGACATTCCCGCCAAATTATTTTTTTTTTTTGGAAAATGTGCTGGCAAACTGTTGCCAGTTGTATTCAGAAAAATCATGATTTCAAGCAACCTGCACTTATCTAAGCGAAAAATCGCTCGTCTTAGCAGACCGCTTAGATAACATGCAAGTACCAAAATTCTTTTGGGTGGTCCTGTAAACTCTCCAAAAGATTGGAATAAAAAGTCTAGGTGTACAAGTAGATGTTACAACAATCTTGTATATAAAATCTCAGCAATCTATGACTAATAGTTTTTGAGATATGCGAATGAAATATATATGTTACAACTGAAAAAACACTCAAAATACTGGTGTTAAACGATAAAGTAATTAAAAAACTTTGTAAAAAACACACATAAGAAGTAAACTTTTACCTTTTACTTCTTATGTGTGTTTTTTACAAAGTTTTTTAATTACTTTATATATGTTACTGTTAAAACCCGAAATCAGTCAAAACCCAAATTAACTAGGGAAAACGCGTTCTGACTGAGTGCGTTAGGGAAAACCCGAATTAACTAGGCAAAACGCGTTCTGACTGACAGCGCTAGGCAAAACCCGAATTAACTAGGGAAAACCCGTTTTATCCGAGTAGCGGTAGCATGTTTTTGAGGGGCCCCTACAGCGGAGGCATATTTTCCAGGGGGCCCCCCTAAAGCGATGGCCAGACCCACTGATTTTTTTCGGGTCTCGGAAAGAGACAGCGTTAGCATATTTTCGAGGGGGGCCCCCTACAGTGGTGGCCGGTCCCCATGTTTTCTTATCTGAATTCCTGAATGTTAATGCTTTATCCACTAAAAATTGGATCTTGCTCCCTCTTCGAAAATATGCTATTGCTGGTCCTTTGCGAGACCCAAAAAAAACATCACTGTGTCTGGCCACCGCTGTAGGGGGCCCCCCTCAAAAATATGCTAACGCTGGCCCTTTGCGAGACCCAAAAAAGCATCAGTGTGTCCGGCCATCACTGTAGGGGTCCCCTGGAAAATATGGTAACACTGGCCCTCCGCGAGATCCAAAAAACCATCAGTGTGTCCGGCCATCACTTCAAGGGGCCCCCTTGAGAATATACTAATGCTGGCCCTTTGCGAGACCCAAAAAAATATCACTGGGTCCGGCCATAGCTTTAGGGGCCACCCTCGAATATATGCTAACGCTGGCCCCTGTGCATCGATGGGTCCGGCCATCGCTTTAGGGGGGCCCCTCGAAAATATGCTAAAGCTAGCCCTTGGCGAGACCCCAAAAATATCAGTGGGTCCGGTCATCGCTGTAGGGGACCCCCCTGGAAAATATGCTAACGCTAGCCCTTTGCAAGACCCAAATAAACATCAGTGGGTCCGGCACCACTGTAGCCCCCCCCCCTGAAAAATATGCTGACGCTGGTCCTTTGCGAGACCAAAAAAAAAAAACATTACTGCGTCCGGCCATCGCTTTAGGGGGGCCCCTCAAAAATATGCTAAAGCTGGTCCATTGCGAGACCCAAAAAAATATCAGCGGTTCCGGCCATCGCTGTAGGGGGCTCCCTGGATAATATGTCTCCGCTGTAGGGGGCCCCTGGAAGATGTGCCTCCGCTGTAGGGGCCCCTCGAAAACGTGCTACCGCTACTCGGATAAAACGGGTTTTTCCCAGTTAATTCGGGTTTTGCCTAGCGCTGTCAGTCAGAACGCGTTTTGCCTAGTTAATTCGGGTTTTGCTTAACGCTCTCAGTTAGAACGCGTTTTCCCTAGTTAATTCGGGTTTTGACTGATTTCGGGTTTTCACTGTAACATATACACAAAAAGTTGCCAAGTTTGGAGACTTTTGAGCGAGGGGGCTGATCGTCACTGGACCATTATCTAACCATATGGTAAGATGTTATTTAGCTTGAAATGGATGAATGTCTCTAAAACTGCCATTGACTGTAATGTGTTGAAATTTTTTTGAGTGCTGCAGTAGAATTGTAAATGATAAAGACACCATTTTTGATGGCAAGATTCATTTTGTAATCCTTAACAACATATATCACTTTTGATTCATTTGAAATAACTTAATATACGCCCTCCAAAAAAAAAGTATTCGAGTAAGAGATAAATTTCCTACGTTGGTTTCGTATATTAAAAAGTATTTACAGGGTGCCCACCACAGCACAGCCACAGAAATAGTTGCTTTAGTAGCCTTCAAGGCACAAAATAGTAGCCTGATAGTAGCCTTCAGGTTACAAAATAGTAGCCTTTATGGTAAAAATAGTATCCTTTTTAACAATGTAAACAGACTGAAATCTTCTAAACAAAGTTTAAAAAATGTTAAAAACACATTTTTGTTTTCTGAAAGAAGTTTATATAATATTTGGGAAGATTAAATGAATTATGTATTACTCTAGCAGATGATGCTTGGAGTTTAGTTCCGTTTTCTTAGATGCAAAAGTTCATAGAACATAACATTATAAAGTAGACAGTTTTTAATGTCTTTTCAAGTATTTTTAGTTAAACATAGAATGCAAAACACAGTAGAAGCTCTCAAAACTACATACACTAGATCAGGGATGGGCAAACTTTTTCGGTCACGGGCCAAAAATCAAAGAAAAAATGTTTGGCGGGCCAAGATAAAATTTTCTAAAATTTTAAAAACAATATACAAGTATTGCAATTTAATACGTTAATGAGATAAATGAAATTGCGATTTCATTTTTTAAAGTTCCTTATATTGAGGTTCGAAGTGAGATGTACTGATTCTAAGGAACGAGGCTAAGTACTCATCTGTCAGTCTACTTCTGAAAGAATTCTTTCTAAGGTTCATAATTGAAAACACTTGTTCACATATGTAAGATGAAGCAAATATAGCACTGATTTTCTGGGATATTAAATTTGGGAAATTTACTTTCGATAATGATTTGTAAAACTCTAACTTTGGCATATTTAGAAACAACTGTTTGAGATAATTGTTAGATTGCAACTCAATTAATTCAAGCTGCAAATCTGACCTCACTGCTTCACAATTTACGTTGAAAGGCATGGTAAAAATATCCAATTCTGTTTGAATGGCACTGAAATCTTGAAATCTACGTTCGAACTCAAAATGCACTTTTTTCAAGCCATCTTACTAATTCTTAATATTGATATATAATATATAAATATATACTTTCTTTTAATTTCCGTCGGACCGGCAAATTAAAAATCTATCCACGGGCTGGATAAAACCTTCCGGCGGGCCGGATTTGGCCGCAGAGATGGGTGTAGTTTGCCCATCCCTGCACTAGATCAAAAGCATGCGGATTATAGAATTTTAGATAATGGAATTGTTAACATAAATTTTTATTGAATAATGTGAATTAAAACATAAATACTCTAAATAAAAACTTATGACTCTTTTTAAATTAAAAAAAAATCTTTTTAAAAATGGAAAAAAAACACACTGTTTAAAAACAAGCAGCAGGTTAATTAATTTCCCTGAAGCATACATTAGCAATAATAAAAGTCAATAGTGTTACTAAAATTAAGTTTTGCATTTTGTTGGATGTAAATCGGTTAACTAGAACGCAAGATAGGAACATTTAATATTCACATAGGATAGCATCAGAATTAGGGTTTCTTATTATATATTGGCAATATCGCTTGGCTGGGTTAAGTTTTAGGGGCTTATTTTTTGCACCAATTTTGTCAATATTTTGCAAAAAAATCACCAAGACTGGCGATGTCTGGCATGACTTAAAAAAAAAGAGACCTGCGATGTTTACTTAGCCACTTAGCATAACACAAATGATGCAAGGAAAATGATAGAGAATATACTAGATAGATTTTGCAGAACTTTTGAGAAAACTCCCCAAAAAGTATAAATACGTGAGTAGGTCATCCCATTGGCTTTTCTATCAAACGCTAGCTATTAAGAACATATCGCTTCGCACAATTTTGATTCCAGAGGCACCGATGCTTTGCCAAGCCGTATTTTAAAATTTTGTTTATAAATTCAGTATTGTTGTATGCTGTGGAGCAGTCAAGGGTTCGGCTCGAGTATTCTGATATTTTAGCAAATGGACCAATTTTATTTACTGTAAAGAAATTGCATTATTTGAGGAAGTTGCTCTGATTGATGACTAGTTATCTATAGAATTACTGCTTGTAAATTCCTCTAAATTGTGCTTTGAAGATTGTTTGACAAGTTTCTAGAAACAATTATATGTTTGTGTTTCATCCTGAAATCACGACTTGCAACTGAAGCTTTCTACAAACCCGACTTTAAAGCCTACTCTCTAATACGAATCCGACAATTCAGCAGAGTTTCTGCAACAAAGTGAATGATATACAGTGTGTCATTTCGAAAGTTGGCTGCATTACGCGTTTAGAATTTGGAAGTTTTGACGTTTCTTTGATTATTGAAGCAAATCTTTTACTGTAGTAAACTACAATGGAACGACACAGGTGGTATGAATCTAGCTTATCTGTTCTTGCTAGATATTTCTCAAAAATCTACGGACGGACTGCTGCGGTACACTCAGTGTTTATCATATTGGTGTGGTTGACTGAAATGTTCCTAATTTTAAATGCACTAAACTGAAACGTTCTAGGTAAAAAACAGGAATTGCGTTGATACTCCTAGAAAAATAGTTGCCATCTTCCTCAAAATAGTTGCTTTTTAGCTGTTTTTGCATGCAAATAGTCGCCTATTCTCGAATATAGTAGCAAATAGTCTCCTTTTAGTAGCCAGTGGGCACCCTGTATTTATCATAGAATATGAATTAGGCTATGTATAAATATGACTTTCCATATTTCTGTCAAGTTGTGCATTTTTCAAAAACTCTTATTATTCGCAAATCTAAAATAGGAAATTTCTCTCTTATTCGAAAACTTTTTTTGAAGGGTGTACATACTTTTTGGAAAAAATAATTATTTTTACTACTGCTGTGGAAAATTTATTCATCATCAGAGGTATCAGCACAAGTTACTAAATATATTAATAAAAGCTTGACTAACTAGCTAGCTTAGTGAATATAAATTTTTACGCTGTCTAAATCCTCAAGACATGCATAATATGCTGAAAAAGGACATTTCAAACTGAAAAATAAATTAAACCACTAATTTAAAAATAAAAATGCAAATTCTTTCATAGCAATACTATGCTAAAGGTAACCTACCACATGATGCAACAGCGCCATCTGTCGACTGAATCAGCACTAGGTCCATTTTCGTGGAAGGAATCCCATTGCCGATGGTAGTCCATCTGAATTTAACCACATGACAGAAGGTCAGAAACTAGTTTGTTGCATGAAAACTTTTTGGCCACCCAAACCCAGTGCGAAGTGAAGAAATTTTAACGAGACATGTGGATGGCAAAGTGTTAAAAGCAGTGTATGCAGCATTTACAGATCTCTTACAAGTGTGTTCAAAAGAATTCCAATATACAGTGCGCACCGGTTATAACGTACTATCGGTTATAGCGTACCTAGAAGCTAGGTCCCGATTGAAGTCCTGTATTTATAATGTTATTTAACTTCGGTTAAAACGTACTTAACAAAAGTACGTACTTCGGCCATAACGTACTTTATATACCAAAGCCAAAAATAAAATTCTGCTTTTCTCAAGAATTTTATTGCCTTTTTCTCGGAAATTTCAGTACCTTCGAAAACACTCGTTATCAGTTTTCAGATTCTCTAGCGAGATGAATTGTGTATGAATGAAGGGAGCGATTTTTTATCTTTTTCGTCTGCTAGGTAGGGCTAAGAACAAGACCATGTTTTTTATTTGTCATTCATCAATGTAAATGCTTCCTGAAAAGCCCTATCTATAATGATTCTGATGATAGTGAAGAAGAAACAGAGGAGCCTATACCAAGCATACCCGACGCATTAAATGCTACAAAAACAGTATCACGATTTTTTGAATGCCACAGTGATGATGCAGAGACTCTACAAAAGTCTATTATGGCTATCCAAAACGGTATTTTTAAAGTAGCATCTGAGCATTTAAAAGTTATTTATCTCAATAAAAATTGTATAAGTAACAAAGAATTTTCTCTGTTTAATTTAAATTTAAGAATCAGACCTGTTTAAAACACATATTACAGTGAAATTAGAGTCCGCTTTCTTTTTTGTGCAATACTGAATCTTACCGGCGGTACTACTTATAACGTACTTCAGCTATAACGTACTACTTTTTTAGGTCCTGTGAGAGTACGTTATAACCGGTGTCTACTGCTGATGAAGGCTGAAATTTTTTTCGGCTGCCCAGATTGATAATTACCTTTTCATTTGAGTTATCTAGCTAATGGTCGAACGACAGTCATATGTCTCTGTCAAAAATTGCACCAAATGCCATCAAACTTGGTAATTTTGGAGATAAAATGCCAAATATCACACGAAAAAATGTGGCCCATACAGGGCTGTAACTAGACCAAAAGTACAAAGGGCACTCAAACTTCTGCTGAGGTTGTCCATACACGTACACACACACAGCCCCCCCCCACACACACACACACACATACAAATATTTAATTTACAAAATGAACATACAAAATTGATGAATAATCCCATTTTGCATTGAAACAACCTTTTCCTATTTAATATATTGCTGTTTTAATCGTATGTACATGTGTGTGTGTATATATATATATATATATATACATATACAGGGTGTCCAGTGCTATTTCCTAATATCCGGAAATAATTTATCCAATGGCTATTTCCGAAACCGTTAGTCAGGGACACATAGTTCCAGTTTCAAAAATGTTTTAAATTATATAATCTATTATACCAGAAACAAATTAAGTCAATAAATCAATTCCTACAAAAATTACGAAGTTTAAATTTTTATACGGTTCCCTGGTCTTACCAGCTATACATTTAGAAAAATTTTCTTTATACAATTTCATGCACAATAAAAAAAAATTCGTCCTTCTACGACCAAAATTCACTGGTTACTTAAAGTTGAAGCACTTTTCGAGCAGCGAAATAGGGGTTGTATACAAAATGAGTTTGAGAAAAATTAATGTATATGGTTTTGAGCCTTGTAATATTATAAGCAATTTCATTAACTATTTTATGAATGTAGATTGCAATAAAGAATATTAACGTTTAACTATGTGTATTCAATAAATTAGCATAAAAATATAGCTTATACTGAAAGTAGAATTTTTTTTAATGAACTGGTGTTAAATAAAATAAAAAACAAGGAAATAAAACACTTGGTTAAACATTAAATTAGAAAATGAAACATTTTTAAATACAACGCATTTTATTTATTTTATTTTTTGCAAATATAACTTAAAATAATATTACAAATTCTATTAGCATAACATTTGCTCAAAAGTAGCTTCCTTCGGCTGCAATACAAATATGTACCTGTCTAGAAAACTCCTCCTGTACTTTGCATAGTTTACTCGGTGCTACACATACACGATTTAGTAAGTCTGACCCCAGATAGATTTTTATAAAGCCTGACTATAACGTTCTGCTTTAAAGATTAGTATTCTAAAATTAGTTTTGCTTCTTTCTCCGAATTATGCCAGAAAATGAAATTAAAACCTATGATTTAAAATTTCTATACTTATATGGTCCCTTGAAAGCATTTTCTATGGTGATTTATTTTAAATTATTTTTTTTTCTACATTCAGTTACTTTTTTTTTTCTTTCTTTTCTTTATTAATTTTTGCTGATTGTATATTATCATTAATTCTTGTTCTGTTACAGAACTTTGCTGCTCTAAAAATTTAAGGTATTCTTCTCCTAACTTTAAGCAAATGAATTTTATTATTATTATTACCCACGTTTTCATCATCAGAATCATATTTATCTGGATTCAAGACACTTTTGAACAATTTCATCACTTGCGGATGACTTCGAATTTCATTGGTCACATCAGAGAAGGTGTGCGTATTGATTTCAGATGTTTGTGGATTTTAGGCTCTCAAACTGTATTTCCTTTCATAGCCAAAACTAGAAATAATATATTAGTTATATAGGTGTTTTTTTCTTTGTGTGTGTGTGTGTGATTGAAGCAATCAAAATGTTTTATTATTAGATGTACAAGTTTGTTTCCATTGCTATTTCCCACCAAAATTCAAGGTTTAATTGGGATAACGAGTTTTGTATTTATGATTGAAAGTTGAAATTGCTTGTTGAATCCCATGAGCCGCGGGTAGTGGTGATCGATTTAGGATTTTTCCAGAAGAGTAAAAATACTCCTAACCTTTTTTAGAAAGAGTATTTTCTTTTCCAAAGGAGTAATTAAAACAATGAACAATTATGCTAAATTTTCAAAACATAATAAAATTGTGTTTAACACATAAATAATAAATGATTATACATCTAGGTTCATAATCCTAAAACAGTTCATTAAAAACTAGTACAATAATTTGATTTTTTAAATTTAAAATCAGCAAATAATAATTATTTATTAAAATATACCTAATTTTATATGGAAAGGCAATGCATAAAAACACACATTCCGAAATTCTTTCGACATATTCTGAATTAAGTCTTTGGAATAAAAATGCACTTTCATGCAAGAAACAACAGAGATGAAAGGCCAATCTCATAGCAATAGCAGCCATATATCTTAATAAACTCTCACAAACAAACAAATCACCATTATTGAAGCACTGGGATCACTTACATATGTTCTTCCACTATTAGCAGCCTCACTCTAAGTATTAGAGCATTCTATGTGCCTCAGATGCACATTTCATCCTATTGAAGCAGAAAACTAAAATTTCCCACAGGTGATAAAAATTTTGCACTTAAACTGACATTTTCAATTGAGAATAAGTTAATGATGCAGACATAAAATGACTAATGTTTCTATGGGGTCATGTTGACAGATGTCTAAGTTTATTGCATGATGTCAAAGATCTATTTACATGTTCACCACTTACATGTTCTTCCACCAACTTAACTCTTGTGACTTAATTTACTGATTTTTTTTTTTTTTTTTTTTTTTTTGCCATTCTTGATTTGAGAAAGATAACACCAGCCTGCAAAAAAAAAAAAAAAAAAAAAAAATTTCTTGTTTGTAAAATTTTAATTGATTTATATCAGCAATGATGATGTCATTCCAAAATGCAAACTAAATTTTATGTAACATGTAAGGATTTTTTACAAATGACGATGAAAAAATTAGCAAAATGCAGTATAATGCATACATAGCAACTGTAGTTACAACTGTAGTTTGTGTATTAACTAAACACAATAATGCTGTTCATTTTCAATATTATGCTTTTGTATTTTTCTTGAAGTCAAGAAGCTTCTTTTTTGGGTTTTTCGTTTATGGTCCACATCACTGTCTCTTTTTAAACACCAACAGTAATCGGCCATCATGTTAACATCCCACCGTCCTTAATATCTGCGTTCCATCGCCTTTATATCCTGGTGGAATCTTTCACCTTGCTTGTCACTCATTTTTCCTAAATTGTCTGGGAAGTATTCCAAATGTGAGTGAAGGAAGTGAATTTTAATGCTCATATTGCACCCCAAAAGATGATAAGTACGTAATAACCCAGTTACAAGTTCTTTGTAATTTTCTTTTCTCTCATTTCCCAAAAAAACCTTCTACGACATATTTAAATGCAACCCAAGCCTGCTTCTCTCTATTTGTCATACATTGTTCAAAATTAGCTAATTTCTTTATTTGTGTTCCATCAAATACACCTTCTTTAATTTTAGCGCTAGACAATTTTGGGAACTTTCCATATAAGATACTCAAAACATTTTCCACCTTTATCCAAAGCTTTCACAAACTGCTTTATGAGTCCCAATTTTATGTGAAGTGGGGGCAATAAAATATTTTGTGGATCTATTAAATATTCATTTAAAATATTTTTCTTACAAGGAATCCATTCTTGTCTCTTCGGCCATACCTTTTTTATCCAATGACTTTCTCTGTCCCTGCTATTCCATTCACAAATAAAGCACAAAAATTTAGTAAATCCACTTTGTTGCCCGAGAAGCAGACCTATAACCTTTAAGTCACTACATATTGCCCACTTGTGTTCAGTGTATTTTATTTTAGTGAGAAGCATCTCCATACTTTCATATGTTTCTTTCATGAAAACGGAATGAGCAACTGGAACTGATGCAAGTTTAGATTCGTTATGCAATAAAACTGCTTTTAGACTCCTCTTTGAGGAATCTATAAATAGTCGCCAATCATTCTGATTATAAGGAATTTCTTCTAATTCATGTAACAAACCAGGTATGTCAGCACAATAAATCAAGAAGTTATCAGATTTGAAAAATGATAAAAATTGCTTTTCTCGATTCCTGTACCAACTAAACGACGTATGTGTCGTTATTAATTTTTTCTCTTTTAACCGAGAGCCTAATAATTCTGCATTTTCTTTAGATAAACCTAAATCACGAATTTAGTCATTTAATTCGGCTTGATTAAATTTTTCAGGTACTTCATTTTTCACGGTGAAATCCAAGTCTTTTTCATCACTTTTGCTTTCAGATATATTAGCATTGTCAAAAGCCTGAGGTCGTGTCGGGACAGGAATATTTTCACAATGTGCGACAGGTCTTATAGCAGACTTTAAATTTGGGTAAACAATGTTTGATTTCGATCGCTTAATATATCCTGCAATTTTACACAAACAGAAATAACAGTCATCCACATGGTTCTGCGGTTCACGCCATACCATCGGTATTCCAAAAGGTAAAGATAAACTCTTACCTAAAGTCCAATTTCTTAACTTTTCTATGCAGGAACGACAGGTGAAATGCGGCGCCAATATTTGTCTTGGTCGCCCAGTTTCATTCCGAAGTACCAAAAGTATTCCTTCTTAACGAAGGAAGTGATCGTATTTTGTTGTTTTTTAACATATATTTGCCACAAATGTAGCAAAATGAATTTGGATCATTCTCACAACATCTCCTGGAACTACTCGCCATATTAGAAACACAATAGAAAGGGCACAGTTCAACGATAAAGAAATACAGGAAAATTAAAACATAAACCGTAGAACAACTGCAAACGTGATTGCTTTTGTTTTGACGAACAATTTTTAGAATAAAGATAATGCAAGACAGTACTGATATCTATGTTTTGAAATTTAAAATAAAAGGTTTCTTTAAATACAATTATAAGTATTTATTCAATATAAATGTATTATTTAATTTCAATGAAGTAAGAGGTTTTCAAAATTTATTTTAACAAATAAACATACATACTTTATTAATTTATCCTATCCAAATCGCAAAAAATCTGTGTATTTTTACTTATTTAAAAAATTTACTTTTAAAAAAAACTGTACACTATACATAAAAAATGATAGGGGATAATACCGTAAGTGGGTGTCCATCGCCAAGGAAGATGCGTCGCCAAAGCTTACTATATGTTGTAAACAGTCCTGACAGTGTTGCCAATCGAGATTAGCTAATCGGCAACCCTTCCGGCGGAGCTGTGTTGTTTTATGATGTCATGAGAAATTAGTGTGTTTGAAGGAATTATATGATTGGTTGAAGGAATTTTAAGGAGTTTAACTGGAAAAATAACTGAACTTGAATTAGCAGGGAATGGAAGTTGTGTCATCTGCTGTAGTTTTGTATTTTATAATGGTTATTTTTGAAAAGTGGAATTTTTGCTTGTTTTTATATTAAATGTAGATAATTTGTGTAGAGCTATGATGAAAGTTGTTCCTTTATACGTTGAGTTGTTTCTAATTTTTTATCAAGTGAAATTCGACAAAAATTTGAAAATGTTTGTTGTGAGTTATGAAGACTATGAATCGAGCGTATGTTGAGGTACAGTTGTTATGCTTATTTCAATGCTTTTGATGGAATTATTTTGGGGTGAATGGACGTCGTTCATGAATAAAATTTGAGGTATGTGGTGCTTTTATTTATTTAAATGTTTATTCCTTGCTTTACGGTACACCGGTGTATAGTTGAGAATATTTATGGTCTTATGTTTTTATAATTATGTAAGGTTTTTAGTACGGTATGTTATTTTTTGTGAATTGGGATGAAAAAATAAAATTTTTTAAGGTTTTAAGAGGGATGGTTAATTTTTTTTTTTTTTTTTTTTTTTTTTTTTTGTTTGTTATCTGGGTTTGCTTCCGATTTACAGAATTCCCATACAATTTTTAGGTTAAATATGAATACATATGTAAGGATTTTTGAATTTGTGATCAGATTTCATTCTATTCTGATTAATAGTGTAAATGTTGTGTGTTTTGAAGGTATATTAAATTGCAAAAATCATGTGGGGGAGGAAGTAGTCGGTTTATTATAGTTGTTTTCTGTTATTTATAAAGAGTGTTTTTAACATTTTATAAAAATATTTGCAGTGTACTTTTCTTGAAATCACGTGCACTATTCAGGTTAAATATGATACAGTAAATAAGTATTTTTGAATTGTTTGTGTGTGTGTGGTGGGGGGGGGGAGGTAGTTGGTTTATTTGAGTGTTTTTCTATTAATTTAAAACTGTTATTTTAACGTTTTAAGGGAAATTTCGCTGTATAATTAATTATGTGCAAAAACATATTTTAGCATTTTGCATAATTTGAAGGTTATGGTTTATTTATTTCTTAACGTGCCCAGAGCTAGTGCTTTGTTTATGTACATTTTGTTTATAAATGCATTTGAAGTATGTCTACTAATGTTTTAATGTGTTTAGATAAGTATATTGTAGTTTTGGGTTTATATTTTTCCGTATGTGTCTACTTATGTTTATGTTTTGTCTGGTGCGAAAAACAAGTCGCCAAGGTTAGACGTTGGCGACAAAAAAAAGTCGCCAACTCAACCGACACCCGCTTACGGTATTATTCCCAAATGATATTATTTTTTAAATAAGCATGCGAAAATACATAAAAAACAACTATTACTTTTAAAACAAGAAATTGTTGCAGGCGATTAAAAGTTCTTCGTAAAATATTTGAGTAATTTTTATGTTTCTTACATTCTTTTCCGTCTTTTGAAAACTGCTTACATGAAAATAATCGCATCGTAAGGCGTTTATTTGCAAAATTAATTTTAAAAGGGTTATTTAAAATTGTAGTAAAAGCCACGAGTTGCACAAACTTTGTTTTCACGATTTGCGAAAATAGAATATACTGCATCCGGTCTTCTGCGATCGCCTACAAGAGGTTCTTGGAGTAAACATTGAGAAAAGGCGCCGCGAAAACTTGCCAATTCAGCATCTATTAAGGCCGGGTTTCCTGCAAGCGGCGACGGTAAGCGCTCCAAATTTGTCAACCGCGAAAAAACGCCCGGGATCTTTCGTGCGTCCACTAGATCTGGACGTCCCCAGCGACACTCAATGCTCAAAGGAAACCACCTTTTAATAAACGCGTTCTTAAGACGCGAGAGGCACCCGCTAAGGTCATTAATCACTCTGGTCGCTGGACGCCAGCAGGAGCAGGAAACCAAGGCTTTAGGAATCTCTCCAAACTGGGCACCATTTCTAAGCTAGTTACTGGTAAAATTTGTATTAAATCAGCAGTTCAAGAACACACACATTCATTTAAAGAAAAATAACTACCTGAGCCTAAAACTATCATTAATTTTGATGTTAGCTTTGTTCGATAGAGGATTTTGTTGTTTCTATGTATGCGTAAATAAACAAAGAATATTCTAATGACGATGACAACAAACAAATGGCGATGATCGAATGATGAACAAAAAGTTCCGATGACATCTTGTAGATACAATACTATGTCCATTTTCTAAATTTTTAGTTGTACTAAACTTTCAAAAATCTAACTATTTTATGAAACACCAGTTGAATATCTTCCAAATAAGTCAATAAATAATACAAACATGAATCCATCCCGTAAACACATGCCTCTCTCCCAATATAAATAAACATGATTCGATCCTGAACCCTGAACTTCGATAAAACGAGACGAATGTTATACTAATCGATGAAATCAGAAGAACAGGGAGTATTTTGTGAACAACCTCTGTGTGACAAACAAGCAGGCATCTAGCATCTCATGCATTGAGTATCCATTTTATAATTACTGTTAATCATTATTAACCGCTCGAAATGAGTTATTGTCTTTTTAATATTTAAATAGATCGTTTAGACGGGGCCGTCGTTATTAGCAACCGGGCCTGCTCCTTCGTTGCCACCGGAAAATGAGTGAAACATTGAGGCCTAATATTTGCATTTGCGCTGTTTGATTGTATGCGATTTGGGATTATAAACGTTAATTTATTTTATAATTTAAAAACAATTTTGTTATAGTTTTGTCATAATGATTTAATTACAAGGTGTTTTAGATGTAGGTAATAATTTTTTGAAGATTGCGCTTTTTTTTATGGAAATAAATCAACGAATTCAATCATAGAATTCGAACTTTAAGTTCTGAATGTAAAGGTAAGTGTACACTTGTATTTAGAAATTCTACAAATTTATAGGATACTAGCTGAAGTACCCGTTCTTCGCACGGGAATGAATGGACTTTTTGATATTAATATTTGTTGTGATTACTATTTATTGTAATAAAGAGATATAGCAAAATGGATATCGCGTTATATTGTGTTCAATAATCATGCATACTGAATTTCAAGGCAATCGTTTTTACGGTGCAGAAGGCGATGCGGCGTAGCACAATCTAGTGGCGAGTTTTAGCAAAACGGATACGGCAAAAATATTCTTCGCATTCAGATATCGATGTATACGAATTTTCATGACGATCGGCTGAATAGTCTTGAAGTTCATGCGTTGACGCGACATCTAGAACAAGTTATAGGAAAATGGATCGTGCCAAACTCTTCCCCGTGTTCAAATATCTATGTATACCTATTTTCATAGCGATTATTCGCACAGTCAAGAAGTGATACACTGCAGGGCCATCTAGTGGTTAATTAAAGTAATGATTTGCTACAGCGCCGTCATGTGGCGAGTTATAGCAAAATGGATAACGCCAAAATATTCTCATTGTTCAAATAGCTATGTATACTGATTTTCATAGCCACCGTTTGAATGGTCAAAAATTTGGCCTGCTGCAGCGTCATCTAGTGGCGAGTTAAAATAATAATGCATTGCAGTGCCATCTAGTGGTGAGTAACATCAAAAGTAACGCAGTTAGAATATATTCTTCGTTCTCAAATGTGTAAGTATAAAAAATTTTATGCCGATCAGTCGAACGGTATAGAAGTTGATGCGTTGCAGCACTATTTAGCGGTAAGTTACAGCAAACGGATAGTGAAAAATATTCTCCGTGTTCTAATATTCGCGTGTACCAAATTTCATCGAAATTTGTTGGACCATATTCGCATAGCAAACGGCTAAACGGAATAGAATTCGACGTTCTGCTGCGCCACCTAGTGAAAAGTTAGAGGAAAACGGATAGCATAAAAACCTTCTCCATGATAAAAGACTTAGCTGAACCAAATTTCATGGTGATCGGTGAAACGGTGCTGGAGTTTTTCAACCTCCTACACACATACCAACATTCATTTTTATCTATAACCAGTCTTATTATACGTATATACCAGTCTCAAGTAAAATCCAGTTTCAAATCTAAGCCTCGCGAAAGTGCCAGCATACGCCATTTTGCAAGAGATTTTCAGGGAATCATTCGAAGCATTGACTTAGCAGCAATGAAAATGGGAAATGGTTCGACCGCCAGGCATTTATTTGAAAAGTGGGATCCCTTGATACAGCCGCATTTTTTAAATTATCAACTATAACATGTTTTATTCATCGTTACCTCGATGTACTAAATGCGGAGATTTCAATTTTCTGAAATTTGGCGGATTTCCCCCAAGTTAAATCAATGTACTCAATTGGCGAGAATTCTGAAGCTACCACGGATAGTTAAAATTTAATGCTGTATTCTAAGAAAACCTATACACTTGTTTTCAAAAATGCTATTCCCTTAAGCTCTCAGTAAATTGAGACAAAAAGCCTAAAACTGTGCAAACCGCTAGAACTCACACTCTAAAAATCGGCCTATCAGCCATTTTATTTTTCGCCAAACTAAAAAAAAATTACATATTAGTCTCGGATATCTTCGATCCTCATTGTTTTGCGTATAAAACATTTCATTCCTGCTCTCATTTCTTATGCGCACACGATATTATAATTAAAAAATAACCAAAAAAATAAACTAAAAAAATCATTATTATTCTTTTATTTTTACTTTAAGAATTTAAAACATTTTATTCGGCAAAATCGCCACACATGGCAACCAAGATGCTTATTTCACACACTTTTTTCACTACAGGGGTTAATATTACGTAAAGCTTTCTGCGTGGGGAACATAAAAAATCTCTTAAATTCCGGGAACGGAAATTAAGGGAACCCTTCAGGAGGAAAACGTTTTTAAGTGGAGTTTCAAAGTTTTAAAGTGGACTATCATTTATTCTATATTATTTTACATATCTGTGTAAAATTTCAGGCTGACAGGTCCATTTTTGTGGAATTGTGTACTACCCAAATCAACAAATTGACAAACATAATTTCATTTTTATTTATAAGATAACCTACGCTTGTTTTTAAAAATACCCTCTCATTAAATTGCGCCAAGCGCTAGAATCATAGAAAATCTGACACACTTTCAGATTTTTAAATACGCACTAAAGTGCTATATATAAAAAGAGTTATAATCCATGGGTCTTCCCTATTTTCGTTCCTTCTTTCATTAAGTTGGAAAGTGTATCATTATTCATGAGTGTGATTAAACAAAATTAAAATTGATATTTCTAACATCCTTTTTTCTGGATGTAATACATTAGATGCAGAAAAGCTGCTCTGAAAAATGCACAATTCCAACTGAATGAAAATTTCAAAAACTTATACGCAGGTGTATTCATAACCCAAATAGCAGACTATTAAATTACGATAAATAGCGCCAAGCGTTAGAATCCTCCTCAAAATCGCGAGAATGCTGAAGATAGATCGCTTGAAATCCCTTAATAACTGCATTATTTTCGCACGGATCATTAAAATTTAACGCTGTATTCTAATAAAACCTTTGTACTTGTTTTCAAAAATCCGTTTCCTTAAGCTCTCAGTAAATTCGCCAAGCCGGAAACTGTGCAAACCGCTAGAACTCACTTTCTCGGCATTTGAGCCATTTTATTTTTTCGCCAAACTAAAAAATTTTAACATATTAGCCTCGGAAATCTTCAATTCTTATTGTTTTGCGTATAAAACATTTCATTCCTGCTCCGATTTCCCATGCACACGATATTATAATTAAAAAAAATATAACCTTACGAATATAAACTAACAAAAAAAAATCATTATTATTCTTTTATTTTTACTTTGAGAATTTAAAACATCTTATTCGGCAAAATCGCCACATATGGCAACCACGATCCTTATTTCACACTTTTTTCACTACAGGGGTTACAATTACGTAAAGCTTTTTGCGTGGAGAACATAAAAAATCTCTTAAATTCCGGGAACGGGTGGACTTTCAAAATTTTAAAGTGGACTGTGATTTATTCTATATTATTTTACATATCTATGCAAAATTTCAGGCTGATAGGTCCATTTTTGTGGATTTGTATACAACTCAAATCCACAAACAAACAAATAAACAAACAAACAAACAGAATTTCATTTTTATTTATAAAGCATGTTTTGTGAATTAATATTCATGTGTTATTTATAAATCATTTTAATCTGAAATCGTTTAACTTGGGTAGTTTATTATTCTAGTAAATAAGCGTGCGTTGTAATACTAGTTAGACATTCTTATCTGTTTAAATCTTTCAGTTGAAAATGTCATTTATCATTTATTATATATGCAACTAAATGTGTGATATTGGTTTCAGTGCAGAAGTACTGTAAAATATGTTATTAATTTTTGCTCATGTTTATGTAGAAACTTAAATTGAAGTTAATATTTTGTATAAGCGTTCATCATACTCAAATTCAAAGTTCCATTTAGATAATGGCTATAATAAAAAGTAATTAATTCAGAGATCGTTTGTTTTTAGTTTACTACAGTGTTTAGCGCAACTTGTGAAAAGGGATCTTGAAATTTTTCAAGTCCTAGAGCTGTTAGTTTATCTTAATTTGTATTCAAAGTCCGTGGAGCAGGGTTTTTTTTTTCTTTTTTTAAAGCTATAACCCTAATATACAGCAATGCAGGGACGAAAACATTTGTTTTCAATCGCCAGTTAATAATAACTTAAAAAAAAAGGTGTTGGAATATTAGTGGTATTTCCTAGTATGGTTTTCTAAAATTTATAATTTTTCTTTGGAGAAGAAAAAGTATATGGAACTAACACTGAAAATTATAAATCATTTTCATTTCGAATGGTAAAATTTTCGATAAATAAACTCATTTGAACTAACCAAAATAAAAACAGTTAACAAACGTGTTTTTCATACACTGTTACGTTATTCTTAATCCTTTTGATATATTATCTCCCGTTTAAGTTCGTACTACAATTTATGGAACACCCTTTATTTTATAATTCATTCTAAATGTTTCTCGTTAAATTAATTTACATTATTTTTCATGTAAATACCAAGGACTTGCAGTGCACAGGTTGTACTTATAATTATAGCAAACATTCTTCTGATACCTACGCTTTACAAAAGATTAAAAATTAAATAGTATATCAGTACTTAAATTTTGTATACGTGAATTGTAAATATCAAATATTTTAAATTCTATTTCAGCTCCTCGTCATATATTTTGTTAATATATTAACCGAACAATATTTAACAAATGAAAATTTAATAACTACTAGTTAAATTTATTTAAAAAGTAATAATGGTTGTAACTGCTTTGAAAATGTGAAACTTAAACATTCAGTATAAAGAAATACATAAAAATGTCTGTATCATTTGTGTATTCGTTTACTTTAATGTATACTAAAAGTCAGCTTAATTTTTTCATGTATATTAAAATTCAAGCTAAAATAATGAATCATGAGAGTGAGCACTACTTTGTTTTTCCTTCAAATTACATGCATCTATTTACTTTAATGTCCGCGTGTATCAGAGTAAAGAAACTGTTAATGAGTTTGTACTTGAATTAGTAACACAATCACTACTTAAAACTACATTTAATAACGTTTAAAAGCATCGGAAAGCTTAAAAATTGCTTGATGTATACGGGAAGACGCGAGCATCCGTAGGCCTCTTTAGATGACTCACCGAAATACACGCGCAGGCCCGTTACTAATAGCGAAGGCCCCGGTTTAGAAGACGATGATATCGCATTTCGCTTCAAAACTTCGTTAACGAAAAGAATATTAGCGTTCTAAAATTATTACGTTATTTCAAACACTGCATAAATAATACATCCTCCAAAAAAAGTATTCGAGTCAGAGATAAATTTCCTAGTTTAGATTTGCGAATAATAATTGAGTTTTTGAAAAACGCACAACTTGTCAGAAATATGGAAAGTCATATTTATACATAGCCTAATTCATATTCTATGATAAATAATTTTTAATACACGAAACCAACGTAGGAAATTTATCTCTTACTTGAATACTTTTTTTGGAATGTGTACATCATTGAGTTGATTTTGAGTTTTCTGAGTTTAAAATTTTTCCTAAGTTGGAGCGGTGCACTGACGTGATAGAGTAAAAAAGGTGGCGGTTACTTTTGGCTGTAGGAAAACAGAGAAATAAATTTCAAAGAAAATAAATTTTATAGGGCAAACTCAAAAATTCTCGAATTCCTAAATACTTTATGAAAATTTAAATTAAAAATGTATTTTATACTTTTAGCATTTGGCTGTGGGAAAATAGAGAAATAAATTTCAAAGAAAATAAATTTTTTATGGCAAATTCAAAAATTCTCGAATTCCTAAATTAAGATTAGCAACTACCTATCCTATCACCAAATTTCGTATATCATTCGTATTAGTCGTTATTACGTGATGCTTGAAGAAATATAAACGTAATTTGAGAAAATTTTCACAAAATCTCAAAATCTAATAAAAATGATTAAAAAATTGGACACCTATAGTTTATGTTGAACAACCATCTATCATGTAACCAAATTTCATATCATTCGCTTTAGACGTTATTACGTAATGCGCGAACAAATATTCACTCAGTTTTAAACGATTTTCGCAAAATCTCGAAATCTGATCGATTTTTTTAATTAGATGCTTATAGATAGTTTAAGGTGAGTAACCACCTATCATTTCACCAAATATCATTTTTTCATCTTTGCAGTTATTACGTGATGTGCGAACACAAATTTACGCAATTTGAAAGGATTTTCGCAAAATCTCAAAATCTAATCAAGATTTTTTAAATATTCAACGCCAGTGTTTCAAGTTGAATTACCACCTATCATGATACCAAATTTCATTTCAATCGCTTCAGTCGTTTTTACTTGAAGGTCAAACACAAATTTACGCAGTTTGAAACGATTTTTGCAAAATCTCAAAATCTAATCAAGATTTCTTTTTTTAATTTGACGCCTATGTTTTAAGTTAAGTGACCACCAATCATGATACCAAATTTCATTTCAATCGCTTCAGTCGTTTTTACGTGATGTTCGAACACGAATTTACGCAGTTTAAAACGATTTTCGCAAAATCTCAAAATCCAATTAAGATTTTTTAGAAAAATTCGACGCCTTTGTTTTAAGTTGAGTGACCCTGACCACCTATCATGACACCAAATTTCATATCATTCGCTTCAGTCGTTTTTACGTGATGCTTGAACAAAAAAAGCGTCACTGACAGAACGACAGACAGACCAACTTTTTTTTGAGGGTCGCACCAGATTCCCAGGTGCTTGAAACGGATAGAAATCGCAAAATTTTTGAATTCCAAGAAATGTACATACAAAAGTCTAATTTTATTTATATAGATACTTATCCTGGATAATGAGAAAGACAATGTCACTGAAATATTTCTATCCATCACCGCCATATCAATGTCTATTTTGAGAATGTAATTTTGTTAAACTCGTGATGCTTTTCGGAAGTGATATTTTTTTTTTTCTCCGCAGACACGTTTTGTTAGATTAGATAATTCATGTACAGGGTGTCTCAGCTAAACGTTTCAGAACTCGGCGGGAAGTTAGTGTGTACCTAGACCAGCTGCAGAATGCTGTTTATAAGAGAATTTTAATTGTAACCACCATATCAGAATGTATGTGAGACCATTCAGTTGTGTCCTTTACATTTGATCCTTTATTCTATCCGTATAAATAAAACTGGAAAGTATGCCAACGACGCATATCATGTACAATAAGCCATAAATCTTTGAAAGAGAAAATACAATGTGCTTCTTATTAATCTTGCAACTGGGGATAAACTCTGTCATTTCCTCTTCGCTTCCTTCGGGAACGAAAAACCAACCACTTTACCATGAGAAGTGCTATCTCGATCATGTCACAAATGGCCATGAGGGATATTCCGAGCCATAGTCCCAAGTATCCGCCAATGTATGAAAACAGAGATATTTCCTGTAATGGTAAAAAAATAATAAAAAAGAGAGCCAAGGAGATTTGATCAGTGGCGGCCCGTGGTCAAAAATGTTAGTGCAGCCGGAAGCATATGAGCCCCCCCCCCTTTCCTCCGGAGAGGATTGGAAAATCTTTGTTACTGAATTCGAAAGCTGGCGGATTAAGCCCTCACCGAGGGAAAAAAAAAAAAATTACATTAAAAATGTCAGAGATCCCATTTTACTTCCATAAAATGGACATAAATTTCAACCAGCCGCTCTTATCCTCAAATTTGCATTAATCCGTGTCTGATTCGAAGTTTCCTTCCAATTCTAATCTGAATTTTCTTTTGTAACGATAACTTGAGAAGAAAAAAAAAAAAAAAAAAAGAAAACTTACTTATTTTTTATAAGTCAAATCAATCCTCCTTTCTTTTAAACATGCGAATCGGTCAGTGATGTCCCCATAAAAAGGCGTTGTTTTAATTCAGATATCAATAATTTTAAAAGCTCTTTAAAATTTCCCATGTTTAAAGAATTTTCTCGCTCGCCATGTCTAAATGCCAGTTCTTGCTTACTTAAAAACAATATTGCTTTGATGGGTAATTGTCCATTCATAAGCGTCTATTCAGGCTTACCTTCTTGATAAATTCAGCAATATAAAGTCCAGAGTTTTTTAAACATATATTCTCCTTACCCCCTCCCTCACTTCTCGTCCGAGCGAATCAGTTAGTCGAGTTCTCAAGTTCAGCCGCCGTTAGAAAATCTTCCATCGGCTGTATCAGCTGCATACTCCCTATGCCGGAGGGGCTGCTGACGTAGTCGTTGTCATGGCAACGGTGCTGCCAATTTTCTTTTCAGCGCTCTGGGCTGAACCAAAGATTTTCCCAATGGATTTGCATGAAGATTAAAGTGCTTTTTTTCTGAATGAGCGATCCGACCACAATACGTTTTTTTTTTTTTTTTTTTTTTGGTTTTTTTCGGAGATTTTTTTAATTTACCGTAGGAATTCCACAATTCTAATCTGAATTTAGGAAAATTAGTAGAATAAATTATTTTAAAGTATGTGCTGATAATTTCAAGTGCAGCCCGGCTGTACTTGCTGTATCCCACGAGCCGCCACTGGATTTGATAATCTGTAGGGAAGAGTGAGGAAGGAGATTTTTCAGAAAAACATATCTTACAAACTATTTTCCATGAAGCTCGGGGGGAGAAACATCGGCTTGTTATCCAACTTGGACCAACAACGCAGTATGAGAATTGCCGACGAAACTGCGGCTACCATTGATTGCGCCATCTATTGACGGCAGCGAAAAACAGCATCGCGCGCGCGCGCTTTCAGATTTAAAGCTTCTCTATTTGGGATTTATTCATTTATGCTGAAATTTCATGAAGTATACACTAACATTTGAATAAATAAATACGATAATTAATACTCATATATAATAATTTTGTTTCTATATTATAGTTACAACGATGTCACATCAGTTTGATAATTTAATAAATTAATTAATAATTTAAATAAATTCGCTTTAAAACTGCATACGAACGATATAATAGATCAGTTTTTGACAAATATTTTTGGTAGCAATTAGCTAAAAATTTAAAAATATTTCCTGCCTTCTTTCAGGCTATAAATTCCTCTTATATACCCACCACTCTTCAACATTATATTTTATTTATTTATTTATTTATTTAGTCTTATTTATTTATTTATTTATTTTGTCGTGTTTATTTTTTTTTTGTCTTAAAGTTGGTTAGTTAAACCAAAAAACAAATATGGAAAGAGAAAAACATTTAACGCCGTTTTTCAGCACCACCAAAACTTGATTATAACCAACAAGGGCCCCAGGAATTGATGAATTTGGGGGGGGCATCTATGAAATTTGTTTTATTTTTCATAAAATTTTGATATAAAGAAGGATGTTTCAGAACAAGATTTGAAATTGGGGGGCCCTGGGCAAAGTCCCGATTTGCCCGTGAGATAATAAGGACCTGAGTACTACAAAAAATTACATAAAAATCAATGTCTTTTCAGTATCAGTATCATTTTTCAGTACTACAAAAATTTCATAAAAAAGCATAAAGGAAAAAAATTATTAATTCAATAAATACACGCATATTCATTGATTGACTCTTTTTCATCAGTTTTGCAAGCTTTCACATATCAGAAAAAATCTATTATTTCAGTAATTTTTAAAAATTTTGTATTTAAAAAAACAGACTTTTAATTGAAAATATTTGTTTTTGTATAAGTTTTGCAGACTTATGCCAAAAATATCCATTCTGTATTGGTTTTGAAAATTTTTGTGTTTAAAAAGAACATTCGATATATTTATCAATTTCGCTGCCATTTGTGTATCTCTTATATAATATAAAACCCCCTCCCCCATCCTAATTAAATTAATAAACAGAAAAATATTATTCATAAAACTGTTATTATTTTTTAAAAAATGGACAATTTCAAAGTGTTATACTGCTGTTTCAATTCGATTATTGGGTCGTATTTTAAAGTGTTCACATTAGCATTATACTACTACTAACATGTACAAAAGGTTTTCTATTTACATAGTGTTACTTTTTATGTTATACATTTATAAGGGGCCATATTAAAGAAATATTATGGTGATGCTGTTTGGAGCTTTAAATAACGTTGGATTTTTCTTCCCGAGCGATACATTTCTTTTCCTGGCTTCTGGATATCCACTGTTACATCCAGGTGCAAAGCAGCGACTCGCTCGACCCATATTCTATAAAAATAATTTATTTTATAAAAAAAATATAGCTCGTTCACAATCAAAACAACGCTAAATCCGTATTCAAGCGGTGCGCTGCGCCCCCTGCCGTTGAAAATGGATCCTGGTCCGTTTTCCCACCTGAGTAGTAGATAAATGTTCGTTCACTCCAGGGGGTGCCATGTTAATTGTGGGGTGCATCGTATAACTGCTTTCCCTGGGCTGAGAGAGAGAGGGGGCGTGGTCGGACCGGATGTGGGGAGCGGATGCTAAGACCGGATGTTCGAAGGGTTGATAAGAATTTTTTTTCCTTTTTTTCAAATAAGGGGACTTGTAATTTTTTCAGACTTTAAGATATTTTTGAAATAAGGGGACTTGAAATTTTTTCAGACTTTAACAATTTTTCAAATAAGGGGACTTGTAATTTTTTCAGACTTTAAGATATTTCTGAAATAAGAGGACTTGGAAAAATTTTCAGACTTTAACAATTTTTCAAATAAGGAGACTTGTAATTTTTTCAGACTTTAACATTTAGTATCAAAATAAGCGACTTTGACATAATTTTAAATAAGCTATATGAATTAAACCTGAAATAAAAAATATTATTATAAAATGAGGACCCACCAGCCGCCCGGTAGAACTCGTCTACCGCCTCATTTCAAATAAAAATTTTTACTATGCTTTTCCACGTCACGCTAGCCTCGCATGAATGGAGACAGGGCGTAGCACAGCAGACGCGTTGTTGTTTTTGTTTCTTTAAATAATAATTAACTATGTGGAGCAAAGAAATGAACAACATCCCCAGGAGGCCTACGAACTTTAATTTTAAGTTAAATAAGTAATTTTACAACAAATATTTTTTTAAATCAAGAATTAATTTATTTTTTAACCAAGTTTTAATTTTAAGTTAAATATTTTTCTAAATTTATTTTTAATCAAGAGTTTTAATTTTAAGTTAATAATTTTACAACAAATATTTTTTTAACCAAGTTTTAATTTTTAGTTAAATAATTTTACAACAAATATTTTTTACCAAGTTTTAATTTTACAACAAATATTTTTTACCAAGTTTTAATTTTAAGTGAAATAATTTTACAACAAATATTTTTTTAACCAAGTTTTAATTTTAAGTTAAATAATTTTACAACAAATACATTTCTAAATTTATTTTTTTTAACCAAGTTTTAATTTTAAGTAAATAATTAATTTTACAACAAATTTTTTTTAATCAAATGTTTTTAATTTATCAAGAAAAAAAAATTTAATCAAGTGTTTTTAATTTTTTGTATATCCTATTTTTGTTAAGTAGACGTTTAACACTAAAGTAGGATTTAGGATACCCATATATTTTCTACAAATTTCTTCTACTGTTAGGCAAGTGAGAAAATTATACCATAGAAAGATTTTAGTACCTACAGATTTTACAAATAATGATTTGGATATAGTCTTATATTCTATTGCGAGAACACCACTTTAGCCATATACCCCCCAAAACTCAAGTTTTTGTATACGAAATGTATGAATACGCGTTAGATCCCCTTAGAAAGACCTCCTACCAAGGCACCCTTCATCCTAGGCAGATACCCCCGCGTGCAGGTTTGCCTTAAAACACAAACAAACAAACAAAGTATTTATCTAAACATTTTTTTCTTACCAACACATTTTTGATAGATTTTAGACAGCGATTATACTAATTTATATTTTCTATAGATCAATTAGAGAAAAAATTCCATTTTTAGTAATCCTACAAAACATTCTTACT